>JAOXNG010000001.1:24969283-24979593 GCA_028566535.1 Scolopax minor | reverse complement strand
TCTGTGACACCTCTTTTAAAACTGACTCCACCAACTACCTGAAGTTAATCTGTCAGCCTTGGCACTTGAACGGATTGCTTTCTGCTCTGCAAAGGGCCAGCATCCTCTCCTGCCCTGCTCAGTGCTGGGCACATAGGTACCACACAGGCAGAGGCACGGCAAGCTCTTCCACACAACCCTACCAACATCACCCCAACCCAAAGGGACAGACCTGCTTTGGGGGTTAAGAAAACAGCAGTAACCACAGAAATGTCATTCTTGCAGCACACTAATAACACCTCTTCATGTCACCCTGACATCTTTGTTGTTCCTTGTGCTAACACTTGCACAAAAGAAGAAAATTTTACCAGGCACCAAACGGAAGAGGAGATACTGTCACATTAAGATTTCATGACGAGACAGATGCCTTCCACATATTTTTAGCTTCTGAACAAGAGATCGTTTCTAGACTAACAAAAAGAGAGCTATTGTAATTTGTAACCCTTATTCCCCAACACTGGTCTTCCATCTTCTTTGGCTAAGCAAACCTCTCTCCTTCCCAGAAATAAGGAAAAAAACATGTGGTATTGCAACAGAGGAATTAAGAAGGAAAGGACATACACATTCCTCAGGCCACATACGAAACAACAATAACTTAAACCTTGACATAAACCTTAACTCTATAATAACAACATCCATAAAAACCTTTTCAAGCCTTCAATATCATTTTAGGTTTATTCCTTCTCAATGTATTTTGACCAACAAAATAATTAAAAAAGAAATCTGAAAACAAAATATTATCTTTTCATTCTGCTTTGTGCACCTAACAAACAAAAGGAAAAGAGTCTATCAGTTAGAGGGAAAACCCATTTTATCTCTTAACATTTCAGTTAACTGACCACAATGTTAGAGCTGCTCAAATTCAAGAGTTCCAGTTACAAACTGTCCCAGTTTGATGGAAAACCATAATTTTCTGTAAGATTTTTACAATATGTTTTCCATAGGAATATAAGCAACAAACTGTAAACTTAAATTTTATCAATTTTAAGAGAATAGATCAACTCTTAAAAGCACATAACAGCAACACACATCACATAAACCCATCAATTTTCTTTATTAAATCTTCTACTGATTTTACACCAGAGTCAGAGAAAAAAAGAAACAGACACAGACTATGCAAGCCAACTGACCAGCTGTCAAAACCAAGTAAAACTATCTTTTTTGTTTGCAACAAATACCTATTAAATAAATCAGGTAATGCTAGATTTAAAAAAAAAAAAATAGGGATAGTGGAGAACTCATAAATAGCAAGTATAAAAGGCTGACTTCTAAAAACACAGTTTTCTTGAAATGACAGCATTCATCTCTTGAGGAAAACAATAATTAATAACAATATCAGCAACTACTTACTTTGTATCTTAAGGTGCCTCTCAACAAAGTGCGAGCTGTCTGAATGCCATACGGCTCAGCGTATTTTGTACTGTCTCTATTAGGAAAACCTTCGAGATTTAATCCTGGGAAAAAATCCATCGGAGTAACAGAATCAAGTAATGCTCCTCCAGCTGGAATATTGATAATCTAAATTTTGTGAAAGAACAGCAATATTATTTTGGTGCAGTGTTATTTGATTTATTTTACAACAGAAAAGATGAAAAACGCACAAAATAGGAACAATATGCTGGGTGTTTCTGGTTCAAACAAAGATGCAATCTAAATAAAGCAGTTGCACGAGCCATTTAAGCGTATCCTGTGATGGAGGAGAAGGCACTACGTGAGCCATTACTAATCAAAGGGCTAAAACAACCCACATCCTTCTCACACACACTGTTAATTCCTGCTGCACTTACAGTAAAGGTTCTCATTTCACTTACATCAGTGCAGTTTTAGAACACCTCCACAAACTATACCAATGTGAAGGGAGATTCTGCTCCCTGCTTTTTCATCAATATTTTTACTCTCTTTTATGTTTTGGGGTTTTTTTATGGAGGAGGGGAGAAGGCAAATGTAAAGAGAAGTATGGGGTTTTGTTTCCTTTTTTTTTTTAAGATTAAAATAAATCAGGTGATATCACGCTGGTAAAAAATTGCTGCCCATATGTATCTTTACTTGCAGCTACAAAGAACAGAGAGAATACACCGTTGAAGGCAAACAAAGTAAGGCTGACTAGTTCTATTATCACTCCCAACCAAAGCCTTGAACCCGGCTTCCTTCAAGCAGCTGATGCACAGATCTGCTCTGCAGCATCAATACAAACTCATTTGGTGACTTCTGAGCGAAGGGGCAAGGTTTCCATTTAGAAGAAAGACTAAAGCAGCCAAGTCTGCAGCAACACTGAAAGATCTTATTGTGCTTGTCAGGCAAGACACCAGAGTGGAAGAATCCTGCACAACAGTCAAAGACGGCTAAGGATTTAGCGGCAAGGAGGGAAAATTGTACAGTTTACTGACAAGCTCATATAGTGTTCTTGTAGGGAATCATTCATATGCATGATCTAATTTTTCCTAGCAATGGGTGAACCAGGTCAGACTTAAATCAGAAACATTTTCACATTCTCCATGAGACCCTTTCTTTCTTTTCAAATAATTATCCAATTTACAGTCCCTGAATTTCTCCTTTCTTACTGCAATAAGAACACTAGAGCACCAAAATGTCATCGTAAAACATCTCAAAAGATTTCTCCATGTTGCAGATCAAAAAGTTTAGATAATTAGCTAAACTTTACAGTGGTTATACAAGGCAGTCTCCTTGACATTTGAAGAGCCCCTGCTCTTCCACTCCCAGGAAGTGGGAGTGATTGAACAGATAGGACTGGAAAGCAGAAATGCAATAATGGTTTGCAATAGCCTTGCACAAATCAGTTATAATCTTTCCATAAAACAGATGCAGTGACATTTGCTAGGTTAAGTCTACTCTAACGACTCCTGCACAAATAGCAAAACAGAACTTCCCTAAAATACATCAGAAAGCACTGTACACTTCCACAAAATCCACTCAGTGGGTTACTGGTATTACAGATTGCACCAAAGAAAAAGAAATCAAGAGTTCCATACTTGCAGAGTGCACAGCAAATTTAAGCTGTTTGGTTTACAGACATGACTACAGAAAAGCAAGAAGAAGGATGCACTCTCACCGTGTTTCACAGAGCCACAGACAGGGCAATTAAGTGGCAAAAGCAACACACAGCAGGAATGGAGGCTGAACCCAGAACACCAACCTCAGCCCAGTGCTTTAGTTATTAGAACATGCTTCTTAGTTGCAATTAGTTTCCATAGAATAAGAGTTAAACTGGCAGCAGCCAGGCACCATCAGCCTCCAAACACAGGATTAAGTGATATACACAACTTGCTTAGGCAACTTGGCTTGAAAGTAAACACAGCACCTTACAAATCCCCCTTCCCTCCTTAGCTCAACCACCCTTGCCATCACCTTTCTTCTCTGACTTTAAATGGAAACGTTAGGATTACTTCACCTCTCCATTTTTCAGATATGTAGCAGACTGAACTGTATTCAGCAACACTCCTTGTGGGCTCCAGCTGAACTTGTATCTCAGAGGATTGTCAGAGTGCTCTGGAGCTGGTAGGCCACCGCAGAAAGAAGTGTAGGATATGACCTGCCAGATTTATCCACAGGAAAGAAACAATGAAGATAAGACAGATCAGTTTGCAAAGAGTACAGAGTGACCCTGCAGAATCCCCTTTAGTTCCTAAACTTTCTCTTGATGGACCAAATCAGAATATCTACAGTAGACAGGGGAAACTTCAGCAAACAACAGTGTCAAGCTGTCACGCTGCTTGTAAAGCATGTCTGTAAAGAAGAGGAAACCAAAACAAACACTGGGGCAAAGCCATCTTAGTTGATGGTCTCACCAATTTGATTAGTTGGCACCAATTTCCAAGAATCAAGAAAAGTCCAGAGTCTGTTACACATCAGTGATGTGCCCAAGAACTGGGTGGTGTTAAAGGAACAACTTTACTCCTAAAATCTTGGCAGAACTATGCACTGCCTGTCAGTCTTACCGTAGCACCAACTTCTTTTGCCTTGTCAATACATTCCATTGCCAACATATGGTCGAGACCAGGATCCAAACCCATTTCGCTGATAACTGTAATACCAGCAGCCTCTACACTGAAAACAACAGAAATGCAGATCTGTCAGAATATTCACTGTTACTGGCCTTTTATTTAGGAAATCTGTTTAACAAGGGCCCAATGAATTTTCCCCAACACAGTAAGTTCTGGGCTTGTAGAAAAAAAAAAAAAACAGACAAGCAGATGTTAAAACCTGAACAGTTACAATTGTGTATGAGTCATTCTAGCCTTGGTTTCTCTTATTTTGCTGCAACTTCTAGGGGCCGGAGGAAAAAAGAAATTCCTACCAGGTACACCATACCCACATTCTCCTGGACAGTGCTATAATGCAGGAAGGTAGCAACACAGAGGACAGAACAGAGCTCATCACAATTGCCCTAAAGAGCTTCTGCAGGGGAGAGATTGAAAAGCCCCCCCTTTCCCAAATTACAAATATTTGTTTTTTCTTTTTTTAAGCTGCCTACACTCTCAGAGCAACTCACTTATCACCACAAACTGAGGTGATCTGTTTTATTTTCAAAATCACTCTGTGTTTTGGCAAATGAGATGCCTTTTTTTTTTTTTTGTCTTTTTTCAAAAGCATGATGGTACATGTGTGTCACAGCAAGAAGGGGAGAAGAGGTCCCTAAGCTTTCCTCTTTGCTTGCAACTCTGGTTCTCTACTTGTCTAGCTTTCTTTTTTTCTTTTGTAGAGACACAGCATGTAGAATTCTTTTCTCATTCACTTGAATTCACTTCTGAGTTTCTATCACTGTGACCAGAAAAGCACCTAGATGAAGCTCCATGCCCAAAGCAACTTCCAGTCATATAATAAGTAGGACAACAGAAACATTAGAATAGTTAGAACTGTCACCAATTTGAGACTAACAAATTGGTTAGTTTGGGCCTGTTCAAAAGACAGTGGCACGAAGGAGGATATTCTGTAAATAAGCCAAAAATTAGGTTTTATTAGGAGAATGTGAAGGATGACAAACAGGCCAGCCCAGCTGCTCAGTTTGAATATCAGCCCAGCTTAAGCATCCTAATAGGTTTGAGGGGAGAAGGCACATGAACATGGAATAAGATGGAGCACATGGAGAACAGTATTTCCAGCGTCTAGAGGACTAGTCTGACCAGACTGGGGTGTGACCTCATTCATCCACTCTGCCACAGCCTCTGTATGCAACTTTGGGAAAAGGTACTTAGTCCTCCATCACAAATGGAAGAAGAATACAGAAAAAAGTAATTCACAATAAGGATTGCAGGTGCAATGGACTGCAAAATATTCAGATAATGCACTAAAGAAGGAAGCAACACCAGGGAGATGCTACTGTCATACCTACCTCTCCTGGAGTTCTTTCATAGCTGGTGTTAAGTAGCTGGCTGTTACCAAGTTGACTTTGTTGTCAATACACTTCTTAGCAACCAGAGGATGTGCTGAATAAGGCAGCAAACTACAAATGAAAGAGAATTATGCAACATCAAAATCCAGCCAGTTACTTACGCTAATACTGGAAAGACACTCACAAATGTTTTTTGTATGCCTACAAAAAAGTTCAAGTAAATGCTACAGCCGTACCTGCCTTGCCCTAAGCAGTTTCACACCCACATAAGTGCAATGCCACCCTTTCAGAAGAGCATTGTTGGATGCACTCAGAACAGGGTGCAGGACAATAGGGGAGTCACTCTTTAGACAGCATCTTTTGTCACACTTCTCTTTGTAAAAAACAAACCACTGACCTCTTTTCAAGGCCACCTTCTAAACAGGCATGCTGGGGGTTTAGAAGATGCAAAACTGTAAAACCATCCTTGAGAAAACTTGCATTACAATGATCTTGCTGAAATATTTTGTGAAAAGCATGCTCTTCAAAGAAAAAAAAAAAAACAGTCATGACATCCAGGGCAAGAGGGACAAAATGGCAAGGACTATGAAGTCATTTTCTCCCCTGTTTTAATACCTGGAAAAATATCTTTCTTACCAGGATATTTAGGGGAAATGATCAAGATGTCAGAACTTTGCCTGCTCTTGCAAATGTGCAAATTTGATCCCCTCACACTAAGAAGGCTGTCCTCATAATTAGTGAACACTTCAAAAGAGAATACTGTAGTCAAAGCCCCTTTGAAAGTCCTGATGTCCCGCTACCCCAGAAGGCAGTGGCCAGCTTTAACTATTTACATACACAAATATGACCCCAGTTCCTGGGCATTAGAAAAAAGTTACCATGTTGATTTAGGTCAGTGAACTAGGAGAAAGAAGGAGCATGACTTCAGGTTGAGCCTGTCATGTTTTACACAGAATTCTGACCTGATCACAAGGTCGTGATTCTTCACCAAAGAGGACAGCTTTTCCTCGTGCTTAATGACATCCATATGAACTGAAGTAACATTGCTGTATTTTTTCGTCAGTTGTTCAAGTTGTTCTTTCATGACAGATGCTGTTTTAAAAGTAAAACGCACCATTACCTAAAGATGAAGGCAAGTCCAAAGCATTCCCATATATAGTTGTGCTTTACACACACCTCCTTCCTCCCAAAGTGAAACAATTGTATGGATGTCTTCCTTCACTGAACAGCTGAAGAGAAATCAGGCATAAAGCACCTTACTTGCCCTAACATAGTCAATTTTATTATTAATTGCTAGTGTCAAGCCATAACAGCTAGAACTCAAAAACAAGAATCTACAAAGAATACTTACTCTCAGAAGTGAAGAGCCACTCGCTGTTAAAATTGTATAATGAGAAGTTGTAAACAACTTGTAACTTGTAACTAACTTGTAACTTCATTGATGGACTTAAAATTAGCAAAAGTTTTGACTGCAGTTTTACGGTCATCACACTAGGTCAACAAAAATTATTTACACAAAACTAGAAGTCATCTCCCTTCTTTTCCACTCTGTGGAGAAGTAGGTCTAGAACATGGAATAAAGGACTGTTAAACCTATCTTTGTGCAGTAGGATACCCCAGAACCCAGTGGCTTGCTTGTGTCACGTGTATGTGCCCTCCCAGCATGGTTTCCTACAGCAGCACTGTTTACGTTTGCCAGGTAACTGATCATCCACAGGATGGGAAAACAGATAAACAAAACAGAAAGAACACCTAAGTGTTTTTTAGAGAGAGGGAAAAAATGTCTGTTGAATATCTTATAGGCTATGCAGGGTTGTGATCCACCCCAAATGCGTACTCCTGTGTCTTTAACTCTGACCCCTCACAAAAACCTTTGGCAAGGTATATCCTATGTTTAAAAAAACATAGATATTGGGAAGTTCAGTCTTTGATCTCCTATGAACACCTGTCACATTGGTAAATGACAAAATGTACTGAAAAAGACATTACAAATTTTCAAAAAACAAGTGACCAAACCAGTGACAGAAGGATAAAAGCAGATTCTTTTAGAACCCTTAGAACTGCATGGTTGTCGTGGATCTAGAAGCAGATCAACTAAAGAAAGTGTCTGAGGGTGAAGAATGCAAATGAGTCACAGAGAAGGGGCGCTTGGATGTGTATGTTCAGGCTCAAGAAAATTTTGGAGAAAGATCACAAGAAAGCAGCCGTAATAAACACTTACATTGATAAAGGAGACTACTGTGACCAGCACTTACCACTATAAGGAAAGCAGAACTGAAGAAGAGATCCGGGTTAAAGCAACCAGTATTAACCACAGCTAACTGCCTGAATCTATTTCCTGTCCCACCTCACCATGCTGCCAGCACAAGGATTGTAATGGGACACAGCCAGGAGAAAGGAGTAGGCAATGAAGGCACAGGCTTATGGAGAATTAAAATAATCTCTAACGTGTCTCTAAAGCAGGGTCTTATTTCCTTAGGGATTTTCCAAAGTCAATGGGAAATAAACATCGTCAGAGGACGATTCTCTCTACACTAATAATCAACATGTGCTGAGAGAAATATGCTGGGCAAAATCATCTACAAATTCAAACCAAAGAAAAGTTGATAACATGAAGGTTTCACAATTAAGATCAAACATTAGAGAGTAACTTCCTTGTGTCTCTTTGCTTCTGAGTCCATTTGTTGTGTGCTGTAGAAACTGCACACCCAGATAAGCTACCCAGATAAGAGGGATCTCCTGTGTTTGCACAGTGCTTGGAAAAACAGATCTTACAGTTCACCTGGTTTCCCTTTCTGCAGGGACTACATGCAGCCTCTGTACTGATGAGGGGACAGACACTGCACATTGCTGCAATCCTTCCCTCTTCACCACACCAAACAGTGCTAATAATGAGGGTGCAGCTTTCTTAGAGTTCCCCTTTTCTTCCTAGGAAATCTTTTCCATGAGGTTAAAAGTACTATGGTTATCACCGCAAAGTGCAGCAAAAGCAGCCAAGTATGAAAATAGCATGAGGAGGGGAAAAAACAAACCAAAGAAACAACAACAAAAAACAACAAAAATAAAATGGTAAGTTTTAAAGGAAACCACCTCCCAGAAAAGTTTCTTTCAGGCAACACAGCCTGGGTTTTAAAAGCTGAAATCACAGAATAAGGGTGCAGTCAACATCAACAGTACAGAAAGGTGGTTTTGAGATGCCCAGCCTGAAATAAGCTATAGATAAAACCAAAACAGAAAAATAAACAAGCATGTGGGGCTGATGGGAAGGTCAGGGTCTGAAGGTTAACAGCCACAGTACTGGTTATAACAATAACAGAGGCTTCACTCATACAGATGTCTATAAAAAAAATTTCATCTTCTTGTTGTATGAGGTGAACACCCATCCCAGCACCAACAGAAGTGACTGACTAGCTACAAAACCAACCCCAAGCCTAAAGCAGGTTAGAAAGAAAAATATTTCTCGTTTCCCTACAGGTTACACATGCAAGCAGCAAACTTTTGCTGTGGCTATGTCATTTTCAAATCCATTGTATAAACTCCAAATGCTCAGAAAGCTATAAAATCTTTTTCTGTGTGCGCAATAGTAAACATTTTCTTTATCTGTTCTCAGAACCAGATCCATTTATTACTTATAAGAAATGTTCTGCTACACTAGCAGGTTTGAATTAGACATAATTTTTCAGTGAAAAGCAAGTGAAGTCTTACATACCAACTGTGATGCCAATGTTAGAATCTCTAGTGAGATATTCAAGTACAGGGCCAGAAACGTAGCCAGATCCCAGCAACAAAACCCTCTTCTTATTACCCATCTTCAGCAACTGAGCGTGTTCCCTAGGAGGTGTTACAGGAAAAATTAAAAATAAGTAGCTTTTTAGTAAATCTACAAACCATGAGCTGTATTCACACCAAGAGCCAGGTTCCTGGCTATCCAACCAAGGACTGGGCAATCACTGTATCTAGTATTGCTTCCACTCTTCTGCTGCATACCTTCTAGTTTCTTTCCTCTAATATAAACATGATCAAATCCATCAACATCTCCACTGCTTCTCCAGTTGCTACGGCTGTTCAACAAATTTCTCCCCAGCTGTCATTATATTTTTCTCAATGGCCAAATTACTGGAAGCTGATCATTTGAGGACCACCAAGCTGTCTGCGTCATGCTGGGCTGTGAGAAAGGGATTCCGGGCTCTGCCTTCCTCCCTTTACATCACAAGCAACTGTTAAAGTACACAAAACCATGCTGGTAAAAACATATTTTAGGGAAAGTATACTAGGTTCATATTAGTCCATCACAGGACAAAATCCTGTTTGCAGACAAGAAAACTCAGATTTTAAAACCATCACAGACTGCTTCTACCAAGCTTCTATTACTCTGCCACAAAAATTTAAGAACCAGCTCTCCATATAAAACTTTCCATATAAAAGGTATTCACATCAGATTTTGCATTTCTATTTGCCAACCAGAATAACAGAGTTCAGCAGTTGTTTAAATATGCTCTCATAAATGCATAAATTATAGTAGGAAAACTTCATTTTAGTAATTTATAATTATTTTTCCTTTGAGCTTAAATTTGCATTAAGTTGTAAAATTAGGAGTGTAAAACTGTTTGTTTAAAGTATTATCACTTTGCAGATAAAAAAAAAAAATATTTAGGAAACAAAAAAAGTATTTCTTAAAGCACTTTTTATTGTTTAAGAAAAGGAGTTCATTGCCCTGTCTTTTAACCAAGTTAATGGAGAATGAGGTTTGGCTTTTCTTAGTCCACATCCTGAAAAAAAATTTCAATAATTAGGTAGGATCTAAGATATAGTTTCATGGGGATCTTCATAAGCATATAAGTAGGTTCCTCCATTTCTTCTTTACCTACTGAGGGTTCACACAGGCATATAGTGCACTGTGGATTATGCCATAGAAGAATCC
>JAOXNG010000001.1:24903011-24914425 GCA_028566535.1 Scolopax minor | reverse complement strand
ATTCAATTCAATATATTATCTATATTCTTTAATGTAAAAAATTCTTAGGTGACTGCTTCACTCAGTTAATTTACATTCTAAGTCATCTACATTTTGACTCACATCTGCATCTTTCTTTTTTTTTTTTTTAACTTGAGAAAGTTTTCCTTCCCTGGTATCCAGACTTCGTATGAACTAGCAGGTGTGACTTCCTTCTTTGACTTATCTATTAAATAAGAATTCTGAGTAGAATTGTTTTATTCATCGATGCTATGTTCAAGTGAGCATATGGAAAATCATCTACTCTACCTTATTTACTTGTAAATTGTAACACATTTGAAATAATCTTTCCTGAAGCTAACCTAAAAAGTTTAAGAAGGACAAGTTGATATAGCCATTTTTTTATTTTGTGCACACCATTCCCAAAGTTTATGGAAGAGACCATAGGAAAAAGAAAATGGAAAATAGTTAAGTGCCACCAGGCCCATTCTTCTGCCAGAAGAGACTGTGCACAACCCTCAGAAAAAGAAAAGAGAAAAGAGCTGATTTTGTTTCACGCAACACATCAGAGAACTGGAAAAGACACCTCTCAGAATGGGTAACATTCAGCTAGGAGAATTTTTTCTGCCACTATCTATGAAGATTATTTAATCCTTGTCTGAATCACTGCAACCGAGATTTATTTGACTTTCATAGGTCAGCTTCAGAGTCAATGGATACAGCTTGTGTTTTGCTCACACACTCCTGCGAGTACCCTGCCCGGTCTTTTTCAAGTGTCACCATTGCATTCCCTTTTTATAACACTGTGCATTCAATTTCCTTTTATGCTGTTAACAGGTTCTACAGCAATTTCATTCAGTCTTACACTATATTCCTCCCATTCTCAGACCAGCACTTGGGGGTTTAGTCATTGCTCTTCTCTTGACATACTTTTGCAGGATAATAATGTTAACTTCCAAACTTAATTTTTCATTTCTCCCTAACCTTCCTCTTGGTTCTTGACTCTTTTTTAGTCACGTCCCTCTGCACGTGTCTCAGACATCCACCAATATCTTTATGCCATCACCCTTCAGTCTTGGCTTTAATGGCAACAAACAATTTATTCTTCTTCTCATCATTCTTAATAACACCACTATCTTTGCTGCATCCAAACATGAAAGAATAATTTCTTTCTTTCTCATTCCATGTCCCTTAAAAATGACCTCCTACTACTTTTTTTGAATATTTCCAAGAGATGACAGAGGCAATGCAGCCTCCCAGTTTTTCCAAAAGCAAACAAAGAAGTCCCTCCATTCACTCTAGAGGTTGGAGGAACTGTGCCTCCCCCACGTGCCTTTTCCCTGCAGGGCTCTGGCAGCAAAAGCTTCTTATGACATTTCACTTGAACCATTGTTTCTTCTTTCTCAGCAGCCTGCCATTGGACAAGTTCCTGTTTTTCCAGTTCTGCCAGTTCTTCACCCACCAAAAGATAGGTGGACAAGATTTTCTGTCTTCTAGTACATTGACTGGTACCTCTATGATTCAGATACCATCTCCTTCAATCTTCTGTATCCACAGAAGGTGCCACACATAACACACTTGGGGTTTATGTGCACAGCAAACCGGGTGTATGGGCACAGAAGGGCTACAACCATCACTAGCGTGTTCCCATCACCACTGGGAGACAACTTCTTTTGAAGGAGGCCAACCTGTGTGCCAGGCTGCAGGAGGAGGGCTGGCTGTCAGTGCTGCTCATTCGCCCCAACTTCAATTTCATACAAGCCTCTTCTTTTAATCTCCTGGGTGATATTTAACTAGTATAATTTAGTCTGCCCACTCTTAAATCTCACTGGGAACAGTTTTTAGATCCTATAACACTATTACCTTCACTTAGGAACAGCTTAAAACTTTTTGCGAGAGCCATTCATTTCAACCACAAATAGCAAACTGCTTCTACTGTTTTGGCACATAGTATAACACAGAGCCAAATTCTGCTCCCACAGAAATCAATTAAAGTAAAAAATAGCAAAGCTAAGCTATTGGTTCAGGGATCCATAATGCCATCACTGATAGGACTGCTTTCTTTCATCTCTCTTTCATGCTCTCTATTTTTTTTTTTTTTTTAACTAGTGAATCTTGGAAGTTGCAGTTGCAATTCTAGTGTCTATGAGTTAAAATGCTTCTGACTTTACAGTCTTGCATGAACTTCATGAGAAAATATTTTGAAGAAATCCAAGTCAACATTGGCCTCTTAGTCCACATTTATACAGATAACAAGAATGTTCAGAGTTAAACAAGACAGAATTAAAAAGAATAAAACCTGAACTGTCTTTCTGTCTCTTGCCTAAGGGTATTAATGGAGATCTGAAAAGGAGGTAGGAGGAAATTTTCTTTTATGGTAGGTTAACCTGTAATTGCCTATTGTAAGGTATATTTCACTTTGCTTGGAAGCCTTTGACATTGGCCAGTGTCAGTGACTGAGGACTGGACCAGAGGCACTGGATTTCTATTGATACTTATCCCAGAATATGAAAGATTACAAAATGTTATCTAATATATTGAATATTGTTTTCCAATTAAACCTAGTAATCAGATGTGCATAAGAAAGAGAGTGTGGAAAAATTGAGAAAGAATGCTATTGTGATTATTAAGGTAAAGCAGAAAAAAAATCAGTAATATGACAAACAATAATTTATGAGGAATATCATACAACATTGCTGTATGGATAGCAGTAATCTGTTAAAATTAGTCTGAACAGCTATAATTGTCACTGAGTCCAGAATCAACAATTATTAGTGCACACATAATTAACATTAGAGGTTTTAATAAATTATTTTTCTTCTCAGATTTGCAATTACTGTGGAAAAAAGAAAAAAATCCCACCCAAATCTACAAAAGTTCTCAACTTTCTCCAACTTTTTTTTAACTTTAGGGATTTATCTATGTTAACACTTCATCACTTTTCTCTCTTTACTATGCAGTCTAACTCAAACACATTTTATTTACCTTTACTATCTTGATGAGAGTCTTCAGCTGGTAGATGTGAAGCTGAAGGTCTAATCTATCAGCCAACCACATGCATATGACTTTCATGGAGCTGCTATACCATTGCTGAAAAGAAGCATAAAAAAAACCCCACCAAACAACCCTGCAGTATTCATTTAACAGATTTGGTAATGAGAGGTAATGAAACACTTTGAAATAATCACAGATCAGCACTTGAAGTCAACAATGATATAATTTCCTGTTAAGAGAATTGCACGGGTCAGTAGGAAATCAAATAACTTGACCCAGACTGTTCTTTACATGAATTAACAACTGCCATTTTATCTTTCAGTTACAACATTTTCAAGCAAAACAGCGTCATGCACTTTGCTATCTGTCAGTAAGAATGGATATTAAATACACAATACATGAAAGAATTAACAACTAAAACAGCAAGGGAAAAAATGCAGGTAGGGTATCTTGAGAGATTTTGCAATGCCTACATTTTCCAGTTCAAACAGGAAAACAGCAATAAATAACAAATGTCTTGCCTTTTTTTTTCCCTTTTAAATCACTTCTTTATTAAGTAAAAAAATTCAGAAATGCATGGAAACTGTATTTAAGCATGATCAAAACACCTCACCACCCCTCCCAGAAGAAACATGTTAAGGTTTTGTTTTATGTTAATTACTAATTATAATTACAGCCTACCTTATTTCCTTTTTGTGTCTTAGGCATGGGCATGTTTTCACTCAAAGCTTCACAAATGGATGGGGTAAGAATAAGCTCTCTGCTGTTGGTGTCTATGTTACCGTAAAAAAATGCTCAGATCCAAATAGCTACTATAATAGTTCTTTCACATTAACTGGATTAAAAGAGATTTTACCAAACATAGTAGTAGCAGTTTTCCTCCCCCTCCAGTAAAATACCAACCAGATGTCATTTAGTCAAACTGTAAAAAGGAAGGGATTTTTTTCTCATTTTAGCAGGGAGAGATTAAAAGAGTTTGTGTCGTAGCTGTTTCTTGTCTCTTTCCCCACAGGGAAGAGGCTTAAATTCTTTTCGAACATAATTTCCTGTGTCTTTATAAAATACACATATGCAAAGAGAGGAAACATTGTGCATATTTGAAAATGCAGCATGTTAGGCAAGGTAGACATCGTGAAGTAATTCAAAGGAAGGATCTAACTTGTTTCATTGGGCAGCTCTACATTAAAGAATAAAATAGATATTGATAAAAATGAAGAGAAATTACTGGCTACTGGATGTAACAGAAGACAGAATTCTTTAAGCGAAATGTAAGCTCCCTGGAAAAAGCTTTAAAGACATACAGTAAATACATGCCTTTTCTTTTCCTTACAGGAAATAGATGAGTCTCATCTCATGGTAACTATCAGTTTTAAGATAAGGTTAAAATACGATTTTCATATAATAATGGCTTCCATTTATTTTGTTTAATGTGCTAAAATGTATTTTAATTATAAATCATTGGAAATAAATTAATGTTACATTTTTTAGAGTTTCTCCTATTAATTTACTATTTTACAGAAGTGAACAAACAGACCACACAAAATGCAGATAGCTGCATGTTTCATAAAAGTAGTTTGATTTATTCAGTAAAATGTGGGATCGTCTTGGTATCCATAAAATACTGTTTTTTATCACCGAATGATAATCTTATACTATTTACATTATTTCACCCCAGACATGCATGTGGGTTTTGATTTTCTTTGTAAGTACCTGTAAAATATTTTTAATGTGACAGAGTTGTTACTAAGTAGCAGCTGTAAACTATATCACAGGTGTTGTATGGATACAGATGTCTAGAAAATAAAATACAGTTGAGCTTATTCACTTGGGGAACTCTATCGATCTAATAAAACAATCACATGCCAAGCATTCTACCCAGAATACCTGTTGTTATTTGCAAGAAGATGAGGCCAATTATTGTATTATCACTCAGACTCTACAGACGTTAATTTTTAACGTAATCATGGGAGAAAGAATGATTTTCGTAACAGAGTTTTCTCAAAACTGATATTCTTCCATAAAGAAAATAAATCCAATAACACATCCACAATCTATTTGGTTTGTATCAAGTAGAAAGCAGAAGGGGCTCAAACTTGCTCCCATGAATCAACTACAGGCAGGATGGAAATTTCTGTGGTCTGTTTCCCCATGTGACAGCACCGAGTGGTGCCAGAACACTGATATTAGACCCAGCCCGAGTTTTCTGGCAAAACACAAGTTTTAAAGTCCAGCCAGATAACTTCATTAAAATGGGGGCAGCAAAAATTAGACTCTCCATGGATATATCTGTGATAAGTTTACAGGCCCTGAACACAAAGCTATGAAATTGGAGGGAATCAATTTTGCTACTCAAACTTGTGAATGAAAACAATATTATATATATTCCTGACATGTTTTAATAGGTTAAACTTTAAGTAGAAATTTTTCCTTTGGTGATTGTGAAATGATACTACGCTACTTGCTCCTCTGTCAGCATACCCTGTTCAGAAAAAAAATATTTAGAAAAAGATGCATTCTTCTTTTGAATTGTATTTTTAATAAAATAAGTATTTTAATTAATTTTTTAATATTTTTAATAAAAATTTTTACAGTATTTTTAATAAAAATCCCATCCAGTATATTTTTAGAGTCCTCCTACAGGTAGTTGTGGACAGCAGCCCTGTTCTCTACTGGCCTTACACCCACTAGTTTTGACCACTTAGTGTGGGCTGAAGCTGCATAAACATAAAATTGCTGGATTTCAGAAGAAAAGCAAATATTTCTCTATGTCTTCTTTTGGAGCCTGTTGAAATGCACAGTGCTGCAAATGCCTCTCAGAGGCGGAATCTAAGGCCACGCGTTTTGACAACCACAAACACCTTATAGAGATAGGGATGCATCTACTGTGACTTGTGGGAATGTATTGCAAACTCAAAAGCCTCAGCGATTAGATGACAGTCCATGGTTTTTAAATAATAATAATTGAAAAAAAAAATCCTTCTTACTGTTTTTAAGACAAAGTCACTTTCCTGCTTGTAACAATAGCACCGAAAGGACAATGTGACTCTTGCAGACGTCAAAGATATGGTATTAGTGCCATATTCTTTGCTGTCGTCTGTGCAAGAATACAGCAGTAAATGTTTGTTATATATATTTTTTTTTCACATCAGCACATAACAGCAGCCAACCACTTTAACAAAAATATGTTTGCCTCTCTGTTTCCCCCCCCCTTATTCATAGCTCATCCAGCTCCTGTAAGGGCATGCATTACTCACTTCATTTTCCTGAGATACCTCTTTTAAAGTAAAAAATAAGAGAAAAGGAAAGGCTAGGGTTGACTCTGTGAGACCCCTGTATTTATTCACACTTATTGTGCATGACTGTAGACTGGTAAATCATATTAGCAGCCCGTCTCCCCATCAAGCTGCTACTTGCTTTCCAGCCCTGGGAAGGTTCAACAAATCAACAGGAGCACGGAAAACAGAACATCAGTCTAATCTAGTGTTTAAGGTGAAGTTTTCAAACCCAATCTAAGAAGATCTTTAGAGCAAGCAACAAGCTGAAGGGCTCAGAAGGTGGTATTGACAATGAAAGAGTGTTGAAATATTGAGAAGCGCAGCACTTGTGCATTTTTAATAACAAGAGGGTCAACAAGGACACAGCTCCCTCAGTGCCAATAGTTGCCACACCAGGGCTATAAACGCTCTCAGTTCATCAGATTTCTTAAACAGTTCATCAGCTTTCTTAAACACCCTAAACCCCCTCAGCGGACCTTTAGTCTTAAATTAACAAACCAAAGCAATGAAAGAGGGTGCAGCTTGAATGGCCAGCATTGATCCCCAACGGGGCTCGGCGCGGCTACAGGCACTGAAAAACTGGCTCCATTGTCGGGAGGAATTGACAAACCTCCTGGCCTAAATAGTCCAGCTGAGGCGGGCTGGAGGCACGCAGCTGTAAAGGGCTCCCCTCGCCCCGCTCCCAGCGCTCACAATGCTCCAGGCATGAGCTCTTTGTCAGGCCCAGACTCGGCAATTTTCTAACAAGGATTAAAGTTGTTTCTCGGCAGGGCCGGAGAAAAGCGATTTAGCAACATACCGTGCTTTCTTCAGGCAAGTTAAAGAGAAGTAGTTAAGGAATTTCATTATTCCGTTGACCGGCCGAAAAGACAAAACAAATATATTAAATATTCACCATCTTTCTGGGTGCCAGCGCTATAACGTTCGCAGAACGCTTCAATTAAATATAACACTTACCGGCTGAAAGCAAGCACTTCAGATTTATTTTTGAAGTTTTATAAAAAGGTGCAGCTGTTTGCCACCTGGAAGGAGGCTCAATACATACTAATACACAATGCCTCAGTCCTTCTAGGGCTGGTATCCCTAACGCCTCAGACACAAGACCCCGTCGAGTTTCTGTATCTTGACCTCTCTTGATAAATGAGCACTGTCAAAATGCTTTTTTTCTGCTGAATATGGCAGGGGGAACAGCTTTCCTAGGAACCGCATTTTATCTCCCTACCGAAGCCTTTATCGCGCTATTGATCAGGAATTGAAGTCGCTCAGACGACAACGGGATGGTTTTACTTCCTCCAGCTCTACTTTTTTTTCCTACCAGGAACAATAACAAAAAAGTATCATTCTCAAATTGAAGAGATTGTAACATCAAGCTAAAATGTGTAAGAAATGTCGTGAGAATGTTAAATATTAAATGCTAAAATGCCTAGTTTTTATTAAAAAGCAACGCTATTACATTGTTCCAGGAGTTTGGTAGGTAGCATTAGTAGTGTGCCATGGAACTTTCAGAGCATTTAAAAAAATGTTAAATGGCAAAAGAACAAGTTATTCCTTAAAAATGCAAACAGCGCAGGTTAGGAAAAAAAGTTCCTGATTTAACTTTCTTTATTGTTTCCCTCTTTGTAAAATATAAAGATTCATGCTGACCTCCTCTGTTGAATGTTAATGATGATGAGGGAACTTGGAGCGTCTTTGAAAATACTCTGAGGTTTAGAAGTTATAGCTATATTTTCAAGTTAAGGTGGAGATATCATCCACCTAAATGAGGATTTTTACCTGAGCAGAGTTCATAGTCTCTTCTGAAAGCTGGAAAGCCTTTGCAACTTAAAGAAAAAAAACCCAAAGCTGGGGAAGGGTTTCTCAACCTGTGGGCCACCATGATACATCAGAAGGTCATCTGCATCTTATAAATACACACAAGAACACCAGAGTATGAAACCAACTCAGAAGCAGTAATTAAAACCCAAGAATATCTTGATAATTTTTGCAGAAATTTTAACTACTTAGTTTCAAAGTAAAAGCAACAGTGAAGTTACTTTGCATAAGATGTTTATGCTTTTCCCTCAGGTTTAGGTAGCCTTAGCCAAATAGAAATCCATGTATCAGTATCTAGAGATTTTGTTTCTGTTTTCTCCTGCCCTATCAATTCTGATTCCTGACAGAGGTGATTTATGAACTGGTCAAAATACCCATTTCTTCTGCTGGAGGGAGACCAGAACTTGTTGACTACTGATGTAGTCCTCTCCCACCACTCCCTGCTGTATCTCCACTCAACAAATTAGCTCCCCAGTGACTTTCCTTTTCTAGATTGCACTTGTCATAAATGTGGATCAGTCTGTGAGGCACTTATAGTTGCATTTCCAATGAGAATAACCGCATCAGTGACTAGGAAGATGAAGGAACAGAAGCTGGGGAAACCACAGAGACGAGAAAGCTCTCATGCAAGAGCTTTCCCACCCCACTACCAGCTCCATGTAGCTTCATGGTAACGGCCACTGTCCTTCTGCAACAGGTCATCCAGCCCCACAAGACCATGGTTTCTCTGATACATTGTCCCATAGTGCTACAACATAAAACGTTGAACTAGGTTGCACTTTGAGCACTCAAGTTTACAGTGACATCCCTAAAAAAATATTCTCACTAAAATTCAGAATTTTGCCTTTGTGGGAAGCCCATGCAAAGGTGGTATTTTTTTGTGTGTGTCTCAATGTTATTGTTCTGAATCAACAGAGAATTTTATGTTACTAAGATATGCCTCTACATAGAGACAGCAAGATTCTGTTGGCAGAAGTGGTAATTTAGCTGACCTCTGACTGCAGAAATAAAAATTACACCATCTCTAGATACAATAAAACTTTCAAGTACACTTATAGGCTGGATAGTCTTACAGCTACCCTAATACTTCTAGCTGTTTGGTTTTTGGCAAGATAATAATCTTTCTGCTTAGAACACCAAAGAAGTTTACATTATTTCTCTGAAAAATTAAAAAAAAAATCTCCACTTTTTGATTCAAGGCACTGCTATGACCAGCAAAAATTTTTTATGTGGCATAAATTTCATAGCAAAATTAATATAGAGGGAAACACTGACCCAAGAGTTGGAATCGTATCTCCACTTCATGGGCACCAATCAAGATCTCCTTACGTAGGTGTTCACTTATTGTGTATTTACTGTATCAGGGCCCATTACTTTTATTGTTATTTACAACATATAAAATACAATCCATACAAATATATAACTGAAAGGATGTTTTAACAGACTTTAGCTTTCATCCAATAATAGTATATATACATTAATATGCAAATACAAGACCTGGAAAGCTTGGGGGCTTAATTTTGCACTTTCTTCAATGTTCACAAAGTTTAAGGAGTATAATATTTGTTTTGGGGGTCATCATGATGTCACTATTTTTATTCCTTTTGCAATTTTTTTTCCCTAGGAATTTTAATTTAAAAAAAAAAAATGAAAGAAATTAAGATTAAACTAAGCACAAGTAGAAAAATCCATGGAGTTAGCAGGCAGTACAAATGAAGCTTTTCCCCTACACCAAAAATCAGACATTTAAAAGCTCTTCATCTAGAAAATGCAAATGATTAAATGAATATTGAGTGAAATATTCAGGCCTCCTCTAGACCTGAAATGCTAAGCCAAGTTTTGAACTTTAGCTTGGGAATGTGCAAACTAAAGAAATTTTGGTGCTGATCTCTTTAACACAAGAAGCATGACTGTTGAAGCAGGAGGTAGTATGTGTTTTCTTTCTCATGTTTCCTTTCCTTGTACATGTAGCTGTAATTTAGGGTGTGAACATTTTTGCCTATGTGGTTGTAGGAGAGTTATTAACTTGCCCCTTGCACCCTTGCTTGGCCAAGGACGAAAGGTTTTCTTCATTCCAGTGGGACTCTTCCTTTGGTTTCCTTCTGCCTTTTTTTTGGTGCCGTTACTCGAAAACCATTTTGTTTTTCTTAAGAATGGCTAATTGAGGAAACAAACACTTTAGTCCTTAGTCTGTCTCTTCCCTGCCTATTTGAATGAAGAATTCCCACTGGGACTCCCAAAGCAATTGGGAGAAAAGGGAAAGAAGCTCAACAGGAAGAGGAACCCAAACTCTGATGGAAAGACCCCGTTCAGCAGGACTCAGGACAACAAACAAGTGAACAGTTGCTGGATGAGGTACTTTGGTGATACAAGGAAAGAAATTAGGTAGGCTAATTTTCAGAAATCACTAATGAGAAGAAAAGAGAGACTGGGACTCACCTAAAATACCATTAAGCATCTTTGAAACTTATAGGCAAAAATGATAATGTTCTGAAATAAGAAAGAACATCTCACAGATGAAAAGCTTATCCTTTAGGAGGAAAGCAAATTTTCCATATTTTAGGCTTATAATTAGAAGCTGGCTAGGTGCTATGGAAATGCTGCCAATTCACAAATAAATATACGCTTTAATACAAAACACACAGTACTCATTGCTCCCTACATTGTACATTGGTTGCTAAACAGCAATTTACAATATTTATGCAACTTTACAATGTTTGTGACCTTCCCTTTTTTTCTGGCTTCTTCACATATGGTAGATGTGCTTGGAAACTGGAGGTTTGTAAAATTATACATGCATAACTTCCTTTTGTATCTGGACATATGTAATGTTGCTGTTGTGATTTTAAACACTAGGTACTAACATAATGCTCACAACTGCGAGAGACTAACAGCACAAACAGTTTCCCTACTCCCCTCCGGATACACAGTGCATCTGTGAATGGTTCTTCCATAGGTTATTCTGGTGCTAAAACTCTCTGTGCAAACACTGTCAGTCTTGCTGCACTGTATGTTGTGCTGCAGTTTGGTTGTATCTGCAAACATTCTCCAAGGCACAGAGTGGGGAACATCACTTGAGCGACCTTGAAATGAAAGCCAGCTTGGATCTTCAAAATAAAAAAATGAACATAATGTAAAATGACCAAGTTGTTACTTGTTATAACACTCACCTCTTGCTATCAGGCTCTAGTTTGAAAAACTATACGAATGTTGCTTAGCTGCACAAATGGAAGCAGCCTTAGAATCACAGAATCACAGAATGGTTTGGGTTGGAAAGGATCTTAAAGAAGACCTAGTTCCAACCCCCCTGCCATGGGCAGGGACACCTCCCACTACAGCAGGTTGCTCAAAGCC
>JAOXNG010000001.1:24870546-24886061 GCA_028566535.1 Scolopax minor | reverse complement strand
CCTCCCCCCACCCTCCTTCTCCCCCAGGTTCACCAAGCTCTGTTTCACGGACCCCAATGACCCAGAGAGATCCTCAAATGGCACAGGGCCAGGGCCAGAATGTGGTCATCTAATAAAGTGCAATTTTACACATATTTGTATCAAAAGAAAGGGCCTACTGTGGTCACTTTTAACTCACTTCCACGTATGCAGCCATATGGTAAGAAGGGACAAGAAGAGATTTTAAACCATATCTGTTCAAAATAAGCCACACAGGCATGTAATTAGCTTCATTGCAGGCTTGCTAGGTTACCATCACGCAACTAAGGGCTCAGCATAAACTCCTCACCCTGTGCTGCTCTCCTCTCCACTTCTCACTTCAATTGTGAGCCCAGCAGGGGACCTTGTAATGCGAAGACTTACAGCCTCCTTTTGCAGTTGGAATTTGTAACTTCCACCACCAGTGATTTTAGACCCTACTCAGACTGGATACTCACTGTCAGTTGTGAGAGTAACGGTTCTTCTTGGCCTCAACTGCACCTCCACAATGAGGGGAAGAATGTGAGGAAGCAAAAACAAACCTCAGCCTACCAAACTCCTTCAATCCATGAAAAATGTTCTCCAGAACCTGGAAAATGTTTGCCTGGTCAGATCCGCAGCCTCCCTGAAGCACCGTTTACACCTGTAGTTTACAACTGTAGTGCTACAGTCTAGTTCACTGCTTGAGCTGTGGGAAAGGCTTGTGGAAGAGTGAAAAAAGCAAAGGGGCTGTAAAAATGCAAGGAACGTGAGAGCCTGTCTATAATCCGGTCATCTCTTCAGGCCAAGCAACACCACTCAATGAATGTGAGAAAGGCAATGGGGCTCCAGCAACCACCTCCCCCCTCTGCCTTCCCCTCTCTCTGGAGCAGTGCATCTCTGTGTCACCTGACTCATGATATTCCCCTCAGCTTGCAGCAAAGGTATTTTTTGGTCTCATCTTTATCATGAACTTCAACAGCAATGTATCCAGGCCAATGGTAAAAGACTTTGACATCTCTTTCTCATAGCTGTTCTATGAGAGTTTTTCATGTTACCTGAAGGAAGTCAATGAAGTTCTAGTTGTTCAGTAATTTTTTTCCTTAGGCGTTTCAGTCTTAAGTGCCTCAGCAAGGACCTTTTGTGGCAGCTCCACAGCACAATATATTAACAAGAAATATTCTAAATTAACTGGATTTGATATGAGGTCATTCCTTTGAATGCAAGATTGTGTTTTATGAAACACAAGAGCATTTATACAATTCAACAAGAAGTCCACACATAACCAAATAAGAAAAAAATTCTGAAAACGTCATCTGAACAGAAATGTTACAACTTGTTATCTTATGAATAAAGCTAATATAAAGATAGCAAAATAACAAATTCCATAAACAGAGATTTTTCTTTTTATTTAGGCTGCATGGATTTAAAAAAAATAATTTAAACTTGCAAGTATTATATTTTTAAGTATAGAACTGCTGAAAGGATTTCTACCCACCACACAGTCTACCATGTCCACTGTTCGTCTATATTTGCAATTTTATTTCTTTTATTTATTTATTCTTAATAGAAGAATATTTCTTATATTATTATTAACATAATAATTTTAGTAATTGTTTTGCTATGCTTGGAAAATAAGATTGGTTTAGAATCACATAAAAAAGGGATTAGAATATAGACTTGTGAGAGAACAAAGGATATTTATTAACAGTGATAATGACAGTATTGGATAATTTCTTCCTTGCTTTTTAAAAGAAAATATATTCTACTATGACACTGTAATTGAAATAGTCTAATAGTTGAATTTTGCTTTGATGTATAGAAGAGCTCCAACAGCTACTCTTTTTAGCTTTTCTTTATACCATACAAATATTGCAAAAGCAATGGTAAATCAAATACAGATTTAGCAAGTAAGGGATTAAATAAACAGGATTGAGTCCTGAAGCAAGAAATCAATAAATAATGGGTATTAAAGAATGGTGCTTTTACTTGGTGCTTATCTGGTACATTTGAACAATTTAGCGAAGTGATGGAAAGACCCTTAGAAATGAATAACTAAGTTACAAACCTCAACTCTTCCACAACTGAAAAAGTGCATTGAGAATAACCCTTCTAAGCTTTGCTTTGAGAGTTACTTGTTGCTTGAGGGAAATGAAATGCCCTCTGAGGGTTGTAGTGGCTGTTTAAATAGACTGTGTAGAGCTATAATGAATCTCTGTAGGAAAGCAAAATGTCAACAATAAAAAATGTAAGCTAACAAACCCCTGATTTTTTGAATTATTATGAACACTAGAAAAAAAATATTAAAACGGTTGTACTTACGGGAACGTCAACATACTTTGCAGCTGCTTTCACCTTTAGAAAATTAAAAATAAAACACACAGTAAGTGTTTATTACTATAGATTGTGCCCAATTTCAGAATTATGCATAGAAGGACAAATAGACCTATTATGAATCCAAACACTTACAGTGAATGAAACTAATGATGAGAAGAAAGTGCCTTCATCGTATCTTGACAATTTAGACAGCACACCTTCTAACACCGAAACAACCTGGAGGAAAAGCACAGATTAAAATCTAAATGCACAATATGTAAAGTAAATATTTGGAATGAGAATGTGAGTTTATCTTCCTCAGATTTTAAATGTTCAGCAGGGCAATGCAAATTGTAAATTTTCTCACTTTCTCCGTGCCACAAATTGCTGAAATCACAAGTACAACATGCTTTTTGCAGCTTCATCTATCGGTCAAACTAATGAAAATTGTTGAACCACTGTAGAAATAGAAACCAAGCCCTGAAATTCTCCTGAGGTGAGCCTGCTACTCAACATGACTTTGCTGCCTCTAGAGCGCATGGTTAATGATAGGAGTGTGTGTAACCAGCATGAATTTTGGGTAGAAAACACATGCTATTTTCTAGGACCACAGTTTCTAAGATCACAGCGTCAAAAGATGATGGAGCACAATTGTTAAAGGTGGTGATCTTGATACCATGTTTCTCATCTTTGCTACCGAACAGAAACCCAGCTCTGACTTCACCAAAGAGTGTAACAGCACTACAATTTTCTGTCAACAGCATCTGCTGTTGAACTGTTACTACCTGGCCATGAAGGGGTAAGAAGGTGTATGCCTCAAAACTCTGGTGTAGTTCCTCTCCCCCATACTTTCACCTCTGATTCTCTGAGTGGAGTGTGACTCAGCAAGTGGCATGAAAAGGTGCTTTTGCCAAAATGTACTTCTAACTAAAAAAACCAACTTATTAATTACATTAATTATAGCCTTAGTGTTTAAACTCCTGCAAATTAGCCTTAAAGCAAACAAATCCCCTTCTCACATCCCTGTGTGATGTTGTGTTGCTCGAGTAATTAATGGTACATAGCAGAAAATACCTGTCAGCCGTTGTATTCGTGCGCATTTATTTTACACATATGAATTGCTTTCCACTCTATATAAAGATTGTTTTAAAAGTCATCCCTTGCTCCCAACACAGTCATTCCCACAACCACGAATATCATTTTATGAGTGTGAGGACAGAACAAAATTCCATCTGGCATGCTGTTAATGGGCACTGTAACAGTGTCACAACAGTGTCACCTCCAGAGGAACTGAGATCATCACTTTACAATAAGCCCTGCTCTTAACAGTTCAAGGAGCAGGAGCAAGTGCAAAGCTACATTTGTCATTTATCAATCTAACCTGTCATATTTACAGTGATTAATTAAGACACCGGTACATAGGTGCTGATCAAGGAATAAAACCACATCACGACAGAGAGTGGCAGTTGTTTCTGCACCCCTTGCACAGTATAATTACAGTCCCTTTATTAGACCAAATACCAGCCTTCTGCTTTGCCGTTGCATGCCTGTGAGAAGCTGCTGTTCATACTTTAACTCATTTTATCTGGCCAGCGTGATTCTTTCTGCAGAAGGGTGTTCAATCTTATTGTGCAAAGACCCACTATGGAAGTGGCTGATCTCATAAAAAACATGGTGTCCACGGTGCCAACAAACGGCTCCAGTACAAACCGGACACAAAAGAACAAAAAGC
The DNA here is from genome assembly GCA_028566535.1 of Scolopax minor. Lineage (NCBI taxonomy): Eukaryota > Metazoa > Chordata > Aves > Charadriiformes > Scolopacidae > Scolopax > Scolopax minor. Next base: position 24,882,016 of record JAOXNG010000001.1, on the reverse strand, counting down.
AAAACATTGTGGTGTCAAGGATAATCAGGTAAACGAAAGGCTTAGTTATGAAACTGGAAACTTGCTTTCTGAGATCTCAGTGTAGGGATGTGTGAAGCTCCAGGAGCATTTCTACACACACCTCACAGTCTCTGAGCTGGTTACCCTGAGACACACTGTGCTTGGTTTTGCTGTTACGTGCTCTTCCTGTGACTTGTTATACACTTTAGCCTGGTAAGTCTCGCCTACAAAATGCACAATTTAGTCTTTACCAAGTCCCATTGAAGTGAAAGTACTCTTTTCATTTCCATAGATGACTTGCAGCTAAAAACAACAATTAAAACACTTATTCCACTAGAATGCAAAGGAAACAATACGGTAGCGCAGGGTAAAAAATAATTAAAATATATTAGATGGAAAACATGGACACAAATGGATATCATGCACGTTGATGTGCATTTTTCCTGGCCAAAACTAAGAGTGAAACATCATCCTTCCTCTCTATCCTGAGGCCTTCTGCCTTGAAACTGAAGCAATCGGGATGACATCGTATTTCACATCTCAAGTGAGGAGAGACTGGTTAAGCTTCTAATGACCAGCCAGTGACAGAATATTTGCTTCCTGTTCTAAGGTTTCAATCTCTGGTAATAGTATAAGTGATAACTAATAATGCAAATCCCACCAGTTGTCTCTAGATTTTCTCGTACATATATCCAGGATGAATATTACTATTTTCTTCCTTCTTCTATAATCTCTTCTTCTATAATCTTTTTTTAAGATATTAAAAAAATTAATCAAAAGGTTTAACTTGTAATATCATGATTTTCTTTGATTAAAGTCCCTTCTTCTTCAATAACACTAAAAACATAAACTGATGGGTTAGTGCGAGTGATGACAGGCTGCAAGTAAAACTCAAAACTGTTGAGTTGAACCATTTGTAGTGAGGTTTACATTAAAACATCACTTTAGATACAATATATGGTTTCTACATATTTATCAGTAAGTGGACATATTTTGCCTAAACTTATTCAGTGATTCTACAAAGTCTTCCTCTTAAGTCATGTGGAAGCGTGTTATGTATAAATCCAAAAAGAGATTCCTGTTCCCTCAGGAGGAGGAGGAATGCCAGGAAGCTGTGACATTCCTTCCATGCAAGGAAGCTGCGACAAGATGAAAATGAAGGAATGATGAAAATATGACCAGAGTCTTATTTTTTGTCACTAACTCACAAATTATAAATGTATGTCTTGTTTCTCCTACTTTGAAAATCAGATATTTATGGGCAGTCTGCAATACAAAGATAATGAAACTTCTTATAAAATCTTTCTTTTCTGTTATTATTTACTGTGACCTTCAAACTATTAGGGACTGAAAACTTTTCTTTTATATCAAGCTCTTAATACTTTTACTGGAGTAGTGTGCTACAGTAACACAAGACATTATTTAAGATATCTTCATTGTTCTCAAGTCCCTATAGCATGTCAAAACACATTTTCTTTTTAAATATAAAAATGTATAAAGCCAATTTCAAGAAATAACAACTTATAAAATATTTTTAAATTAAATGGTTTGTGGAACAAAAACTCATTAAAATGTTACAGTGACACTCTGGACTTTGCCCTTCCCTAAATATAAAATTTAAACACTACTTAGTGATAGGAATAATATTTCATATAAAAAATTAAACAAAAAATAAAACATGCTATTACTTAATATCAACATAATAAAATCCTACTGGTTCTACTAGCTGTTAGCAGTTCTTATCTCTAACAGAAATAAAAAAGAGAAACTTATCTGATTAGCAGGTTGCACAGAAATTGTTTACCTAATAGGTTATAAAATTTAATTCTGTAAATTCAACGTTATTTACATGACTATTTTTCATAAATTATGCTGTGGTGCCCCCAATTTCACTGTCTACAGAAAAACAGTGACATTTGAAGACATTTCAGAAGTTCAGTAATTAGAGACATATCTTCAGCTTTATTATAAATCAAAATCTAAATAGTTTTACCTTTGAAACAAGAAGTGAAATAATTTCTTTAACAGTTTCTTCAATCAAGTCGTCTATTTTTGAATGGTATTGTTGCTGTTTCAAAAGATAAAGAAGCATTAGCATGTATATGAACACACACTTTTGTCATAAGTCATAAACGGCACAAAGCTGATAACACTGCCAGATCAGATTTACTTAAAATTATCATTTTGAACATCAGAAGAACAAACCCTTGAAAACGATCCACCCAATCAACACTTTCTTACATTCTGTGTTGAAAATTTTCCCATGTACACTGTTGAGTTAAGCAGCTAATGGGGTTATTATTTAGATGAATTGAGTTCTTATTCTTATTCAGGCGAAGGAATGTGAAGGATACTTTTTGTCTTCTCCTATATAATTAAGGTGGCCATGTATTTTTTTCTAAAGGGTTGGTTTAGCTGGAGAAGCAAAAAGACTAGAATAAGATTTAATTAATACAGCATTTCATGTCTGACAACTCTCATTCATAAGTTATTTTAAATGTTCTCTAGAAATAAAATGAGCTCCAATTGTTCATCCTAAAAGAGCCTTTCTGTTAGCACAGTGAGCTGCAGTTATACAAATCTTACAATATGCTCAAGCAAGGGCAAAATTAAAATTTCATCAACAAAGCAGAATAGATGGTAACAAATTAATAGGCCATAAAAGGCATAATAAAACAGACTTCATTCTCTGTAGCCTTCTTCTTTCACTTTTTCATAAAGAAGGTGCCTTTAAGTAAATGCTTTTTAAAATAAATCTGAAAGACTTTTTAGATAATACTACAGAATTCCCTCCTGAAATTAACAGGAACTAGGGATCCCATTCTGTCAAGGAGGCACATCAATTTAAACAGTAATTCTTCCTTTAGAAACATTTATCTGACAGCAAAGATTGTCCCCAATAGCCACTTCACAGAAAATGTGACTTGTAAAGACTAACCCTATCTTCACAGTTCAAGGCTACTTGGAACAGCTAACAGCATAATGCTCGGAGTAAAAGTACTGAGGTCAGTATAAACATTAGCCTAACTTAGCAGCTGCCAGCTGAATAGTTTTCAGAGTTGTAAGTTTTTAAAGGCTATTTTTCATCTGTCTCAGAGTTGCCATACAGACCAAAACATTAAATCTGATCTGCTTAATATCTTTTGGAATGATTTTCTAACCAGTGCAACTACTGAACTTGCATCTAAATTAAGAGCGAATAAACTATGAGATGTGTTTGCCCACACACCTATAGCTCTTCCAGATACCAACATCAAGTGTGTTAATTTTTAATTTTAATTTCTTTTGAAGTTTAAAAACACTTGGAAAATGCAAATATATGTTTCAGACAAACATCACCAGACAACTGGAAAGAGTGAGAGAATGTACTAGAAATACATAAAAGAATTTTCCATAGTTCCAGATATATTTTATTCTAATCATATCAATGTCTTGACCAATGTAATATTCTCTTGATCTGCTAAGGACTTCAATCATCCCAAACCATCTGACATCTGCTTATAATTTTCAGAAGGCAATGGTTTCTTATTCTATGAACATAATAAACAATTATTCTCTGACAGACACATGTCAAAACTATACATATTCCTATGATCCATAAAAAACCACAGCTGTCCCTCCTATAGTGTCTGCAATTTTATCTCCACAGCATATTAAATTAATGCATATTCTAAGATTGGTTCCTATATTTTTGCTTTTTTCTTTTCTTCTTTTTTTTTTCCCCCTCAACATAAGGCAAATATATTTTTGTGGGAACAGAATATAATCAGTAACTTCACTAACAATCATTTGAGCTGGCAAGGTCATATGCACTGTCCTGAAATGAGCCCCTGTAGCACTGCAGCTTCTCTGCTTCTGCCAGGATTGCTCGGTGAGAGCAGACAAATCCTCACCCTTTTCCCAGACATATTTATGGATTGTTACGCTTTTATATTCCTCTGCTGGCCGACAGGATCACAATCCACATGGAGTCTTAAGTCAGCTCCCAGAGCTAAGTTATTTGAATACACGTTGTGGAGTCTTTCAGCATCACTCCAAATTCCCTGAAGGGGGCTCTGCCCTTCCAGCTACCTTAGAGTAACTCCCAGTAAAGTGTGAATTAAGCTGCAGCTGTAGGAGGTACATGGATGAAAACTATGCCTAGTGGTGTGGTGTGTCATTGCACTGTCTTTTGAGGAAAACCTGGCTGGTCTTCCAGATGTAGATCTCTGCTCCTAGTAGCGCTTGGAAGGAGAAAAGTATTTCAGTGCCTTTTGACACTTGTGCTTTTCGGGAACCGAGGTGTTTGTTCCTAAATCTTGTGGTGATGAGATGAGAACTTGCTCAGTTCTACAATATATTCTATATTCTTTTCTACTCTATCTCACTGTGACCCAATACTGGAGGTGGTTTGTTTAAGTACTAAGGTATTTTGATTTAAAAGATTTTTTAGTAGCTTTTCTTTGTGGGTTTTTTGTGGTTTTTTTTTTTTTTTTTAAGATTGGATGCCTGTGAAAACAAATTGCACAGGATCTATGAACTGAAACTGCTACTGCCAACATATAACAATATGTTATGAATATTAAACTGTCTTTGCACTTTTTACTATCAAATCAGCTATAATTCTCTAGCAATTCTGCAGTTAAATTAATCTCTTCCTCCAATTTTATGAACCAAAACAGCTTCAGAAACAAAGTTCATCAAATTAAAGCCCACATTTCCCTAAATTTGTTTATAGATATACACAGCGCATTCCAACAACTCAGTGTGAAAATTTCCACATCTAACTCTACTTGTCAAGATATCAACTATGCATAGCTCCGTATAGGGATTGAAAAGAGCAGGTAGTATTTAAAGAGATGTTTGAGTCTAACCATCTAATTAAATAACACCTTCCATCACTTGCAGAATAAGGTCTAGAAGTTTCAGATAGATATTCAGTGTTGAGCTTTAGGTCAATGAACAGCCCTTTCAAAAAAATTTTATTCAGGCCTTAGGGAACGCTTTTCTTGACTAGCATAATGGACCATGTCTGAGACTAAAATTAAAATGAAAGAGGAAAAGGGAAAGGTAATATCGGAAAAATTTCAAGGCCAAGTGGCTATGTAGGAGTGATTTGAAATACCAGAACTCCTGTAGAATAGTCAGATATGCAAGTGGGTGCTCTCCTGCCTGCTTTGACAGACGGACAGCTTCCAGAAGCTTTTCACCCAACAAATTTGAAGCATTTCAAACAATTATGATATCAGCTACAAGCAACTGAAAAGTCAATTTTTTTCTTAATGTTCAAAAACAGCCTCGGGAATGGAAAAAATTTTTAAGGCAATAATTCAAAGAAATTCAAAATAATTCAAAGAAAGAAGGAAGTTTCCACATTATCTGTTAATTTCTGATATATTTTATTAGATTTCTGATATTGTTAATAGATTTTCTGATATTGTTTTATTAGTTTAATTGGGGTGAAGATTATCTTGGGAACTTTGAAAGACGTGTGCATTTCATCACAGGTATGCTAAATTATCAAACTCTTGCACTAAAAAGAAACACAATAAGACCTAGAAAAGAACAAGGGCTGTATTTCTGTTTTGGTGTTGTGAAGAATATGATAGAGTTTGAAAATCTAGAGAATGGGAAGATTTCAGAAGAGAACCTGGTGAGGGTCTGTAGTCCAAAAGGTAATGTGAATGCTCAACCTTGTCTGTGAGGGGGACTGGCTGACAATGCAGGAGGTACTGTCCAGAGCAGATGACAGGAATGGTGTGACTGTGGAGAATGAGGCTATACCATTTGTCTGCAGGTCTTTATGAAAGTACTGGCATTGTCTGTCCCAGGAGAAGGGTGTGCATGTGTGTATTGGCAGGTTACTGCTTGGACAGTAAGTAAAAGATGAAATGGTAGCATCAGCCTAAGGTAAAGAGTTTCTAATAGTGGTTTACTTCTGATGAGACTGAAACAAGTGTTTATTGCTCTTTTGCCTCACTGAGAGGTAAAAGAGTCCATAACTTTGTGACCCAGTATGACAGGACACTAGGTCTGGAAAGCAGAAGAGTGAAGAATTTATCTGGAGCCACCTTAATAGCATGAACAAGGAAAAAAGAATTGAGAAGCTAATGATCAGTCTGTAGGAAGGTCAGGCTGTAAAGGAATTCCTAGGGCTAGGCAAACAAATTAACAAGAAAAGCAATATTACCATTAAAAATAAAAAGTGTCTATTAATAACCAAAGGAAAAAAAAAAAAAAAGACACTTACCCATTGACTAGCAAACTGGTTCATGTCATGGAAAACCAAAAGGAAAAATAAAGATGACAGGGTAGAACAGGAAAATGATGAATGTCTCATTGAATTGGGGAAAAAAAAAGACAATTACATTGAATACGCTAACTTAAAAAGACAAAATTATAAAGTGAAAAGCACATTACAGAAATGGAAAAATCAATAGAAACTATATGATCAATTAATGTAAACATGAAACTACTGAAAACAGATGTACTTTTTTGTTGCCAAATTCTGAAAGATGTTTTTACCATCTTTCCAAAACAAAATCAAACAACATTTTGCAGCTAATGCATTAGGACACCAAGAACAGTTTTAATTTTATTCTAGTGATCTCATCAGTCTATGTATTATGTCCTTTTTCACTTCACAGATTATTCCTGCCAAGAGTGACAACTTGGGAAGGGCAGCAGCCACTGAAGTCTAAATATCTTTCAAAGGCACGCCAGCACTCCACTGTGGAGCATCTACAGTCCAGGCAGCAGACTACCACCAAAAATGGTGGTAGTCCCCTGTCTTTGGAGACCAAATAAAAAAGTCCCTTCAAACTACCTGATTCTTTCTTTCCTCTATTTTCAGCACGTATACTGTCATGTATGCTGGGTATACGAGCCATTTAAAAACAAATCTTACTTGCTTAAAACCTGGCTGCAAAGGACAATGTTTTGGTTCCATTTTGCTGATACAAAAGAGTCCTGAAGTGGGCTGTTTCTCTGCTACAACCCAAGAGAAATTCCTGGAGGGGCTGTGAGTCAAGAAATCCTCTGAATGCTCAACAGACTCATGGGTCAAAGCAAATCAATTACAGAAGCACTCTGTGACTTTGGTGGAAGATGAGGGGTTCTGTCTTGCATGATGTTTCTGGGAGCAGTCTATGCATGCTCTGTACTATGCAGAGCTACTTGACACATTTCAGCTACTTTGAAATTAATCTACTAAGGACTGTCTGTGGTATGAGATGTTTCACACTAACCAAACATACAAATTAAATATATGAAGTTCCACTTACCTCTTGCCCCCCATCCAGAATGCAGAGTTTAGCTGTCTGTTTTTTAGCATCAACTAAGACATTAAACATCGTACACAGAGAAGAAGGGATACGCAAGTCCGTTGATTTGTTTGTCTTTTGCAGCTTGACCTCAAATGCAATTCTTGTTCTGTTTATTAAAACACAATTCATAATGCAAGTCTCTCTGATAATCCTGAACAACCAGTGTAGAAATGTATAAACCTTACTAAACATGTTGGCTTAACAATGTACAAGCACGTGAGAACATCTTTGAAATAAAATTCTCTAAGTAAGTGCAGAATATCCACCCATTCAATAAGCACTTGCATTGGTGGTAATCTCAAGGTTCTGCACTACTTCAGCTAATTCAGTTGAATAATAAAAGTATTATCTTCTTGCCTACTAGATAACAATATGCATCCTTGTATGATGACTAAGAAGAATTTAAAGCAAAGAAAATACCCCGCATTTTCCAGCACTTCTATGTTAAGAAGCAGTTTATCATACCAAATACTTGCTTCTAAGAAATATAATTAAAAGATTCTCTTCTGGCTTTAATAGAAAAGAGAATGCTATTGAAGAAAAGGAGGGGTTTTTTTAGGAGGTTTTTTTTTTATTAAGCAAATATTAATACTCATATTGAAAACCAAGATGTATCAGGAAATACACAAGACAAGACCCCTATTTCCTTCTCATACCAGTGTAAATAGAGAGCAATGCCACTGAAATAAATTATACTAATTCAGAATACATAAATATAAAAGCAATGTTTTCTTTCCAAACTTATTTTTAGATGAATACCAAAAATTGACACAACATTTTAAGAATATGGAAGCATCCTATTTCCATTTTAATACCCGTTATAGATGATAATAGTATCACTATAAGAGTTATAATAGTATAATTCTATCATTCTTTTCTGAGTTGCTACTGTCTAATACAATTCATCCTCTGGATATAATTTACATTCTTTGTTACCTGATGTATAGTATTTTGACCACACTGAAAAATACTTAGCGTATTAACACTAGTATGTTATCTATTAACTCTAAAATATTAATATGTTTTATCTATTAACATTAGCATGATTCTATAATATTAATTAAACCTTCATTTATTGCCACCATCTTATTCTCTAGAAAAAAGCAGCAAAGATGTTAGGATTGATATTACAAACCAAAACCTGATTCATAAGGAACCCTTTTTACAATGCCTCTATGTTAATAATTCTGTTCTCAGCTTCTGCTTGTGATGCTGGCAGTGAACCATTTTCAACCTATTTTGTGTGTGCCATTAAAATCCACACAGTCAAATTTGTGTGGTGCAAAGTTCTAGATAATGACAACATGTAGCATGAGATTTATTGCATAGGAGAAATCCAAGTATTTATGTTAAAACAATTGCCTTTCCCACATTAATCTGTAATAATCATTAAAAATGCATAAGATCAATTAGAAAAAAATAATTTTTCAGTAACTTCTTTTAACTAGTTTAACTTATTGTATAAATTCAGAAATTCTGTATCCTCTTCAGTTTGTAATATATTTCTTAGAGGCAGCTTGAGATTTCTTAATATTTGTCATGGCTATGGAACAGAAGAGATTGACCTCTATGGGACTGTATACAACTTGCGTAGAAATTCTCCTTGATAATTCCTAGATGTTGCTAAATTGCTGACCGCCAAGTACTGGAAATACTCACAAGTCATTATTTCTTTACAGCTGCCCTGATTCCTAAGATCTTTTCCGAATATCTGCTGCTGACCATGGCAGGAAACAGGATTTTGGTACAGATGTACATCTGTGAGTCAGTGTGGCTGTTCCAATATTAATTTTAAAATCTCTTCTAATATTTAATTTATCATTTCAACTGTACCTTTTAACGCAGGCTTCTATCATGTCAGTGGCCATGAGTTTAAGCCTCTGCTCTAAATGGTGGGCAAATTCTGGTTCTGGCCAATGAAGATCAAAAACAAACATCTGCAGAGCATCCAGTTTCCAAAAAAGATCTTCTGATGTAGCTGAGCCATTTCTATAAGAAACAAAACAAAACAAAGTCCCCAAGAAACAGAAGATAAATGTATGGATGTCTATCCCAGCTGTCACAGAATTATCTAAGGTAATAAGATTTCCCTATCAAACCATCTTCCTCCTTCACTTCACTGTTTCTCACAGTACAGATGCTCTTAATCCACGAATGTGACAACGGTCATGGAAACTTTAAAGTAATTCCCATTAGGGTTAAAAAAGTAAAGTTTTCTAATCTGTTAGCTGACAAATATGACAGGCTAGGGAGGTAGATGGGATGATAGGGAACATGGAAAATGAAGTAGTCATATTTCAGATCAAGACAGGAAAAACAAAAGGAAACTGAATTATTAATTAGTAAGGACCTTCTCAAAACAGTGAAGACTTTGCACCAATGTTTTCTTGCCTTCATAAATCTGGTAGATAAGCCTACCAAAGAAATAATAGTAGCAATACTGTAAAATAGATACCCAGACAAATAGTCCCTTGATAAACACTCACTAATTCTAACTGAGGGAATAGCATCAGATCCCGGTGGAAAAAAGAGAAGAACTATTTAAATAAATTTATGCACAAACAAACATGGGATTAGTATGACTCTCCATAATCTCAGATTCTCCATGTGATTTTAAAGTTCTTCTTCCATCCTGAACTGAATGGGATATCTAAAGAGATTTGCTTGTGATAAGACACAACAATTTAAGGCTAATCTTAGCAGTAATTACAGCTACATCTCCACTGTAATTGTGGATTAATTACACTTTCATGATGTGTTGTATTGCAATGGTTACTTTTTAAGGAGTCGTAATATTAGTCAGCATCGTATTCCAGGATGTTAAGTGACACAAGCAACAAAAACTCTGTCTGACCATCCCAATTCAGATCATGATAGTTTAAAGTAGTTTAGGTATGTCACTACTGCCCTTTTCTTTATTCTGCCTCATGACAAATGAACACAATTATCAAAGTGTTAGGTAAATCCATCTCTCATGGGAGAAGTCAGTGAGTGCTGAGTGCAGGGTCAGATGAGAAAACAAACAAAGGACCTCTAATATCTGACCATCTAATGCACACCTCAGACAGTACCACCGCTGGTTCACACCAGGTTAAATGAGACAGCTGGCAGTGAAGTGAAGCAAAGCACAGCTCCTGTTCAAGGCTCTGAAGAGCAGCACAGATGCAGCAAGAGCACTGCTTTGTTCTCACAGCACTCCACCATCTTCTAGACCCACCCAACTGCCCCCTTGCCCCACTGCCTTAAGGCCACCATGACTTCAGAGCCATCGCTGTCTTCTGCAATGCCATCTCAGTGCCAAAAGGGGCTGCCAGGCCACGGGACAAGCTGAGAGCAGTGGTGCCAGCCTGAGGAAAAGGCTGGCTCTGACCAACCAACCCTGACTTTGGCTTTGGTTTTAAATGGTGCAGGTTTTGATGTCTTCACTACACAAAGGGGGATATCCCACCATTTCAGACATCAGATTTTGAGGTCATGTATATTTTCCCCACTTATTTTAAATGGTAATTGATAATTTTACATTGTATCATGCTCCTGAAAGAAAACAGCAGAAACAGGAAAAAAGCCTGTGGGACTGCTAAGATGACAATTGCATAGGGATGTTACCTGTTAAGGTTGGACCTGAATAGGAAGCAGTATTATACACTCCTAAGTTTAATTAACAAATAGAAATAACAAACCACCAACACTCCTTAGAAAGTTTATCATCCTGTTGGACTGTCTTTTAAGTTATATGATAATCAAATGTTGAAGATTTCATTACATTTCCTGTGTATACCATCAGTGAGTGAAGTTGTAAAATCTACATTATATCCAATATTTGATTCAAAAGTGCCTTAGTCAATTTTTGAGAGGACTGGGGTAAAAGAAGGCAAATTATACAGGAACAGAAATGAGGACAATCTCAGCATGTATATTACAGTTGATAAAAACACATATTTTATAGAAAACAAAACATACTTTCTCAAGAAACAGAACTACCATTTTTCCATCATCAGATTATACAATATAACCGTATTTTATTCTTCCATAGTTTTTTCTTTTTTTTGCCTAATGGAATTTCAAATGAAATTCTTTAGGACTCAGGAAGACTAATGTGCTCTCAATAACATCAATATATTCTTATGCACGTTCACTCCCTGGTAGCCACTTAATTTGGTTTCATT
>JAOXNG010000001.1:24858944-24870446 GCA_028566535.1 Scolopax minor | reverse complement strand
TCGACAGGGCCCTGGGCAACCTGGTCTAGTTGGGGGTGTCCCTGTGACTGCAGGGGGGTTGGACTAGATGACCTTTGAGGGTCCCTTCCAGCCCAGATGATTCTATGATTCTATAAAGGAAAGGGCAATTGCCACAGAACAACAATTGTCTGACGTAGTTGTGTTCCTGATGCTTGGTGTTGGGGAGCACAGCCGGCGGATGGATCACCAAGGGTGGTGGTAAAGGAAATGCAAGTGAGAGTGAGATGACTGAACACACCTAAGTAGACACTGAGACACTGCCTCTTTTTTTTTTATTTAAAAAAATCCACTTTCTCTATTTCTGAATTAAAACACTGCATAGCAGAAAACAGGAAAAAGAAAAAAAAAGAAATTATTTTTCATTGGTCTTAGGTTAGTCCTTTCAGTTATATGTACACTCTGATGTTAGTATTCTGTTAGATGGGTTTGGTAGAAGCAACATGATTATTTCATATTCCATCACAAAGCAGATTTCATCTTAATTTGATGAGTACATTTACATAAAAGGAATGGCATGGTTCAGCAAAATTCTGGACAGTTTAATTTATTTAATATACTTTCTTTTAGTTGGAAATTCCACTAAGATTTTCAGTTGTATGTATTTCCACTGAGTTAGGAAGGCAGCTATAGTCAGACCACCTTCTGCTAGGATTTGGTCATACTCTGCTGTATAAAATGAGGAAAATGGAGGTTTGTGTATTAGACCCATGAGTGTTGTTATAATTGCGAGTGAGTTGTCCAAGCATAGCAGTAAGGAGGTCTGTAGGGGTGGGGAGAAGCTTTTTACTTTTTTTTAATTTGGAGATTTACTGTAATTCCAACTGGCTATGTTGTTTTCACTGGGCACTGTTAAATACCTGCTGGTCCTGCCACTATAGGCAGCTGCAGCAATACCTATATCCTTCTTAGTCACCTTCTGGGGGCTTGTGAAGCTCAGTGTTTTCAAAACACTTTGAAAAGAAGTGCTCTCTTAAAAGGATATTATGTGTGTGTAAAATACTGCTGTTCCTGCTGAAGCTTGGACAAACGATAAACCTCTGTGGCTGCAGAAAATTACTGAGTGCTGCATAAGCTGTTCAAGTGCTGCTTTACCAAATCAAAGATACTGTGCTCAAGCACTATAAAAAAGAGAACTCCCACGGTGAGAGACAGCTTGCTACAATGGCATTCATCTCAAGGTCATACATAACGTCAGTCACAGTAGGGAAAAAAGCCAAATTAAGCATTTTTAGCAGTGAAAATATATTGAGAAATAACGTTAAGGGTGGGTGTGAAGATACTGGAAAGGAAAACAGTAAAATCCATGTAGCAGAACAGTCGTGTAAGCAATGCTATAGAAATGGATATCACTATACCAAGTCACTTAAACTTTGTGTATCACTAACTGAAAACACTTTCCTTTATGATCTTGCTGTTGCATGGCTTTGTGACATCTCACCTTTGTTACTGCAGCACTTACCTATCTAGACAGATTTTTATTTTTGAGAAATGAATGGGAAGGTCATTAGCAGTCAAAGCACTGATTTGATAATGGAAGGTGTTTGTTTTTTTCTTGGAGTAACCAAAATTGGGAATTTTTGACAGGCAAAGTTTACATATATAAGATTTCTTAAAAATAAGACTTATTAACCCTTGTCAACCTGTCAGCTATATTTATCCTGTATTGATTCTTTAATACTACAATGGATGCAATCTGAAATTGTAAATGATACCTCCTTTGCCTATTACTAAAGAAATGTTTGCATCTGGAGAAAAAAAAAATTGGGATAATTTTATTATTGTCATGGGATATTGAAGCCTGAAGAAAATATTTAAGGTTTTAAACTTTAATATTAAACTCTTATATGATATTAAATAGCAAATATGAAACATTCAGCACAGAGGGATGTTGATCAAGGGACAGGCACAGTAAAATTGCTAGTTTTTTCTTTATAAAAACTTGGTAAACTAGTGAGGCACGTGCCAATGAAGAAATACATGCTGTTTTGAGCTCTTGCAGAGATTAGAAAGATGTCTGATTGTGACGTGCCTGTCAGTCAGCATAGACTTGTGTAGTTTGAAGTCTGATTCCATGATGATTTTAATTTCAGGCTGGGCAAGTACTATTTGTTACTACAGTAGTCTGAAGCCCAGCAAGCCACCCCTCAGCACTGGAGGGTAGTTCCTCCCTCTCAGAGGAGCTGGGCTCACGATTCAACATCGTGATGTGAGGGGACACTTGAGAGAAATCATTCTTTATGACTTCTGTCCAGATTCTGTTCCTTTGTCTATAAGCATATGATCTGGTGCTATTCTGAACTATTTTCTTTTTGTTGATTCATTCTGGAGAGTTTTAAGTCAAACTATACTGTCTTGTAGTGAAAGGGATGGAGATGCAGATAATATACCACAGGCCCACATAGGTATTGAGAAAGGTACTGAGAAGGGTATCCCCTGTTGAGAAGATTGATCCTTGGGTACTGCTTATTTGGATATTTTTGTTGTCTGCTCCTGAGCTCTTCAACTCTTCTAGTTTACAGGCATGTCAAAGTAAATTAATGAGGTGAAATTTTGGTGGGTTTTGTTATTCTCTTTCTCTGGGTGGTGATATTATCATAAATGTTGAAATAGACGTTCATGTACACTAACTGTGTCCAATAAAAGTTAGATCTGGAAGCATTACAAAGTTTAGCAGAGGGGCATATGTTTCAGGGTGGGAATTGAAACTTTCCTTTTTGACAGTTTTCCTTGAAACTAGATTTGAGCTGGCATCCGATTTTCCTAGAAAATAGAACGCCAGAATGCTGCGGTCGGGGCTCGTGCTCATTTTGAGCACTTCAGTAAATTGGCAGAGAAGGCAAGGCAGGTAGCCTGGAGCTGCACGCCTCTTGCCAGGCAATGAACTGCGTGGCAGTGCTGCAGGACCAGGCTGTTCAAATCTTGACAATCCCACATACTCAGCATAAGTAATAATCTAAACTTGAACTTCACCTGTGTAATATTACAATTGTTTTGCCATAATACGCTCTGTCCTGATCTATCTTCTTTGCTGCCCGGATACCTTTAGCAAAATCAGAGATGTCTCCAAGATGAGAAAAAAAGATTTCAGTTTCTTCTTGTTACATCCTAATTCCTGGTTGGATGTCGTTAGTTATGCTTAAGCTTCCTTTAGTCACACTGTATGCCTTCTCATTGACTGAGCTCTGAATTGACTTCTCCTGCTCCTGCATGTCTTAATTCTCTGTCATCCACTTAACATCGAAGAAATACCTCCTCCTCTCTCTTCCCATCATCTCCCGGAGTTAATAGAATTAAATTCTCTACATTAACATTCAATTTGCAATTTTGGAGCCTTGAAACATCACCTGCTCTGCATGAATGATAGTTTTTGTGGTTAGGTTTGAAAGTGATATATTTTCAAGAGAATTCACAGAATTTGAAATCTATTGCACTTTAACACGTATTTTGTATCTCCAGGAGTGAAATGCTGCTTTCATTGAAGACTTTCACTCTGGGGTATCCATCTATCCATATCTCTTTTCCACAGTGCTTACAGTGTCAATTATACATTTCAACATATAAGAAACAAATTTTAAATGAAAGCCTGACTTGGAAAACGGACTCCAATACAAGAAATTACATGGTTAGACAGCAAAGGCATTGTTGAACCAGCACATGGGTTACTCGTTTGAATGACTTGCAGGAAGAAGTATCCTGGTAGAACTGAAGTGTTTGTTGGAAACAATGGTCTGATAGGAGGGGATTCAGGGGTGCAGTCTAGGAAAAAGAAGAACCAGTGCAACTACAGGGGAATAGCTCTGTAGTTTATATCTTTTCCTCTCTAATACAGGTATGTGTGTCTTTTCACACAAAATTATCAGGCAATTATATTTCAAAAGAAATTGAACAGAGGTTTCATTATACTACCAAATAAAGTTTCACAATTATAATAGGTGTAATAATAGACACATGTTCATGAAACATTAATTCATTCTGTAAGAAACACTAATTCATTCATTCTCTTCATATAATTTTGAGGTCCAGTTCTTCAATTTTTTATTCAGCATTGTCCAGTAATACTTGAATTTGACTAACATATTAAATTATTAAGATGGAGAAGGAAAATAAACTGCTACAACAGCAACTATTTTTCCTTAGTTCCCACATCCAGATGCAACTACCTCATTTGTTTGTTAAATGCTGTAGAAAACCGTGATTTCAATCAGCTGTTACTGTGATTTGTACCAGGCACTTGTTTTATTTGGATTATAGGATCTTTCCTGGTAGAAAGCACTACATTCAGTAGAAGCACTAGAAATGGTATTAAATCCCAGCACATACCTCAACACCCTGCAGTAGTTGTACCATCTATAGACTTGCTTTCCCTACTAGGAGCTGGTTATGTCACTTGAGGGTTTAATACTCCATAAAGCGCAAAAAGAAAAAAGGCCAAACTCAGTTTTTACCTTATCTTGGCAGCAGCAGGAATTCCTGCATTCAAGTCAAACCACCAAAGCATTTGAATCTACATGCATAATTGCAGAATAATAATTTTTTTGTGTGTGTTAAGGGACTGGACATGTTCTTGGCTACTGAACAGTTTTAATTTGTACATATCTGGCAAAGCTACTTCAGTCTAATGAATGGAATAATATTGCTTTACCAGGAAACTGAACTGGCACTCTTTTTCTAAAAACTATATTCAATATAGTTATCTACACCTTTAAAACTCAGCACAAACTCCACTGTTTTGCTGGTCAAAACTTAAGCTTTCAGCACTAGTTCTTTGTGCAAAAGGTACTATCCAGTTGTCCAGTTTTTTTAATCAGGTCATGCCAGCGAGAGGTCTCATATTATTATTTTTTTAATGGGCAGTTTTGTATTTGGTCACACTTTACTGTAGACAAGCACTTTAGAAGGAACATATGATACGTGGCACTACAGGCGCAATCCCTCTAAAAAAGTACTGAAATGTGGCTTCCTGAATAATTTAGCATGCATAGACACACAGAGAGATCCATCACGAGAGCTCAGGCACATTCAGACCAGATTCCTTCGTATCACAATCACAGCACTGTGACTGCTCCAGCTGGTCACTCATTGTAGCTGAGCCATAGCTGGAAGTATACAGCTGACATATTTCCTTTGATGTCACCTGTTCTAGATGGAAGACAAGATAAGACTATTCCCTTGCAAGCATGTATCTTACTTCATGTTGCCTCAGCCTTGAGTTTTGCTAAAGCTGATGTTCTAGACCAGCACCAGAGAGCAACAGACAACCTCAGATCTGTATCTACAATATTTATGGTCAGTGAATCTATGTCACATCTGCACTGAAAATAAAATATTATAAATTAAACCATAAAAAAATAAAATCACCCACAAATCTAACTTAGGAGCCAGGTCCACAAGAGGCAGAGAAATTAAATTTAAAATATGAAATGGAACAAAAATTCAATTTAAATTGAATTTAAAATAGTACATTTGAATTAATGAGTCAGTAAGGAAAAAAAAACCCTCCTTCTGTCTGACTAGAAGCTTTTACAGAATGCTCAAACTCTTTTGCTCTTTAAGGATGTTGTCTTCAGCCAAATGGAACAGTAATCCACAGTGTTCTGCATGTCTAGCCAAGGTGTCCTCTGAGTTGTCCTCTCAAGAGATTAATCAAGAAAAACAGACTAGTAACTCGGAACACTTTCCTCTTCTCTTATCTCCCTTTCCAATGCCCAATAATAAAAGGTTAAGCCAAAACAACTGAAAATGAGGTAATGATCTTCCCAAGTGCTGTTATAAGCAGCATACATTTACTGCTCCAAAATATATGATCAAGTTAAAAAAATAAAGCTACAGTTAATTAAAAAATATAAACAATCTTCTCTGGAAATGTTCATAAGAATTGCAGCAACTTTTTTATGAAAGAGGGGAATATTTGTTTTCATCAATAAAGCACGCAAAGAAATGTCTAACTGAATACATTTTCACCTCTTTCTCTTCAGCAAAAAGTCTTAGGCACATAACAGTTGAACATGAATGGACTTAAACACAAAAATAAGAGCATGAACATTAGTAAAGTTTGGAAAATATGAAATCTTTTCTGATTGCAGACAAAATAGACATACGACTTGGAATTCCACACAAACTTTTAACTATAACTCAGTTGGCTCACAGACTGCTTTTTTCTCATTCTTTTTGCCTATGTAGTTCAAACTGCTAATAATTAATTGGCCAAAATAACCACTTTCAAAGAGAAAGAGAGAAACCCAGCACAACGGAGTGTCACATGTAGCCATCTTCTCTCTAAAGCACCAGCTGTGGGGCTGGGAGGAGGGAGCATAGTGGATTGGGAGAGACAGACTTGGGAGAGTCAGTGGGGAGAAGGAGCCACCCGAGATGTCTGACAAAGCAGGGCCTGGGCTCCTTAATTTAGGTGCCTCCACTGACTCTTTGTACAACACAATATATCACTCCAGTCCATTTAAGGTGGGTGTTCATCACACCAAAACTGACAGGAAACACCAGCTTTTGCTTAACAAGTACAGAAGCCTCGGTATTTGGTTACTTCCCATTGGAGAATTTAACTAGAAAGAGGAAGCTCTCTTCTTCCTGAACAGGATGGGATGGGAGCAGCAGGGGAAGTACAACACTCCCCCTTTCTTTCATGTGATAGTGAAAGTAAACCACTTCCTCCATGGAAGTGGAGATACTGTAACCAGCAAGAAAGAGGAAACTCCTCAGCTTGCAAGGAAGAAGAACTGGCTTGCGGTACCTTCACTTTTATTTTTTGATCCAAATATAATATATGGCCATTCTGAGAAGTTACTTGGCTCTGCAATAGGACATAGGTGAGCTGATTCTTAAAATACTACCTGAATCCCACAGTATTACAAAGGCAACAATGCTACCTGCAACTTTGAATGTTAATTTGTACGCATTTTATAAAATGCAACGTCAAAGCTCTAGGTTTAGGGAAAAAGAAGAACACCTCACCTTTTCAAACTGTGCGGGGTGGCTGAAAGAAGATGATGGCCTTACAGAGGCCATATCACAGTGGGGACACCGCTCATCCCCACTTCTCTTGAGAAGCAGCAGAGCAGCAGCTACTGCTGGCAAGTGCTTACAGGTCACGTCAAACCAAAAAGCTTTGAAAACCTCACTTACCCATTTAGGATGTTATGCATACTTTGGCATACACACCATGAACCTTAATACCAGATGTGCAAGGGGGATGAGCCAATGACTGAGTGTCACTATACTTGAGCATTTTTTGATAATAAAATCTAGGGATTTATTGCTACACCAAACCCTTCATTTAAGAAAGATCTACCACTATAATCCTCCAACCAGAATTCATATTTACTATATATTAATTTTAATTCAATATTTAAAATACACATTTTTAATACCTACAAGTTATTTTTACTGGACGGGGGTACAACAATACAGATGGTAAGACCACATCTAAGATTATAACAGATCTTAACTCTGAAAGCTATTCTTAAAAAAACCCAACAAACCTAACCCTTGAAAAAAATGAAAATAACAGAAAGAAATGTGAGTAGCAGGAGACCAATTTCAAAGCTGCAATGACTTGCATAACCACAGCAGGAGAAACCTAGCATTATTATAAGGTAAATACAAAAGGTACCAAAGCCAAGGATTAAGAGGAGTTTTGTCAACTTTCAGGGAAATTAGCAGCAGAAGAACAATCATAATACTCAACAAACAAGTGCCAGAAGTTCAGCAGAGCACAAACTATCAACTTTTTCAAGTAATGGATCTGAGTACTTGTTAGGAGTGTTTAAGTCTGTCATAAAATTTGAGAAGACAATATGTGGCTTGAAGTCATATTATTAAGCTTTGCATCTTGAACATGCATTTTTTGAAGTCTTTCACATTCATCCTTTCCTAATACAACTTTAGCTAAAATAAGGTTCTTATTGACCCTTTATCTAATTTCTATGTGTCCTCACACAGAAATCTGGCCTGTAAATATGGGAATATTCCATGTCTGCTCTATGTCAATTATTTTAAGAAAAGAGCACTGAAGTGTTGGGGAGAAATCAAAAAGAAAGACATATTTTTTTTGAAACAGACAAAGAAATGGATGTATTTCTATTCTGGTTACTTATTAAAATTTTACTGTTTCCTCACAAGATGGATATTTAATCTAATGACAATATTTGCAGTCAATGACTTTGAGAACCAATATACAATGAGTTAATCAAACCCATGCAAAAGTATGATGGGCTGCCTCACTTTTTACAAAACCACAATCTAAAATCAGTTATCCAAAATGTTCCCCAACTCATTAAACACCATTCATACTATGACAGACCTTTGCCAAGTTGATTTTGTAAGTTATCAGGTGTAAGACTGCTGTATTTTAATGCATTAGAAAGCTCAACTCACTAACAGTCCATGCTTGGCTCACTCCCAAGAAACAGTAATTTTCATCTAAGAGATCATAAACACCATGCAATCAAAATACAGCTGCACAGAACACTAGCAAGGCCATGCAGAGCTGACATACAGTCAGAAGGTTATTGAAGAATACACACGTGGAGTCATACAAAGAAGTCATCCAGGTTGGTGTAGTAAAGCTAGGTATTTGTGGAAGATTAAGAGGCAAACTTGGAACTTTTGGAAGAGCTACATTAGGAAGACTGTTGGTGATGCTCCTGTGAAGAAATAAACAATGTAGGAATACAATAAAAAATAGAATATTTAGAGGACAATGGGGGAGAACACCTGATTAGACAGAAAGCTATAGGCAGGTGCTTTGTTCAGATCTTGTAGAAGGCACTTACTTGACAGGTTGCCACGACTCTTGTTCAAGACCTCTGTGAATTGACTGGGCAATTGATGATTCCATGAGATCGATGTAGCGGATGACCATGGGAACAAAAATTTCTTGCAAGTGCTTGTGAAACTTTCCATTGCACAAAAATGCTTTGAAAACAAACAAACAAAAACCACAAATAAATCATCAGGGCTTTCCCTGTTTTATTTTTCTAATGGAGAAAGTATCGCTTAAAATGTTTTTAGTACACAAAAGCATTTTAAGAACAAAATGCAGCTTGTGCAGGAATTACAGTTCATAAAAGATAAATTAAGTGCTTCATAAAGATACTGCAGAACATTTTAAACTGTCACTGTAACAAAAACTAGGCACATACTGAAGTTTGTTGATCCAGAACACTTTTCCAGCTTCTTAACATTAATACTTTGCTGAATCTAAGCTTTAGGAATTTTGTTCAATACTTAGACACCAAGACAGAAAAAAAACCCTAACCAAAGAAACAGTATTTGAGTGCCATTAAATTATTTTTATTCTCCTTATGCTAAGAACTAAGGTTACAGTAAAAAATGTTCCAGCCTCACTAGGCTAAATAGAGGTAAACAACATTTCCTCCAGATTGCTTAATGGCAAAAGGCAATTTGTGGCATATGAGTGTTTGGGGGAATAAGAACAGTTTGCCCATCTGCTCTGGGTCCTTGGTAGCTGACAAAGTCCTACAGCTACCCAGGACAAACAGCGAGCTCTTGAATAGAAAACTTGCCTTGGTATGTCTAGGCATGTCCATACATAAAAATCTCAAAGGCCAGAGTTCATCACCAGAACCCTGGCTTCTCCCATCCTGATGTGCACAAACTGCATCAAGACCCCCACAAACAAAAGCAGCTCCCAGCCTGTCTGTGTTCACGTGAAACTCAGCCCCAGCAGCCACACACTTGCCTCTCCTCTGTCCTCTCAACTGTCTCACAAAATTTTAAAGGATGCTATCTGTATACTTCCCTTCCTAAAGTTTGTTCCTTATCTGGTGTGATTATCTCCACTTTACAACAGTTGTAGTTTATAAGTATTTAAAGGAAGTCCTGAAAACTAGTTGCCAAAAGGAAGCTGACAACATGTAACACACCTAGAAATGTTCTCTTGCTTTTTGAAAGAAATGGAGTTGATTGGTGGGCATACTATAAGCATGACACATATTACTCAAGAAAAGTAAATTATCTTTAAACAGTAGATTATCTGCTTTACAGATGGGATTTACTGCATGAAAAACTGTATACACAATGCAAACTGAAGATGTATTAAAACCTGAAAATACATTTGCCACCATTACTGCTAATTCTGGTACTCTTTGAAATGTTCTGCAATGAATTCTAACTCTTAGTGGACTGATGTCCTGTGTCACCAACAGAGTATATCAATTTCATACTTGGAATATATCTGTGTTCACCCAATGATCCAGTACTATTATTAGGACCTATAAGATTTTTCCTATCTGTACATGGAAATCATACAGGCAAGCTGAGCCATAGAGAGACATTTTTATGATTTTTGGTAGCCCTCCTTTTTTTCCCCACACATATTCTGTTGTTTTAAATGCTCTTGTCGATTTCTCCCCCTGCTGATTCCTTCATCCAGGATTTTAATTTCATTTGGATGTGTTCCACAACCACATTTTCTTCTCCTCCTAAGAAGAAAAGTCTGGATGGTGGGGCTCAAAAAACCCTGGTAACCATCTCATAAAATTACAATCCCCTCTTGTTCCACTCTTAGTACAGCATGTACAGTATATAAAAATAATTTCTGCAACTTCCAGGAACTCCTTTGCCTTCCATTCCTGAATGATGTCCACCACAAACTGAATTTGGGAGAGATGGAGGCTATGGGGAAAAAAATCTCAAGTTTCAGTTCCTTATTGTTACTTGCATTGCAAGGAAGTGCCTTTGTTGCTGCATATTTGGACAATATTTTTTTTTCTCACTTTTTTCTTTTTTTTTTTTCTTCTCAAATACAATGATCTGAAGCCAAGAACTATTTTCTTGAAAACATCCTTATAGAGTAATGGGAGATTATGTAATAACCACTTTTAACTAAGAAGAGAAGACCAATATGATCGTCTCTCTCTATTTTTGCTCACCTGCCCCTTTCTTGCTAAGAATATTGAAACTTTTAGCTAATTTCAACCATACTAGACACCGGGATGGAAATCTCAGGTATATGAGGTTTCATGAAAACAGGCAGCTAAGTAGCAGGCAGAGATTATTAGGGTTTCCGCTGAGAAAAAGGCAGCGGCATAGGCTCATCTCTTATTAAACTCTTGAGAATCCACCCTTGAGAGCACCTATGAGTCCATTACAAACATGCTCCATTATTTACACTGCTCATAGAACTACTTCTTAACTAGCTAATTCTGGCATAATTATTTGTACATCAGGCACTCAAACCACTGTTTTTTTTATATATTTATGTGTCTTAAAACTGCAGCATCTGTGACCAGCAATAATAACTGAGAAGGATTTGGATATTAACACAAAGCTTTCACAGTAAACAGGTGATGAACATTGTTTTTGAGAAACGAGGTGGCTAGTACCAAGCTACATATTAGGCTGATTTTCCAAGGCAACTTTGAGCTTAAAAACAAGAAGAATACAGCTGTGTCAATTAAGTCAATATTGCTGCTATAGCGAATCAGTGCAGGACTGGCATTAGTC
>JAOXNG010000001.1:24778280-24790151 GCA_028566535.1 Scolopax minor | reverse complement strand
TCATTAGCTCAGAACAGCTGAACAGTTATTTTTCTCCACCTGTGATGTAAGATTAGACTTCTTGAATGGCAGTCAGTCTAGCTGTAAACATTCTCGGATTCATTTTAGTACTCTCTGTGCTCTTGAGAAAGAGAACTAAATAAGCCTTCAACAGATGGAATGAAAAAAATCAGCGTAAACTTCTACTGTAATTATGCCTGCTAAGGATAAAGAAATGTTGAAGAATGTCAAGTAATACGAACAGCAGAGCCACAGAAAACAGTTTCATTTATTCCAATGAAAAAAGATACTCACAATATGAACATGAAAATCTGTGGGGATTTTTCCCCCCCTAAAAAACTTTTCACTTAGAGTGCAAATGGTTATTAGTATGCGGGAAGATCAGATAACCCTAGTTTCTTTAACTGTGATATCTTCTGCACTCCAGAGCGCTTCAACATTTGTGAATATGCAAGCCAGTACTTATGGAACATGCGAAGTAACTGCAATGGCAACTTGAGAAATATTAATCCAATTTATGTCATATCATGAAACCTATTTGGTATGTAAAGTGGGAGTGTTTATCAAGACAGGAAAACATCCTTTAGCCTTTAAAGAATTCCATGCAACAAAAGAATAAAATCCTTCAGATACAAAATAAATGTAGAAAGTGCTCCAATTCTAATGTAATCTAATTGTAATGCAAACTGTGAAATAGCTGGTGCTGAGGAGCAGATAACCATTCTCTGTGCTTTTTGATGCAGCTTACTTTGGTCCAAACCCATGGACCAAACAGCTACCAGTGGTTGCAGCACATATGGGTGTAGCCCTGGAGCTCACCTCTTGGTTCAACTTAAAGGTTAACAGCCTGTGAACATAAACTGTTCTGTGATATCAAAGCACAGTAATGGGGAAAACTAAGAGATCAGTTTTAAAAGTGAAACTCTGAATCTGAATGCTAATCTTGAGGTAGAAGAAAACGTTTCAATTGCACTGCTCTCCTTTGAGCATGCAGTTTGGCTGTGGAAACGGTTCTTAGCGTTGCCAGACTTCAAATCTACTCAGCAGCATCCCGAGTGTCCAGAAACATCCAGGCACCCAGCCCAGATCCCTCTCCAACTCATTGGAAGCACATGACGGTGCAATTAGAAAAACTGGTGACCCTTCTTCTAGACAGGCAGTGATATTCTTTGTCATCTAGAAAGCCTAAATGGCCAAGTGCCTGTTAATATGAAAAACCTACTTTTGTTTCTAGGTCATACACTGCCACTGATGGAATCAGTCAAAACACCCTGCTCGGTGTCACACTGGTGTAAAACAAATCAATGAACTAAGCTGCCAACTGAAGTAACTCTAATTCTAGAAACATCTCACTTCTGGAATGAGTAGTGAACTCTTTCAGGAATGATACTTGGCTTTGGTCATGTCTGGCTGGTTATGTATTTCTAGTCATTATCTAGAAAGCTACTTTTGAGTTGAAATAACTTTATTTTCATAAAGAATATGGACTTCAGCAGAGCTACTTTTGTTTTTTTTTTTTTGTAATAAATAAGCAGAAGAAGCATATTTTTCCATCTTAAAGGTTGTCAGTTCTAAAGTATTTTCATAACATTTGTTGTCATCATCACTCGTAGGTATTTTTAAATTATTATGGATTAGTATTAAGAGGTACACGTTATCTATAAAGGCATGAGGAAATATGTCACAACTGGTATCTCATTGTAATTTTAAACGAAGCACAGAAATTATGATGAGTTAGTCTAGCACTTTTCTTCCATTTGTGCACACAGAAGATATGCATTCAGAATGTTATGGCATTTTAAAACCACTTAAAATTCTTGACAGTTGGATTTTTTTAAAAAAATCTATAAAATAATTCAATTTAAAACACTACTTGAAAACATCACTGAAGTTTTGAAGCAAATCAGAATTTTTAAAAAGGACTTTTTAAAAAGTCCGAACTTACCTCTCTTCTTTTTTTTTTTTTTTTTTTAATAGGAACATTGCTCAATACTTGAGTAGAGCTTTATGAACTTCAGGTGCCTGCTGCCTCAAATAGGCCCAGTGAGGGAAGTTAGCATTATTACATTGCCTTCTGTGGAGGGAAACTGAGGTAGAAAAGAGTAAGAACTGTTCAGAACTCAATGTGCCTATGCAGTAGAAGAAACATTCAGAAAAGCCTCACACCAGCCCTTATCGTCCAGACATTGGAAAATACATTTCAGAGGCTGGTAAAGCTGTTCAGCCCTTTTACCCCATGTGTCAAAATATGTAAATTGTCCATGAATTATAAAATATAAACTAAAATGTTCCAAAGGGAAACAGCAAGTTAAATACATTTGTCTTTGCAACTCCCCACTGCCACTTTCAGTGACCGTGTTTCCCATGTACTTTGTACAGATCCAGTGTAAAGAAAGGCATATTTCATCATTGGAGCTTTGCAAATTACCCTTTTGGAGTGTCCTTAACAGGACAGGCTATAACAGGGCCCTACAGTGCCAAGGCTCCAAACTTAGGTGGTGCAGTGAGTTGCCTGAGAATAGGTGAAATGAAGGAGGTTTTCTCTCTGTCCAGGAAAATGCAGTTACCTTCTTGTAATTCACATTCAACCTTTGAAATAGCAGTGTCTCCCCATGCAGCAGAAATAAAAACCTTTTTTACTGGAAACTAAGTGATTTTCTTCTGGATTAAAATTTTGACACTTCATGCTCTCATACATTGGAAAATTTCCTTTTAGTCAACCACACTTCATGTAAACATTGGAACCAAGGAATAGCACTTCTCTTTCCATCCAACACACAACAGCAGAAAAACACACGAGGCTACCTCTATCAGTGGTGCAGACTGTCTCTGTCTATCAGACCACTCTGTCTACCATCTCGAAGGAATGTAGGAATAGTGCCAGACATTAATTTCCATCCTCACACAGCAAAGTGACTTGTTTCCATGAACTCAAATTTCATGTGCGCTTTAGGCATTCCCGGACAGGTTTGTGAAAGAGAAATTCAATGGCATCGAATGTTTGTATACGCAAAGAACCACATCTGGCTCTGAAAGTCCTTGCTCTGCAGATGGGTGGAGTCTGCAAGAGCACTGAGACTACTCTTAGGAACTTACCCAGTCATCTGCTGCTGGTCACAGTGGGAGATATGATACCAGTTCAGATGAACATTCAGTCCAAGACAATAAGGCCAATCTGACATTCTGATAGGGACATTCTGCCTTGGAAAACCTACCAGTGCAGAACAACTGTAGGTGACCCTCTCATCAAAAGTTAGAGTCAAAAAAGTACTTTTGTACTCTTGACTTCCTTTTGATGATGACACAGGAGTAAGAACAAGGAAAAAAGCTTTCATAGTATGGCCCTGCCAATCAGTTCTCTTAAAATATACATTTTAAGAAACTTTCCTATATAGATTATACGTAGCATTTTAAAGATGCCAAAGAATCAAAAAGACTTCTGATTCCATGTCACTTCAGCTCTTTTGAAGAAACTTTATGAAAGAATGTAGAAGTGGCCACCCAAAAGCACATTCAGGCCTGTACCTTGCTTCCAAAAGGATGTGGAGGGGAGCAGCAGCTGGATGGAGGCATGCAGCTAAACATCCCCAGAATTTTCTCCTACTCTCACGCTATTACTGGCTCTAGGAGTTTATCCACCTAGAAGTGGGGTCTTTGTATTTACTACTCGTTAATAGATTTTTGTTTCAATGAATTTCCATAATGATTTTCTCAACCCTTTTAAACATCCAATATCTACACCTAGTAGCGTAGTTCCACATCCTAACCACCTCTGCCTAGAAGCAGCTCTTTGGTTTGCTCTGACACTTACACCTACTAGTGCTATTTAGCCATCCTCTTGAGGCACTGGAAGAGAGAGTTTCCAGTTTACATTAGAACCATTAACATGATTGGGTGTTTATTCTTGGAAATGCCACACGGAAACAAACAATCCACAGGAGTTATTCTAGGAAGTGACTCAATTGCATCACTGTGAAATATAGCCACTTTAAGAAATGTATCTTAGTATTCCTTCATGGAATTCACGATTTAAAAAATGGATTAAATTAAAAACCTAAAAAAATTAAAAACCTAAAAAAATTAAAATCCTAAAAAAAAAAGTTAATATGCTATGAATACCTTGAAAATGGCTTTGTTTACACTGCTTAAAGAAAAACAAAAAAAGTGATATCCAAGTTAGATATAAGCCTAAAACAACATCATTGATTTGCCCTTTGTCAAACATTCTTTACTGTAACAAATGCATAGAAAATAAAAACATTCAAATACACTGTCCTTGCACTAGAGTTATTAAACTGGAGCCGACTTGCATGTGCAGCTGTAGAAGTAGGACTTCAGGAATACAGAATTTACTACCTGTGAGGGAGCACCAGAGCCATCTACTGGGGTCAGCCCATTCCTGCTGCACAGGATTGCTCTGATAAGGAACTGTATCTCCAAAATAGCAATACTAAAGTGATATTCAACTGCTAAAACCTGCTGCTTTTTGTTAGAATAAAATAAAATAAAATTCTATAAAATCTAAGAGAAAATATAAGTCTGATGAATTGGATTTGAGGGCAAGTTTGAATGGTTTCTCCTCACTTCAAGTTTTGGAAGTACTTTTTTAAAAAATAGCATATATTTGTATATAACACAAAGGGTAAAATGCCTTCTAGGAGCATTTTGGTGATGAACTTAAGTGGAACAAAAAATATAATTAATATTTTTAGTATAATTGATTATTGTTCAAATCTGCAATGGAGATATTTCAATCCCTTTCCCCAAGCAGAACTTTACATGTGTATGTGTGTATATATATTGAGACATACATATATAAAAGGACTAATTTCTGCTATTTCAGGCAGAGTAGTTCCACTGTCCTGTAAACCTAATGAAACAGCTACCTTCACTCTCCAAATATTTGATTTACCAAAATACTATAACAGATTTTATTGGAATTTGCAAAGCTATGTTTCCAACTAGGCTTTAATGATTCCCACATTAAATATTTCTAAACCTTCTTCTAAAATAGACTGTATGTATACAGAGGAAAAACTTCATTTTTATAGCTAAGAACCTACACTTGGAAACTTCTAAAAGTAACATACAGCCTATTTTGTATAGGTTATGAAAATATGCACTATTCTAAATTATAAAAGCTTTCGCAAAACAATATAAACAATCAGAAGTGAGATTAATTTAGCTGCAATATAATCATGTTCTCATTCTCTTCCTTAATTTAACCATGCTGCCCTCCCGTGGATGTCAGCATATGTATAAAGCAATGGCTCAGACTAAGGAAATCTAGTTCAAATTGATGTCTGCGACGTTTGTGATTGACTTGAAAGAAAATGCCACAGTGTAACCACAAAAAGCAGTTAAATTAAACTTCAGGGCAAGGACTGTGAAATTTATATTTTAAAGAGTTTTAAAATTAATATTTTAAATAAGCAAGATGTCTTATTATTCCACAAATCATATATATATGGGAGCACAGTCATACATATTAATAATGCATTTATTCTCAAATTATGGGGAGAACATTCATTGCATAATGACAAGTTACTTCATTTGTTGAAGTGCTGACACAGTTGAACACACATATTATAAAGATCATCCAACAACTCAAAAAGCTTGGAAATAATTTGCAAAACTACCAGTATTTGGCAAATTGAAATTTTGCCAAATATCTGGTAAATCACTGGTAAAATTGTGAGTTCTTTTTCCTGGTACAGATATAACAAATACATCTTGAAGAATAATTGAGTCAAAAACATGTTATGTCTTTAAAGAAAAATATCAAACCACTTTGGAATAAAATAATAAAAAATTAAGGACAGGTATAATAAATTATTCAAATAACTTACCTCATCCAGAAAAAATTATCTTTTTTGATCAATTACACTTCCATAAAGTCTTTCCTATGTTCTGTTAGTCAGATTTGTTAAATCATTGGTTAAATCATTTTGTATCAGTACGGAACAGAAGCTAAAACCACTAAAGTACAGTATCTGGAGTGACACAACACTGCCATTTTTATTCTAGACTAAATTTGTAAATGCTGACAAATTACGCTTGAAGTCTTAATGATAAAGAATGCTTAAAAATACACTTTTCTTTCTGAAGAAAGACTAAAATTTATAAAAGCTATAAAAGGTAGATTGACACTTTTTGATTCTAAAATATGTTAGAAAGTGAACACTTATTCTTTAGAATCTCTTTTGTCTGTAATGCAGAAAAAAAAAAAAGTGAAATGCTAAATTTTAAGTCAAGCCATTTCCTGCCAAAACATTTTATATATTATTGGAATGACTGTGAAATAAATACAAAGTCTCAGGAAAGTGAATAGCTGTAAGAAATTATTTTGGACAAGACAAGACACTTAGATTAGAGATGCTATTTTGTGCCAATTAGCAAAGCTGCTAACATGCCATATCAATAAAAAACAATTGACCTAAGTAGTGGGGCTAATTAAATGAAATAAGATAATTAAATGCTTCTCAATATATAATAAAAAATCATGGCTGAAAGTGTTCCATAATGTTGTCTTTTTGTTTTCCTATTATCTGCTTTTCTGCCGAGTTTTAATCAGTGTATCCATATGCATAAAAGATAGATAGTGTCCAGATGTTAATGTGTTGGTGGCAGGAATCAGGTGTTCAATTAAAATTTATGGAGTGTGCAAAGAAAAAACCCAAGCCTTCTATTAAGTAGCATACATATAGCTCAATTAAAAATGAATGTAGCATTTGTGGTTAAATTGAACACTCACATTCTAGAACGGCAATAAAATTTTACATGACATACGATTACTTCATTAATCTTAATCATACAACTAATCTAAGGATCAGAGTTATCTTCCATTTCAAAATGGATCCCTTGATTCTCAATATACAAAATAATGGTAAACCTGCATTTTTTTCTGATGTACCTGATGCCTTTTTTTTTTCATAAGTAGCAAATGTAATAGAAACAACAGTAGCATTTTTAGGGATCTTAGTCTAAGTGCATCTTCTCAGCTACTGGCAATATTTGTAATATTTAATAGCAGCCCCAGTTGTGTTGCTTGCATAACAACTCTTATTTCACTTAAATGCCTTCATTACTCAGGGTGTGTTTCTACATAGCTCAGCAGAAAGATCTTTACAATGACATCTCATGGCCAGGTAACATGGTACCTCTTCCCAGACTACTGCCCTTAAACTAAAAGGAATCATTCTGTACTATTAAGTCTTCAGACTGTAGCTTCAGACTTTGGCTTGCCCTTCAAAGCTAAGACAACCAGATGAAAAAGGCAAGAGAGCCACAACCACTCAGTTTTAGAAAAAAGACTGGTCATCAGATGTCCAGCTGTGAGGGCAGCACATCCCCAGGTAAACTTCTCCACGCCAGCACTACTTTGAGCTCAACGAAGTTTCTTATTCTCTTCTACTTGGTCAACGACATGGTGCATTCCATTTAAAACACTGAACTCAAAATGGTTTCAAAATTTAAATAAGCTTAAAATATCAGGGGTCAAAATCAGAAATGGAGGAACATGTGATAGGAAATTCAAAGCCACTGATTTACTGAACAAGGGTTACTCGTTTTGTATTTCTGACAGAACCATACAGCTTTTCATCTTCTTCATAAACGCTGAAGAAAAGCAGATGGCAGTTTTGGGCTGGCAATCTTCTAACGTTATCAAAGGAGCTCTCCATCTGCTAAAGCCAGGGAATTTGGTCTGACCCTGATGGAGATGAGCAGTGGAACTCAAACCTACACCTACCACAACACTTCCCCTGCCAATTTGTCCCCGGTTTACTCCATGAAAGCAGCATGAAAGATAATCCAACAGGTTTTTTCTGTCTCTTGCTCCAAACATGAAGCATGCATGGGATTTGACATACCATTTCACACGCATTTTTCACCTACCTGATCTCTTTTACCATTTATGCATAACGTGGAAAAAAAATCCCACACATTATGAAAAGACAAAGCAATACTAGATTGGTAAACAGGCACAAAGTTAACTTAGGACAGGATTCAATTAGGACAGGTTTGTGACAGTAAGTATGCAGAAAACATTATTTGCAGTGCATAGTGAACTCTTCATTACAGTTTTTATTTAAATAAAAAGACAGAGCAGGCTGATCGTACAGAACCCTGTATGAAGGCACACCTACACTGATGACATCGCAGAACCCACCAAGGTGATCCTGTCACGTTGCTTACTCGGGGATGGGAGATGTACTGCAGGCCCCAACTAAGTGGTAGAGCGTGGAACTACCAACACAATTGTGTTGACATTTAACAGGATGTGGACTTCTTAAAGGGAGCTGGCTGTGATGAAAATACCATTTGGGCAAAACAACATCATTACAGGGCATGGGGACTCTGTTACTATGTCAAAATAAAATGCAATACTGTAATCATGACATTATACTACTGTGGTGAAAAAAAGCCTACTAAACTGAATTTATAAAAAGTTACCTCTGCCTTTACAACCAGTGATAACTTCCTCCCATATAGAATAGTGTATTCTGACTTGAAATCCCCCCTCAGACACAGTACAGCACAACTGACCCTGCAGTATCTAACTGAGACAGTATTCTGGCACACAGAGAGCATTAGACTCGTTACATACCATTAGCATTTAAAATTAATTTTGCTGTCATAAGTGCCTTTGATTTTGTAAGCGTTTATATACCAAAAGAAAAAAAATAGGTGAATTTTACCTTCCTACAAGTAACAGATGGACTGCACAAGTGACAGAAGGACACAACAGACAGGTGGCATGCCCCCATCCTTGCAGTTAGTACTGGCACTTTCTGTATAGAAATAACGCCAGGCCATGCCATGCCAGACCATATGCAGTGTCAATGTATGTCAGGTGGAAATAACTCTTCCTTAAATTCTGTGTCACAGATTAGTTTACGGTGCTGCATCTTCCCTATGTGCTGCATCTTCCCTATGTGTGCTAGGCTGATTGAAAGCAGAATGAAGCAATATAAACTTGAGGCACCATCCCTGGAGATATTCAAGAGACGAGTTGACATGGTGCTTGGGGATATGGTTTAGTGTTGGATTGGTGTTGTTTTGTGTGTGGTATGGTTGTTTGGGTTTTTTTTTTCCATTGGTTGGACTAGATGATCTTAAAAGGTCCCTTCCAACCTAGGTGATTCTGTGATAAACAAAATCTAAACCAATTATTTCAAAGATGCTGGGTCCTACAGTCTGGTAAAATAAGAATATTGCTTAGATGACTATGTACAGTAACAATGTTATGAATATCACAGTTATATCTTCATTACTACAGACTCATGCATGTACAGGAAGTTTCCAGATAACTTTCAAAAGGAACATAGATGTCAAAAAAGTTAAAAATTACAATACAAAATAAATAAAAATATCATACCAAAAAATATAGTATATATTTCTGGAATAGATTATGAAGCAGGGATGATTACGATGCAGGTGATTTAATTCTAAAGATACTGTCAGCAATATTTTGCATGTATTTACAGAGTAGTAATTTTTTTCTCAAGTTTCAAACAAAATTAAGAGTAAAAGTCAGTTGCTGTTCTGAATGATACTTTTCCAAAGCTATGGGATCTGTATAACAATAGTGTAAAGGAATTTAAGCTGAAGAAGCCGACCTGAACATTCCAGTCAGACCACGGTCTCCTCAATTGGAGTGTAGAGTTACTGGGAAGTTCCCACTACTCCAAACTTATTACTGCAAATTTTAGAAAATCTCTGATAAGACAATTTTTTTTTTAACTGTTCACCTTTTACTGTAGTAAAATTAAGCAGCCTGCTCTATGCTCTCATTTTAGTATGACAAATGATGCACATGATAAAAAATGACCTGCCTTTCACTTCATGTACATGTAGTGACTAAACTGCTCAGGTCATGATCTTCCTGTGAGGAATAAGACATGTATTTTGCTACAACGTAACAACATAGTTCTTTTTAATACTACCTTCAATACACATAGCACGGAATGGAGAACCCATCTATTCTCCTGTGCTGTATATGAAAAACACTTATATGTAAATGAAACGTAAGCCAAAGTTATTACTTAGTGGTTTAGAACAAAAGCCAGTTAAAAATCATACTAAACTTCAGACTGTCTTAATTCCTAACCTACAATTTCATGAACTTAAGTTTTTTTTTCAATTAAATATTAATTATTTGGCCTTCTAATTTACCACCAACTTTGTTATTGTTAATGAAAATATATTAAAAAAATCCTTTTTACACATTAATAGCTTTCTGAAGTTCTGATTTAAGCATTTTCAATAGGAGGCAAGACCCTGTTTAGAATTTGTTATTTATATTGTTTAAAAATCAAATAAAGCAAACATTTACAAACACAAATGTAAGGTTTCAGAGAAACGTGTATTTTTTGTATTTTCAGGACTGAACTTTTGCTTGAACCCCTGACACAGGCATCAACAGAAGGTGCTGCCCAATTTTGCCCAACTACTTTTAGGTACTTAAATGAGGTACCTAAATAGAAAAGGATGTATCCAAATTGGTAACTTAGTCTGAATAAGAAGTGTGCCTTTGAAGAGAATCTCCCCATCACCCCCAGTTGCAGCATACCATGGAATGGCTTCAGAGTATGGACTCCTCTTGCCCTGTACGGTGCTCAGCTACTGCAGACAATGAAGGGCAGCCAGTCTAGGACAAGATCGGACAGACTCAACTAAATCCCCAGAAATTCATGTTAGGTGATTATCAGGTCCTTAGCAACCAGTCACTTCACAGGTCTGTTTGGGCCCATTTCACACTTGGCTCCCTTTGTAGTCAAGAAGGAGGCACATGCCAAGCGAAGTTCAGCTCTTCCAGAATTATTTAGATAGATAGATTAGAAAAATCTATCTGTCTGTTCCATAGGTCACTGAGATACTCAGTCATAGGTTCTGAGATCTCATATGTGTCCTGGTTTGAAATCCAAACCATGACAAAATGATAAGAACAAAATAATTGGCATTTATATCTGAATGCAAGATGCCATTAAGATAAACTCTAAGACACAATCCACACCAAAAGAATAAGAGTTTAGGATCCAGTGAGACTGCAACATAACTGCATTTAAATATGCTGAGGAGAGAACAAGGTACAAAAAACAGTGTGTCAGAAACAGACTGGTTTCAAGAGGACCAGCTCACTCCAATTGATTACTCTGCAAGGCTGAATAAGGATTTTAGTAAAAATGAGACAAAGAAGGATCTGACACACAATCTGAACTGGTTATGAGGATTCTCCATACCTTAGGAATTATGCATATTCAGTCCTAGACTAGGGAGGAAAATATTAAACAAGTGTTGTTAAACTTATCATTTAAATACGAAAGATATAGAGCTAAACTTAAAAAATTTTGCTCACAAAAGAGCTGAAAAAACCCGTCTCAACCATTTTAGAATGTCCTGGTTTCAGCTGGGACAGAGTTATTTTTCTTTTTAGTTCCTGCTATGTTTTGGTTTAGTATGAGAATAATGTTGATAACACATGTTGTTTCGGTTGTTGCCAAGTAATGTTTACATTAGTCAAGGACTTTTTCAGCTTCCCCTAGAAGACAGGACAAGCTGGCAAAAGGAATATTCCATCCCATAGGCATCACGCTCAATATATAAATGGGGGTTGGCCAGAGAGCAGGAATCCACGATTGCCAATTGGCATGGTCTGGTGAAAGCAGTTTCCATCACATCACTTTATTTTTTTTATATTATTTTACCATTATTATTATTATTATTATCATAATCATCATCACAATCTGTTACTGTTTTATTAAACTGTCTTTATCTCAACTCATGAGTTTTGTTTTGTTTTCCCCTTCCCTTTCCCCCTGTTCTCCCAACCCAACTCAGGGGGAGGGCAGGGGAGTGAGCGGCTGCATG
>JAOXNG010000001.1:24757186-24774310 GCA_028566535.1 Scolopax minor | reverse complement strand
GGGACAAAACTCAATTCTCACTTTGCATATGCTTTTCCTGTGCTCTAAGGAACCACGTTCCAGGTTCCTATAGGGGCTTTCCGTTCTACAGACTCCTTTCACAAGGCCATATTTAATAATCTTCAGAATTAAAAATACCTACAAACACAACAATTTCTTGGCAGAAGACACTCAGCTCCCTCCCAAGACTCTACACCTTTTACCCTGCCTGATTAACTCTTTCGGGGTACATAGCTCAGTTAAAACCTCTGCTTGCAGGGCCACAAAGCGCTGCAGATCCATCACACCACCTTCATTATCACTGACACCTCCTGCGTACCTTGGGGACCACCTCTACCAGTTTTCTTCTCATTCCACCTGAGTTAAGCAGAAACAAAACACCATATTTGCAGAGCTCCAAATCTGCCAAGGGATAAAAATCCACATGCTTGCAAAGCAAAATCCAGTTCCAAAATCTCACGTGTGATTATTTTATTGCATTTTTATTGAAACAAACTGCAGTTTCACCAATAAGATTCATGTTTTGGGCAAACCGTTCATTTTCTTTCCTTCTGTATTTTCCCCAGTGAGTAGAAAACATACACTTTTAAATTGCAGTCATTCATGACCCGTGCCAAGGACACACATAAGCCCGAGATGAAGTATGGCCCGTCATCATCTGCCTGGAAAGAGGAATCAGCCATTTCTCATAGACCATTTTGTTCTCACCACGAAACAAGCAGAGAAGCCAACGTTTAGATGAGGTAGCCAAACACCGCAGACAGCCCCTCGGTAGCATACATTGGTGTCTACGTAGATTTTAAGATGAAATCTGAATACTTAAGGTAAATAAAACCTAAAGTTTCAACTACTCAACTTAAGGGGTACAAAAAAAAAAGAGTAGAAAGGAAGAACAATTAAGAGTAACAGCAAGTCGGTCGCTTAATTCAGAAGCTGGTCCAAGCAGTAAGAACCTGATCCAAAGTGCACTTGAATCAGAGTCTCACTGAACGGAATAGTAGCATTAATTAAAATAATAATAAAGAATAATAATCGGGTGTTGTGAAGAGCAGAAAAGGCCTTGAGAGCTTAGCAACAACCAAAATCATCAGTGTGCTCCCAACATCATTCTCACCCCAAATCCAAAACACAGCACTAACCCAGCTGCCAGCAAGAAAGTCAGCCCCATCCCAGCCAAAACCATGACAAAATGTAATGTAGAATGTTAGTGTTTTTACTTAATGGAAAATACTACTAATTTAAGAAGTCTATGGTGCACGTCACCATATAATAAAAAGTACTAGGAAGGATTTTCTAGGATCTTGGCTACATATAGGTTTTCAACACTTTTCTTCTCAGAAGCAACTGCATGCCTACTGGTTCTAAGAGAAACTAAACTTTCAGCTTACTTGAAATCCAGTTGCTATTTACTTTCTTTCAGTGTTGGTTTAACAAATTATTTAGAATTATTCTGACATATCTATATGCTCTGGCTCAGAGAAAAGCCTGAAATCAGTTTCAAATTCATCAGATACAACAGAAAGGCCTATCTGTGACAGAGACCATACAGCACTTGCTAAAAGTGTCATTTTATTCCTGATATCTTACTTTATCTGTAAAAGGAAGCCAGAATTGAAATAGAGTAATTTCAGTGTGGTGACCTTGCACGTTTCTCAGAGATAACAATTCTGGGAGCAGATCTCATCTTCAGGTGAGCCTTCAGATTACACATCTTGAAGTTATCAAGCTAATTCTGTTCTTCCTCCTGCTTTTCTTTGCTAGGTGGCCATGGACAAGCAGCATGTGAGAGCTGTAAGAGCTAGCAACACCATTGTTCTGGCTAAACTTCAGTGTCCCCATGGCTCTTCTTAGTTGACTTATGAGCTCACCAGTAGCTATGACAACGCTTTATCCAGGTGACAGTCACATACTTTTGTCCTACCCACTGAGAAGCCAGCAGAGCCCAGTGCTATCTTCAGCTTGGTCACTGAAATGCCTGTGACATTGGGTGATCTCTGATCATTCCTGTGGTTCATTTCACTCATCTGTAAAACACATAATTATACTTGCCTTCCTCTCCAATGAACTCTTTCATCAATGGGTGACAAGTGCCATAAAAATGAGAGAGGAAAATTACTTATCCTCTAATTCTGCATCTTGGAAGGCTGCTAACCAGGACATTCATCTCACAGATTTCGTTTAGCTCTAACCCAGCAGCAGCAGGAGGAGAAATGTGATACCTCAGTCACGTACAGGAACCAGTAGCTTTAGTTATTGTTTATTAATGCTCTCCTAAGAACATTGCAGTCCATTCCAAGAGCATGAGAGAAAAATTTTAAAAGGTTAGCAAATTCATAGCAATCTTTGTATTCTGAAAATACACCCATAAAATAACAATAACAGTAAGTTGTGAGAAAAAACGATGTCACATCGATTTCTTACAATTTAAGAGAGCACGAGTTCTAAAAAGTAGTCAAAATAATTGCTTTACAGATGTGAGACAGGGAGGAAATATAGGCATGTTTATGCTCAAGTGCTTATAGAATGAATATTCCAACAAGTGTTTACAACATTAAAGGTATAACAATTCTATATGCAACATGCCATAGCAGAAAGCAGAAGAGAATTTAGAAAATTGAATTTTGCCTTTCAGATCTTGGAAAAAAGTTCTGGACAAGAACTATCTAACTTTTTTTACTTCAGAAGTCAAACTCAAACATGACTACTTTGTAATATCGTCCTATTTAGGCTGTTCAATTTGTAAGAATTCCATTTTACATTATTATTTATTTTCCTTTTTTAAGCATTATAATCCTTTTAAAGCAAGCTATCTGAAAAAACCTCAGGTTTTTTTTTTTGTTTGTTTGGCTTTTTTTCATAGATTGGAAGCAATAGAATAATACCCTTTAGTAACCACTAGGCTATGCTAACAGACAACTCAACTAACACAAAATCTACTTTTAAAAATTCTACATGCTTTAAATGCATGTGGATATGCAAAGACACATTAAAAATATAACAAAACATGCATTAGAAAAGGTATTTACAGTAACTGAGAGATCCTGAGTGGATCAACCTGTCCTCCTTGGGTTTTCAACACTAATTTAATTACAAGTTAAAGAGAGCCAAGTGAGCCTTCCTGAAACAAACTTTCTGAAGCTGCTCATCTAACTCGACAGAAATCAACAGGCTTTTAGCATTTTATACAGGACATTTCTAAGCCAAATTTTCCTTATTTCCTCTGATGATTTGTTTTAGGTTCAAGAAGAGATAAATAGAAATGTTACAAAACTTCCTTTTGTATGGCTCTTAGCTTTACTACCTTACTATCAAGAACAAAAAAACCCAAACTCGTATATGCTCTGGATTTTAGACCAGGAAAATGTTACCACATTCTATGAGAAGACACCAAATGCATTACAAATTATGAGAAAGGAATCTGAAGTACCATGAATTGCCAATATTCGGGCCTGTTGCATAAATCCCAATTAACGTGTGACTTTTACCTTGCCATTACTCAGAATTTCTAGCTGTGCATGCTTCCCCTTGTAACCTATTGACAGGGTTTAAATAGGAAAGAATGGTTATATGTCCTTGAGGTTGTTTCATACTTTGAGAGCCTTTCATGCAAGAATTAAAAAAAACAACCAACAAGCCTAAAATAAACAATTAGATGATGTTTACTATAAGACATATATAAGCTTTCTTTATCTTTTAAACATTTAATAGAAAATATAGAAAAATCTGAGTGTTTTATTGGTCAAATATTTTTTAAAAATCACACTAGTGGAATAACACTAACTGTATGAAAGTATCACCTTAAACAGGTGTAAAAGTCAAGTGGTTATCAAAGCTACATCTTTTTTGCTGAGGTACAAATGAACTGCAATTGAGATTCATAGTAGTGTTGAGTCATAAGGATTTTATTTCTTCTTAGGTCTGAATTTGTATTGAAAAAAATGCCAAGTTTATAATTTTATTTGAAATAAAATTATTTGTTATGACTGTGGAAACTGGGAAATACGATCTGAAGGTGCTGCAGTCAGAATAGTATTTGTGAATTAAAATCTCACTTTAAGTACAAGACAGAATTATTTATAAAATTGAATATTCTTGAAGTGTAAATGCAAGACAGGTTTTCTAGTCTCTCAGCACATCCCCTATGTCAATAAGAAAAGTCAGTGTTAAATAGGAGAAACTTTTCTGATTGAATAAACTGTAAACCCACAATTAGTTTGAGCCTGTGGGTTTTGCTGGGCCTTTGATTTCTGCTGACCCTGCAGAATTTGAAATATTTAAGCATAGCTCCCATATGTGAAAAAACAGTCTCTTAGTACCATTATTATTTTTTTTTAATCATGATAGTGCATTAATCTAATAAACCCCCTCTTTCTGCAATTGGCTGTGGGTAAAATTTTAATTCATCTTTGAATAAATTTTGAGATTCTCAGCTGAAAGTCATTATCTAATGCCAAGAGATTGCCTTTTTCTCCTATGTGACAAATATCAAACTTGTATATTAGCTTGTTAACTCAGACTGACACAGAAGATATAATTTGTCTCGTTCAAAGATTGGGCAAAGATAAAGCATGAGAGGTTTCTGTAAAATAAAACGAAGAATTAGAACTCAACTGGGATAATCACTCTAATCATATCAGAAGTTTGTTATTAAGATTATAAAATTTAACTTGCTAACGTGGCAAAATGCCAGCAGTGAGGACAATCACATTCTTTCCTCCTTTTATTTCTTCCCTTTTTGTGTACTTTATGACACTGTGCTTAAGTATCTCACAACATATTAAAAATAAAATAAAATAAAATAAAATAAAATAAAATAAAATAAAATAAAATAAAATAAAATAAAATAAAATAAACAAAGGCCTCACAGCCCTTTTCACTCTTCAGGATAGTAGCAGCTGCCTTCCAGGTCTTCAACTCATTATCTTCTCCTACAGCCTTTCATTGCACGTTACGCAAACATTGCTTTATAGACAGAATCAAGTTATTTGCTTTTCTGCCTCAGGAAGGTTCACTAGAGAGCTGCTGAGGCCTGACACTGTGATAACACTGACCAGAAGAGCAGAAGCCTTTGGCCGTGTGTTAGAAAAATGACCGAGTCCCAATTCCCTCCAGCTCCTGAGGTGTGTAGGAAATTTATACCACTTGCTTCCCAAGATTTACCTACAAATTATACAACACTGGGAAGTGGTATTATTCTCCCTTCATAACAGGAGACCTGAAGTACCACCAATTTTAGACAAAGATCTAATTTTTAGGATATTAGGAGTCTAACAGAACAATGTTTACAGACCAGTTTACACTCATTTCACCTAGTAGCGGTGAATGTTGGGCACCCCAACACATGAATCAGATCCCAGTTTATCAAACTGGGTACAAGAAAGAAGTAACATACCACCATTTACTGTAGGTGGAAAAGCTCATTTTCAGGTTTTTATAAGACAAATCCTTCTAAGCAGCACAAACAAGAATAAAAACCAGTTCTTCCAGGCATCCCCCAACTACCTTAACCACAAAATATTCCTTTGCCTTCCTGCAATACTGTTCATCATCCACTGTGTGTTACCAGTCTCTTCACAAATGAGGATTTCTCTGATAACGCAGTATCAGTTCAGAACCAGAACAACTTTACTCTGTGTGCAGGTGGGAATCCCTCTTGAAAAAATAGCAAATGACCACTTAATACTTACACTCACTCGGGAATTCAAGAGAATTCGGCAGAGCATGCCTGGATGGCAACATTTCTCAACATTAACAGTTCCTGACTGTACACATTAATCATTCTTCTAACAGGTGTTTTTTTTTTCCCTCCAAACAAATGCCGCCTTCTGCCCTCTCACTGCAACTCCAGTGTCACCATACAGTACTTCATCAACCTTTTCAATGGTTATTGGAGGAATTATTAAACTATTTTTTTTCATTTCAGATATATTTATGGTGGAGGAACCCTCCCTCGATGCCTTTTCTCAATGAACTTTTCTAGACAAACATATAGGTAAATTATCTTTATAGATAATGGCTATAAAGAAAGGGAAATTATGATGGACTTTGAGCAACAATATTTGCCTGGAAAATAGTGACAGCAGTGTCCCTGAAGTGAAATGAAGAAGTAAGAAACTGTGCCAGGAAATGAGGATTCAAAATCAACGTGAAGAAGTTAACGAGCAACAGCGGAGGAAAAGGACAATGACTGAATTAAATTATTGAAAGTAATATATGCCTGGGAAATCCATATAATGCTCAGACAAGAAGACTAGCAACTTAAACCAGTATGGAAAAGCAAACTAGAAGTTCAGAAAGATCCTCTGAAGACTCCAGAAGGAGATTTCCCCAGCTATAAGAGCCTCTGTGGAAACCTGGGAGCACAATGGGAAGAAGCATCGGAGCCTTGTCCTAGTTTCTGGAGACCCAGGTAAAAATAAGTTCCATGTTATACACCTGGGGTTGCTGACAGCACAACCCCAACATTATAAGTGGTCTGATGAAAAATGGGGACTTCTCCCAGTTACTTGCTGGGATAGATGTCTGTGAGCGCAACATCCCTGACAGAGGTGTAATGAGGGGTGTGCAACCAAAACAGGTCACATGCAAGTTAGATTCATCTGCTGTGTATTATTCATTACTGATGTTGTTCGAGGCATCCCATCCCTATGGTTGCCTTTTGACAAACCATTGAAGGATGCAGGCAGCACTGGGCCACCCCTGCAGTGTTCATCTCTTCAACTGGCTGAATACCCTCCAGCAGCAGAAGACCCAAACCATGCTAGTGGACTGAATCTAGACATGGCTGTGCCACAATTACCAAACCATTTTATAGGTGGTTGGTGAGTGTGAATGAATGGGCCGGGGAGATGACAGCAGAGCATCATGCTTTAGAGCAAACCTTTTCTCTCCTCCCTAGGTCCTCTCCACTCCAACTCGCTCATATCAGCCTGGTCTTCCTGCTCTCTCCTGCCACGTTTTCCCCTTTCCATTATTCATGTATTTGCAGCACTACTTCTAAATCTTCTCATCTCAGTCACAGTCTCCAAGCACAGTAGCTCCAGTTCCCCTGTTGGCTCCATGACTGGTTTTTCTCTCTTTCCTCCCAGCTCCTGGTCACCAGCCACAGGTCTCCAGCCAGCAAGCATCATTGTTGTAGTCCTGATTGTTTGTGTCTAAGTTTTCCAAAACCACACTGAGGGTTGAGGTTGATACTTGGGAAACTTCAGCCCAATCAACTACCGAATTGCCAAAACTTAAATAAGGTTTTTTTTTTTTTTTAATTTATTTGCAAGGTATTGGGTATAGCAAATGTTGGCAATTACTGTCTGTATACAATAAGCAGAATATTAACAGGAGATTAAAAAGAAATCTAAATAATATAGGTCACTACATTAATTCTACATTAATATGTTGAATAGTCCTCTTTTTCTGAAGTGTACTTCTGCTTGATTCAGAAGAAGTTTGAAAGATGCAAAATAGCCGAAATAGCCCTGGTGATTGCTTTGTAATAACAGATACAGCCTTGCTTACTGCCAGCGACACTACCTGATCTTGCATTTGGGATGAGGAATAGCAGTGGTAGTTTGCTACGGGAGCTATCTTTATGAATAATCTATTCCATATACTTATGTTATATAGGTTAGACAGAACTTATATATATATATGTTAGACAGAAAAAAGACCTTAAACTGGTTTCGTACATAAATTTCTTTCAAGAGAAATACCATGCAGAGAAAGAAAAGGAAAGACTATGTTACAGTACCATCACATTCAAGTATATAATTAATGCTATTGTAATGGAAAAATATGTTCCTCCTAAATATCAAGGATTTTTTTTAAAGTTCTATAAATTCTAACATTCATACCCAGTTACTGAATGACACTGTACTCTTAGTTCTGCATGTCAGAGTTAGCTCATCATCTGCCTTTACACACCACTGAACATCTGAAATGAATGTCATTCCTGACTATTTCAAACTCTATGTATAAAACAAGGATATAGCACAATGCCATACTATAGGAACAGTTGTACATATTTGTAACTTTGAACAAACTTCATGTTTTTAGCTACATAAGGTTAAACACAGGCACAGCAAGGCAAAATAATAAATACAAGAAGCCATAAAATGGACACTTACCCACAGTGCTTCATGTGAGGTGGCTTATCCATTCTCACCGCCAGTTTAATTTTCAAGTCATTGTCCTGGCTGCTTTTGGGGACTATCATTTTATGCAGATCAGGTGACTTTGGGCTATTTGAAGTTGGATACAACACTACCTGCAAGTCACAAAATAAAAACTTCAACAAGTTGATAAAAAAAGACTCTGATAGTCTTTAATGTTAACTTCAAAGCAGTGAAGAGTCTTGGTGTATTTCCTCCAATCTGAAAGATGATTAATAAAGGTTTCATAAATCTAATAAACCAGTCGACTCAATCTTACTGTAATTGACGACTGTCCAAAATGAACTCATTAATTTTCTTACAAATGATAATTTTCATTTTATGAGTTAATAAATCTCCTTCTCTGTTAGCTCATTCTGAATTTACAGTTTTAAACAAAAAGGAAGAGTTGACACTTCAAAATGGCCATGTACAATCAAACAAAAACCTAAACTTTTACACTGCTCAGTGCTCTGCTAGAAACAAATTGAAAAAATTTGCTGTTGCATTATGCAACAGATTATCCCCCTAGCAGTGACATTGCTTTAGTGAAGAAAAAATATGCTCTTTCTTCCAACTCCCTTTTTTGATTATTAGTATTAATAAAAGCCAGTTATAGTGAAAATTGTAGAAATTGGACATTAATTACAAAGCACCTTTGTTGCAAATGGCAAAAAATAAATATAAGTTATTATGTCCAGTCCACATGTTTTATGAAATATACCTTTTATTTAAT
Organism: Scolopax minor; assembly: GCA_028566535.1. Taxonomy (NCBI): domain Eukaryota; kingdom Metazoa; phylum Chordata; class Aves; order Charadriiformes; family Scolopacidae; genus Scolopax; species Scolopax minor. The sequence goes on along the minus strand of JAOXNG010000001.1, from coordinate 24,765,430 downwards.
CTACAGTGGTAGACATATAAAAGAATAAAAAATACACAGAATTTTAAACATATCTTTTTAACATATTTATGCAAATTTCTTGATAGTTTTACTACCTAACCATTAATTTTAGATTATTAGTCACAAGTTGTTAAAAATGTATTTATTTACCATCCAGAAAGTTTATCCATTTACAGCCAATAAAATTAAATACTCCTACTTCATGAAATCCTTATCCACAGTCACACATTTAGCAGTTAAATGCTGCTCAAACATAATCCTTTCATTCTTATTATAAGCACTACTTTTGAATCAATTTAGACTCTAAAATATGCTTAACATGTAATTTGAGAGACTTTTGTAACATTCAGTGAATTTTGAATTACCATTATAAGGAAGTAGTATTTCAAAAGTAACAACATGCTAAAAAACAGCGTTCTTCACATCTTTTGTTTCTTGAAAACTAAAATTAATCATAATGTTAACCATCAAATTAATTTCTTATACATAGTACTTGTGCCTTGCGTCACATACATAAAACACAATATTATTCTCATCTGTGTTATTAGAAAAGTTAAGTCAAGGATTTGAGTAAGAATTTCCAAGCAAGCATAAATCTAAAAGATATTACTAAGCCAAAAATATTGCAATAGTGTCATTCAGATCTAATCATTTGAAAGATGACATAAACTGAAGGCCCTCAGCTTCTCATCTCAGTATTTTGCAGAAAATACATTCCTGCATCCTGTTAATATCAGGAGCTCTACTGAAGCAGAGAAATATGATGCATCACCCCTAATCAAGTGTGCAACCTTTATAACAGCAATGGGAGAAATAACCAGACCTATTGAATACATTCAGAACCTGTTAAAGAGATAGTAGAAGAATTGGTATGTTCTGTTTTAATAAACCAGGAGGCTACTTCTTTCTTTTTTTTTTTGGCAAATGCACAGCAAACACTACTTCTAACAGAGCTTATTCCTTCTTTCCCAAGAAACAAGCTGAATTTCATTTTGAATAAAAGCCGTCCCTTCAAAAGCATTGAAAAGCATTATGAGTGTGGCAACCTTTGTGTTCTGATGCATCAAACAGAAAATGATTTTTAGTTTGTTTATCTTTTTAAATGCAGGATTACAAAAACAGAATTATTACTCATTCCTTGCATTTAATCACTTGGCATTCACATAGGACTGTAGGTGATGATACAAATTTTTCCGCTTCTAGAGGCTGCAGTTTCTGTTGTCCTCTAACAGCTTATTAGAGCCCATGCATCTCAAGCAACATCTTTCTCCTGTCAACATCTTGAGATTTTAGAACGCTGATGAAAATATAAGCAGACAAGTGTGTAATTAATTCATAAGTTCACTACTGACAATTCCTTTTCTGAATTTTTAAAGGATTATTTATATATAAAGGAGCTTCGTTTTCAAAGCTCTCACAATAAATAAGTATCTGGCAGAATATTTAAGTATGCACTATGCTGTGTTTGTATTACACTTTGTCATGCCTGCCGGCTTTAAATAAGGAGAGCTAAAAGAACTTTACACACAAACACATGTACACACACACATGCACAGAAAGCATTTGACAGGTATTAATTACCTACACCTTCATACTAACAGCGCCTTAAGGGCAATACTAATTATTGTGTACTATACCATCAGGTGGCACAGACTGTATCATGAAATCACTGAAACCAAAAAAATGGGCAAATGTTCCTTCATAAGAAAAGTAAAAAGTTGCTGAACTTTTTACTAAAATCATTCTCTCCACTCTGGCACACTGTCATTGCCATTGTCCATGGAAAAACTTTTCTGTCTGTTCTGTCTCAGATTTCCTTTCTGAACTTAAGAAAATGCTTAAGGGATTTTAATCTTCTAATCTACTTTAAAAAATAAATTGGTGTAACTCATATCTCTTCTCTGGGGGATATAAAACACACCTACAGGATACTCTTTCACTGTGCCTAAAACGTTAGAAGTTTCATAAACTACTACATTCCTACTACATCATGTATTTTTATTTTATTTAACCTTATTTTATTGTTATACCTGTGAATATCACCATAGCAGATTATTCAGCAGCAGCACAGAGAACTATGAGTTGTACATCTAGGACTGTGTTTGCAATAAGTAAACTAACAGGTTCTCGTGGTTTGGGTTGGGCTGGCCACTAACCTCAAACAGGTAAATTGTATTAAAAAGTATAATGAACTATTCATGACCAGAATACTACACACCAAACATAGCCACTCTGCACTACATTGCTTCAGCTGATTTAAGACAAATTAATGAATCAGGACCATGTGGATTGAGACAATTCAATAAATTCAATCACCTCATGATCATTAAAAATACTTGACCATGTGGCCTGATTATATCTAGTATAATGTTTCCTTAGACCACAATTTAGCTGAGAAAGTGTCAAGTTCACTTTGTGGCTCTCCTCATTTTGATGTAAAATAAACAGAGAAATCTGAAATATTATCAAAATCCATTTATGGATTTGTACAAGGTGATATCCTCAAAATACCGTTTCTTAATTATGAATGACTGAAAATGTTTCACTCCTGGGCTATGACAGGTTGAAAAATATGAAGGTAATATCATTTGGTGTCTTAACTAACCATCATTTACTGTGATTCAGTTGTGCATTTAAGTCCCCAGCTGGATCACCATTGAAGTTATTTGAAGTACACCTCAGCCAAACAGTCAATCCAGCCAAACTACTATTAACTCTATATTTGGGACACTGATCATATCTTCTTTTAAAAGTATGAAAGATAAGTTAAATTGTCCAGAATACTCTAAAAGCTCACACAAACCAATCTTGGGACAAGTTTGCTTTCTCAGAGCAGATAACCAAGCAGAAGGTTCAGAGTCAAAAATGCTGTGCAGAAATAGCTGCTGCTGGTATTCTCATGTTTATATAAAGCTCTCAAGCTAACCATCCCTGTCTGGTTGTCCTGCTATGAAAAGAAACTGCAGTCTTCAGGCAAGCAGGCTGGCATGTCATAAGCAGAAGAAAAAAATCAAGAGTCAAGATAAACTGTACTTTTTCCCCCATCCCACACTTTTAGCTGAGTTCAGTTTCAGCCAACTCATGTCCTTGCATCCCATCCTTCCTCTCCTCATCCCCTACTTCCACCCAAACCCCATGATATTCAAGAGTTGAACAAAATCGCTGGAATTATCCACCCTTTTGACCCAAGTATTTGAAATGAGACAGACTGTACAAGTTGGGGTGATCTAAGATATATTATATTTTGAGATCTCAGACTTTGGGCATAAGACTTTGGTTATCATGGTTATTCTGAGAAGAGCTTTGGCTCTCTGTTGAGCTTTGGCTCACTGTCACAAGCAAAAAAAAATGAAAGCAAAGAATCTCTGCATCTGCTCCTTAATGCTCAGGCTGAGAGCAGATGACACTTAACATGCTATTATAGAAAACTCTTATCTTGCCTTCAGCATAGCTCACGCCACATGAGCTTAAAGAAAATAAAGATGCAGCCCATCAACAGTCTCGTCTTCATAACACAGCCTGGGCCATCTTCAAAAAGCAGAACAAAGCCTCAACTTGTTCCCATCCCCAAAGTGGTGCCCAATGCCTGGGGTTGCCCTAATGTCCCCCATCCTGCCTGCTCCCTGCCACCCCAGGTAGCCCCTGCTTGCTTATGGCACCCAGCTTCCTATCTCTTCTTCAAACTTTATGGTCACCAACAGGAAAACTAGAAGATTTTATGAGACAAAAGAAGTTCCTGTGCCTGATGTTCTCTTCCAGATCACAAATGGTGCTACAAATTATTTCTTTTTGCCATTGACCAAACCCACATTGTCTTTTTATCTTATTCCATACCTAGGATGCAAAATTTTAGCCTCAGCACTTAAGGTCTGGCTAAGTTACAAGCAATCGAGAACTGAATCTTATATCACCAGGCCTTAATCAAAAGCAGCATTGCCAGGTTTGTTCAGAATAAACAATACACTTGTGGTCACACAAGAAACCCCAAGATGAACCAGAGAAATCAAGTTTTCTAATTCCTGTTGTTTACCTGAGGCACTTCTAACTCATTTTGTGATTATTTAAAACCGTGAAAAACAGCGAGTGTCCAGGACACAAGACCATATGCTCCCTCAGCAGCATTTGTTGAAGCTTTCATCACATGATAGGACTAATTCATTCTATGGAAGGTTTTTTCTTTCATGTTGTAAAATGTAGCGATTTGAAAAGATGCCAGTGCAAGCAGAGAGGACAGGCAAATTTTGTGTTGTGAAATAAGCACCCATTATTATTTGGCACATGCAAATGTATGCTGCTGGTCACTGTCTGAGCAAAGACAATAGGAAAATTTCCTAGTTAAACATACTGTTTTACTGATTAGAAAATAGCATTGCAGACCAAAAATCTTTGAAGCTGGTTTGGAAATAGATGACTAGAAATGTCTATTGACTCCTCTCAAGTCACCTTCTCCCCTAACTTCAAAGTTTGGAGTTGTTCTGAGTTATGGCAGCTCCTTGTCCAAAGACAGGTTACTGTCAGAGAGCCAGAAGCTGCTGTCAGTTTGATGAGAGGCGAAGTTCCCTCAAACACCCCAGCAGCAGCCTGGCAAGCACAGCACTGCACTGGCATGCCCTGAGCATGAAGTCATGATGAACTACTGCCTGGCAAAAGAAACTCGAGGGAGGAGCGAGATTGGAGGTAGAAATGGGAAAAGGAGGTGGCTCTCTTGAAATTAACTCCCTTAGAGAAGTTCTCACCTAGGGAACCCCTAAAGAAAGGGTTAATAAGATCCTGATCACCAAGGGAGCTTATGAGTATTTTATACAAGCTCCATCATCTCACCTATTGAGTGATCTCTCACCTTCCAGCTATGATCATACTACAGCTGAGACACCAAGACAATGCTTTAGGTAACAGATGGTTAAAAAGAAACAAAAATCAAACACAAATACTGAACAGGTGCATGGTGAGAGAGCTATCTAATATACTGCTGTTGACAAAGAACTGGGAAGGCATTGCAATTTATGCAATCAATGGACCTCTGCTGATGCTGCCAGCTGAACACTTATCTTAATAGATGTTAGCAAAAGATAAAAGTTGCCTTTAAGTCCTTCCTAACCAGCCTCTTCCCCAGATTTAAGAGAGGGTACGCCTGAATGGAAAATATCTCAAGAATTTCTGATGAGAGGCTTTCTCAGAGAAGCTATTGAGAAAATCCCTATTAGTGTGGAAACAATAACACTCCAGTCAGACATAGCAGGGTGCTGACAGGCAGACTGGTCGGAGAGCAAAAGGGAAAGTGGAAGCAACCTCTTATAATTTTCCAAACTTAAGAAAAAGACAGAAAAGCTCAGCCCTGCAAAACCTCAGCCATTTCAAAATGTGATGGACAAAAACATTCCCTAGGGTGGCAGGCTTCAAATGAAAATATTCACAGTATGAAATCGTCTCTGCTCAGCAACCCTTTTAACACAACACAGAAGATAACCAACATGCCCAGTGCAGCTGGCATTCAGAAACTAGGCATGTACGGGTACCTAGCCAGTAGAGTTATTTTATAATGTTAAATCCAACCTGGAGTAACAGCACCAATGAAAAAAATCCATGACTGCACAGCTAATTATTTCTGGCTGCCGCTGACTGTGACAAGGAGGTTGTGAGACAATAGTTCCCTTTTAATTGAATAGTCAAAGCCGCAAGGCTGAAATATTCTTATATTCAAAAAGTATCAGCACTCAAACACCACCTGCTGTTCTCACATTGTGTTCACATGTGTGCTAAGCAAGCACAATGGCTGTCACTTTGAATTACTGGGTTTGAACATCTTCATACACAAGGTACTGAACAAGGAAAAGTGATTTCAGATCCCCGAGTTTCAGATACCACCAGGCTGCTTTTTCAGAAGTATTTACACCAAACTCTGAAGGTTTCTTCATGCTTCCTCAGTTGTTGCATGTACAAATGCAAACAACAATTCTGCCTTCTCTACGCACACAGAAAAATTATTTAAGTGGTCAGATCAGTGTCAGTCACACAAAACCTGTGCCACACATTTCAAAGATATCTGAATAATGTAAGTTCTTAACATTTCCTTATTAGAAAAATTAGCTTCAAAGATGCATCCTGCCTCACTTTCTAGAAGTTAAATTTAGTGGCTCACTGTATGTGGAGGTCTGCACAACCACAAATGGAGCACGACTCCAGAAGCTCATGTTCTGCAGAGCCCAAATCCAAATAACATCCTTTCCCCTCCTATGCAGCACTTGTCTCCATTTTTTATTTCAGTGGAAAAGTGAGTTTTTCTAACTGTCCTCCAATTTGTGTAGAACAGAGAATAAAGGTTAAGATCTGTTTTTTCTTTGAAGACACTTAAAGCAGTCAGCAAGGAGATAGAAGAATATCCCCAGCAAGCAAAATCTCCTCTTGGTATTCACAACTGAATTTATTGTTTACTTTTGTTGAGAGCAATGCCAGACTAGCAACATAGTAAGTACTACTTCCTGTTGGTTAAGCACATCTTAAATGCCTTGAAGTGAGAAGATGTTAAGTGCAGACAGTAACCCTTCTGTCTCTTGGTGCTCACCTGGTAACTTCTGCAGTAGAGGCTGAGCAGCCCCCAGCCTCTGCTTCCCAACAGGGAGTAAATAAAGCTGTAAGTATGGTCTGCCCTCTCTACTGAAAGCACAAACCTTCATCCTTTCTGCTCCAACATGATCTAGTTACTTCTGGAAATCAGCATTGCCTTCTCCTTAAACCAAAGAGCTGCAGTGCTATCATGCTGAGATCAGGGCCTATATCTGAAGTTCCTAAGTGTGAGAGACTGCCATGCACTGATGGGGTCAATGGACATGCCTTCTCCTCTGTGGCTCCTGGGGAACCTTTGCTGGTCCACATTTCACACCTTAGATCTGTTTTCACAAAATACTGATGCCTTGCTGGCAGAAGAAACCCTTTGGTGTGTGATGGAAGTTTGAAATTCAAATCATGTAGCCTGATGTTGCTTCCTATTTCTAATTACAGATTAAACAGAACAAAACTTTCACAATAACTGCAGGGTATGGGAAATGCAAACTTCAATAATGTAGAAAGGTGTTCTTGGGTCAAGACACATGCTTTGAAGAAAGTACACGACAGAGGAGAATTAATGTCCACAGCAAGCCTACCTCAGAAGGCCAGGTTTGAGTTGAATTTTTAAGTACAGAAAAAATACCAGCAGAAATATCTTCAGGCCTTTCCAGAGCATGACAAACCTACCTGAATCAGCTGCACTCCTGCCAGTCGCTGCAGTATACTGACCAGGCATAAAGTTCCAAATTCTATTAGAATTAAACTTATCTAGTGGGCTCCTGCAATTTTTTACAATTTAAATCTCTCAAACCTGAAATGTTAAAATGAAGATGCTGAAAACAAAAGAAGCCTTTGAAAGCTAAAACATATACCACGAGTGTGCACAATACCATAAATTTTTATTTTCATAAAAATTCTCTCAAGCATTCTCCCAATCTCCCCTGAAGGTAGCAACCAGCACTCAAATAGGTTGGCAGGTTCCCCTTTCTCCAACAGCTGGAAGGTGTCTGTCAGCAACCCTGGGTGCTGCCAGACCTGGGAAATGCAGGAGGACAGAGCAGATGCACAAACAGGCTGTCACAGCTGACATGCCCTTTTTCATGTTCTTTTCCACTGCTAAGGACCATGCACTGTACCTGATGTCGTTGTGAGAGGTTTATCTTGTACAGACTTATCTTTTACAGAAGGTACTTCTGGGCAAGGATGGGGCCTGGCCATTTTTGGTAAATCAGGAATGGATTATAATATGTAAAATTAGTATCCAAACATCTCTCAGGTGCTTCTGTTTGCTATGTCCAGTCTCAGCACAAGCTTTAATACAAGTGGAAAAAAGGTGATGGCCTTCATCCTTTGTGACAAATGGGAAAAAAACCCCAGGAAAACCTGATGATTTCAATTGCCTAATTCTGATGCAAACCATCAAGCCTCAGAGCATTTGATAAGGGCATGCAGACTCTGCTGAAGGAGAGAAAGAATCAGCAACAGAAACAGAAGATTGCTCTGTCTTCCTTCACCTTTTATGTGCCTTGCTTTGTTTCTGGGAAAGCTGGGTCAGATTCCATCCAACAATAGCAGTAGGCTCAGCACTAGCTCCTCTCAACTGCCTATTTTTATTTTCTCTCTTTCTCCTAATTAGTTTAAGACACATTTTTTGAAAAGTACTTGTTTGTATTTTGCTTTTGTGCCCTTGATATTGTT
>JAOXNG010000001.1:24743827-24755484 GCA_028566535.1 Scolopax minor | reverse complement strand
GTTATCTCTATCACTCCTCCCCCCCCCCCTCCTTCTTCCAATCCCTTTTCATTATCACCAATTATCTGCTATATTTATTACATGCCAAGTCTTTTACCTCTCTCCTCTTCACTCCTAATTTGAATAGCTACAAGCATTGGTAGGTCACCTAGAAATTGAAAAAAGCTTTAAACAAGACAAAAAGAACCATCATGGATCCCTGATGGAAGTTTCTGAAAGGCAATCATGTTTTGAGCGACGAAAAGCCACCCTTTAAAGGAAACGGCACTGTTTGGCACAACTGCAGCCAAGCAGGTGCTGTACTGAACACCTTATACTGTTTTATGGCATGTTTTATCAATACTCGCATTCCTACGGATCATTTTTCATGTATTTCTTGTTTCTACGCATAATACTCACTCTTCCCAGTTCTTTATCTTCCAGTGCCAGCACCCCAGTGCTTTCTGTAAAGAGTTTTACTTTGACAACGGGTCGAGGGTGAGTAGTGGTGAAATCTCCTTGAGTTCCCCACCTGCAATAAATAAAAGAACAGAATTTAACTGGGGCAGAGGATAGCCCTGAGATGCATAGGACTGTAAGTTTTTGCACAGAATATTTATTAATGCACTCCTAGAACCTAATTTCCAAACTTTTGGGGGAAGTGGGTGGGAAAGAGAGAGGAGGTACATTTTTGAACATCCAAGATGAAATATCTATATGGGAAAACTGGCTTTTCTCTGTGATAAGACAAACTAGGATTTTTCTGTATGACTTTTGTCATTAAAAAAAATCAATCATAAATTTGTTAATGGCAAAACCCAAAGAAATGAAATTATATCCACATAGGGTAAAACAGAACCAAGCAAGAAAGCAAAATAAGAAAAAGAGAGATCTTTTTTCTATTAAATATATTACTTCACTATCCTGTTGCATACAAGTCAAACTAATTCATCAAAGAATCATGTTTCAATTCTAAAAATGTTTAAATTCTGGTAACCAAACTATGGAGAAAGCAAGAGACTTGCCAAAAGAAAATATTATGTTTTATGAGATGTTACAACTTAGTACAAACATGTAGGAAAAATGTAAACAGAAATGCAAAAAATGGAAAAAAAATGTTATTTATCAGAGTGTTTATAGCTCTGCAAGATAATTACTGCCACAAGGCTTCATGCTTTTAGGGAAACTAAAGTAGGCAGACAAACTTCTAGTTGTTAATTTCTTATCTCAGTTAAGACACTCGGTTTGTCAGCCATCCCCCCCTCTATGTGCCAGTGGTACATAAAAGAGGAAAGTTATACGAATTAGATTGCAGCTTCCTCTGACAAGCTATTCTGTTTTCCTAAACAATTGCATGGTACTCATTGCATTGGCGGTACTGATTCTGATTACATTACTAGGCACAAACAAAATGCAAAAAGTAAGTGTAGCTCCAGTTTCTCTTCATTTTTCCCAGTACTTGAGATAATACGATTAGCAGAAACTACATAAATAAAGAAAACAAGTGACCTTAAGGGTATGGTCTATAAAAGGATGTATTACACAAGCTAAAATCCTAGAGGGCCTAATTTTCAAAAAGCAGCATTTTAATTTACCATTCATTTACCATTCCAGCAAGGACTCTCCACTGCTGGAAGGGAACAGTGTAGTAATCCTCCAGCAAAGGGATCTAATACGTTACAGACATAACTCCGAGTAACACAAGTTACATAATTCAAGATAAATAATATGCAATCAAAACCAACAGTTTTAAGAAAGCCGTGGTTCTGTATAAACCAGTCCTACAGGTGGCAGAACACATTCCAGAATACAAAAATGAGGGTCAGTGAAAATTAACCAGATCTGACGTTGCATTCTCTCTGCTTTGCTTTGTCTGGATTAGATAGATGGTCACTCTGTCTGTGGTGGACATCGCCTTAATCTCAGCCAAAGTGGTAGTTGAAACAGGGACTGTGATGAGAAATTGCCTTCCTGAGAGGAAGAAAACCTGTTTTGTGATCTGATGATAGATGCTGCAGTCACAGGACAAGACAATGCCTAGCTGCTCTTCCCAGCGCTGGCCCCAGGGGCAGGTTTTGTCACAATACAGAAATGAGATTTCCAAGGAGAAAGCATCTTCATAAAAGATGAGATAGTTGTATCTTCAGTCTCCTCTCCCCCTCCAGATCCCACTATGCAGGAAGAATGCTGCCTTGCAATCTCAAACACAACCCTTTGTCATCTAGACTTTCTTTCTCAGGCACCAGGATATATATGTCCCTGACCTTCCAAAATCCTTGAACTGTGCACACCACAATGGATAGGACCACTCAAACAATCAACAGATGCTTCTATTAAAAAAAACCAAACTGAAACAAAAGACTCTCTTCAAAGATCTAGTGCCAGCATTAACTGTCAGACAGGATAATTAGAAGTCATGCTGACTAAAGGGAAAAGACCCAGCCTCTCAACAAAGAGAGCATCACGCAGAGGCTGCTCAGCTTCTGAAAGCTGAGGGTCAGGTAGGGGCACCCCACCACCTGGCTCCAGGACCTGCCCAGAAATTGGTGCAGCTTTCTCCAGAGACATCCCCAGGCTCCATTCCCACAGGACAGAGCAGGGAGAGATGGGGCACACCTGAGCCTTGCCGGAGGAGCATCACAGAATTTACTTCTCTAATTTGGATGCACAATGAGGGACTGATGGACGGATGGAACTAACGCTGGGTCATTCACCTGTTTTTGACACTAATGTAGTACTGGAAATCATCTTTAACATCAGATCTGATCACTATCCTGGACTGACATCTTTCTTCCACCCCTTTTTCCATGTGCAACATTAAATGAAAATCCTGGGCTGAAAACCAATGGTCTGAGTCTATTCTTAAAGCTTAATGTTCATGGTAGAAACATTTCATGCTCCTTCACAGTCCTTGCTGATTGGGACTTCATCTAACTCTCATAACCTCTTAGAACCACGTCTTTGGAAGTGAATTATCTGGTAGAACAGATGGTCACAGATGTGCTAATATAATTATAACCACTTGGTTTCTAAAAAATTTAACATTTATCTTCCAAAACACATTTGTGTTCTGTCAAATGCATTTATTAATACCTATTGAAACACTAATATTTCCTGTTCTAACATCTTCTTGATCTCATTGGAGTAGCTGTAGTGGAATATTTCCATTAAATTTAAAAGCTAAGCTGCTAGGTATGGGTCAGACAAATCTGTATTTTTCTTTTAGGTTGGGGTTGCACCCTAATATTTTCCTGGAGAAAATACAGCACTTCTCAGAAATGTTTTTCTGATCCACGGATTAAAAGTCAACTACCATGCAAAAGCTTGTTCGCATTATTCATATGATTGAACAACATTTTAGTTGTTTAATTGAACAACTTTTTGACTGTTTTTAAATTAGAACTACCTATATGGCCTCCAGAATTTGTGCACTGAATAAAGGTTACTTTTCTTTATATTTTCGTTTTCAATAGCAATAACAATGAAATATTTTCAGCAAGAAAGTAAATCCTACAGCTGACTTTTACTTTTCATCCAGGTGAGCAGGTGAACCTTCAGGTTGTAACTGGGTTTTCTGTGAAAACAGAAGGAAATTGTATGTGCTACTTCAATCTCATTTGAGTCAAAGTATGTTGCAGACAGTTTATTTCAAGCTGCTCTGCTATGGAGATATTGAACAGTGGAAGGAAGATGAGAAGGAAGAACAAGTAAATTAATTCACCTAATTTCTGAAATTGCTATTTTCAAGAAGTATATCTTTCATATTTCTTAACATAAGAAAAATGTAATGCTTTATATTCGTAATAGCATATGTTTTAACTACCAAATGTTTGTAAGCTATGGAAACAGCAAATCAGCCACTTCCACACATTTGGACAAGTCCTTGATTTATGAATATCTGCCCAATGATTATTATTAATGTGAACGATATCGTTGTTGAATGTGGCTAGATGGAAAGTGAAATATTTTTTTCAAAACAAGTGCGGATCTCATGTAGTATTTATATTAAGTTAAAAATTCCCATAAATGTTGTTTTTTTTTTTTTTTAAATCTTGCTAGAAAAACAGTCAAAAGTAACAGTAATTTCAGTGCTAAATGCTGTAGTGTCACTCACTGTGCTGTCAGCTGCAGCCCATGTAGGATACTTGAGAACTCTAAAACCACCAACATTAAGTATAAAAATTTCCCTAATCCTGCCTCTTCATGATCTCATTTTGCCACATCATTTTCCTTTGTAGACATTATTTTTCTGCTTTCACCTACTCATCCGCTCTTACTACAGAAACTGCAATAATTTGATGTTTGATCATCTTCAGCCATAAGCCCCAGTCTTTTCACCATATTTATGATTCTGTCAGAGGTACGTGGGCTGATACCATAATTATTGACAGAGTCCTTTGCCAAAGTTAATTTCCCTGCACTGTAAAAGTATCCTCTACCAGCAGGGAGGTGGATGTTTATTTCAGGTAAAGATTTATCACTGTGTCACAGAATCCAGTCTAAGTAAATTTATATTTCTACTTCATTTTGGAACACATTTAGTATACTGGAAACAGTGAAGTTCTCTCTCAAGGTTTTCCACTCTAATCATGGTCTCTGTTAGTCAAAACTTTTCTTTATGAGATCTTAAATCTCCAGTCTAACACAGGAGTGAATGTTCTAAAATTTATTATTTCAAGCAAATATCTAGGCATTTTATTTTAGCCCTATTTCTTGAACATTTTCTTTCTGACAAAATATCAAGTCTAAAGAATTTTGCATTTGGAAATTGATCTTCCTGTCCTTTTTGAAACCAATATCACAGCATATTGGTCTTCTTGGTGCTCCAGGTTTGATTCTTGGTTTTAATCTACTGCATAAATCAACCTCAACAGATTTCTTAATTCTTTATTATATCACCTTAAGAGGCGTTCTGATAGATTTTTCTTATTCCCTGTCCATACAGGTATGTGCTACAGAGCTGGATTTGGTGGCTCTTCCTGCTCATTCCAGTTTGTTAGGCATCCTAACAAAATTTAATTTGCTTCACAGGACTAAGAGTTACGAGCACTTAATTTTTGCTCATCGCTGAGCTGGACTGGAAGTACAATGTTCAGGTCTCCATAACACCTCCATGTCTCAACAGTTTCAAGAATCTGTACCGGCTTTGTTGTTTCTACTTTGTTTAGGAACATAATTTAACAGCAGAAAACTAGGTATGTATAATTTTCAGGTTAGGAATTATAATCACAGAGCAAGTCATGAGATGAAAGGCCAAGAAACAAAAAGGCAGGTGAGAGTCACAGCACTTCCCTTACACATCTAACTCCACTGATGCTTTAATATAGTTCAAAACACCTTAAATCCAGGTCTGACAAACATTTGTTGTCAGTAAAGTATTGTGCGAATGTGGAATCTATGAAGCTTTGCATGTTCCTAACTGCAGCTGCACATACACAGGCAGAGAGAGAAAACACGTGTGAGAGCATGCATGTCGCTGGACCAGCAGCACAAGTTACCCCACAGCGATCTGACAATAAATCTTTAATTTGATGTGAAGGCTCCATTCAGCCAAACAAAAATAGCGTTAAATCCATACTTATCTGATTTTTGGCTTTTTTACCGAGACTCACAAAGAGACTATTAGTTGTTACTAATTGCTGCTAGTTCTTCTCCACTAATAATGGCCAAAATGTCATAATTTCCTATTCACTTATGAGCACCCATCCATTTGACAATGACTGACACCAGGATGCCACACAAGAAATCATAGCCTTAGTGCTAACAACTGTCTCATACAACCCAATGGCATGTCCACTTCCTGTCTTTTGCACAGCTTCCAAAATAACACCAACATTTCTGCTTCTCCCCTTAATGAATGCTCCTGAAAAAAGATGTTGAAATGTTATTGCACAAATGACAGAAGTTTATTATGCAGCATCAAGGACTTAATAGGGTAATGATTAAATTCCTTATATGCAATATTACAATCACTACTTTATTCAATATATATTTATATATATATTCTCAATTACATCAGTGGGAACTAGAATTCAAGATTGAAACCACAAGGGGAATAGTTTGTATGTTAGTACCTTTCTATAAGGCTTCAAATGTGCTTTAGGTTGCAAATATTTTTCCTGTGGGGGGAAAAAAAACCCACTACATTTTCTTATTTCTCTGTTTGAAAATTACTCATTTATTTTGATGAAAGTGCAAATAGGATAATTTATTTCGTCAGAGCAAGCACATTAAATTGCTGCTGAAAGGTGATGCATCAAGAAGGTTCTAAACAAATAATAACGTTCTTTTACAGTAGAGGCACAGACAAAGCTCACACTCTGGCAAACTAAACCATGAGCTTGGCCAAGGATCTTGGCCCTTCATCACTAAAGTCATCTAATCTTTTGTACATATTGACTCTGGTCTTCCCCATGTTACTGTGAACTCACTATTTCATGCAGAAATCCTGCCAAGAACTACACATTTATTGTTTTACAATATCTACTACAGAAAAAATGATACTTTGCATAAATACTTTCAGGGCTGTCAGCTAGTGAAGGAGCATTGCAATAATAATGGCTTTACCCCTGATGTTCCCATCAAAATATTCCTAAAACTACAAAATGTTGATATGAAAAAAATAATTTGTTCTACAGTGATGGATGACAGTAGGAAGGAGTGGTATAGGAAAAAGGAAAATTTTGGTGTAAGGGAAAAGCCATACAATTGCCTGAAGGTGTCACCTTTGATTCTACCTAAGCAGGGTCTACACTACTGTCCCTTACTTTTGCTTTTTTTCTTTATTTTTTTAAACCATTTTTCATTTATTTCTATATATGTAGAAACTTTGGACTCAGCAGACCCGCGGTTTAAAATGTAAACTAACCACCCATCTCTTTGGCACTTCCCTTATAGAAAAGCTGGACATTCAGCACTTGTAGCTCACACACTGAACAGCTCAGCATTCCATTTCTGAATGCTTTGTCGAATCACTTCTAGTGTAGTCACTCAGAAAGACCGAATGATGGATTTTTCCCTGTGGATTCAGCAGCAAAATTAAAGGCTTTTAGGCTGGATCTTACAAATTGTCGGCAAAATCTTCTTGGAACTCTGCTCTGAGGAACTGAAAGCTCTGAATCAGATCCTTACTTCATTAAGAGCAAGGATAAAGTGTTCTGATGGATTTACTGTATTGTAAAGCCCCTTTTCACAACTAGACTAACATGAAAGAGAGAAAAGAATAATTTGATCATATAGTGGGTTTCTTTTCAGAGTTTGCTTGTAGTAAAAATAATAGCTGTTTTAAATAAAGGAATTAACAGAGTCAAAATTACTGTTTATCACAGAGCTAATAATGAGCTAGACACAATCATGTGTTTCTTTTTAAACATAAAAGACTATTGATATCTGAAAAAAAAAATTGTAAAAAAAAAACCCCAAAATTGTGAATAGTTTTTCTTTAAAACAAAAAGTGCCTAATACAAAGCAGAAAGGAAAACTAAGAGTGGTTCAATCCATAATAAGAAATTAAGTGAAAACACTTGTTTCAGGTTTCTACACTGAAAGTGAGAGCAGTGCATTCTAACACTACAGAATGCTATTATGACAAGTATTGTCATCACAAACATAAAACAGTATGAATAAATATTACTTAGTCTTATTTCCCTATCTCACTTTCCATACAGGCAACCAAGACACATCAGAGTAAAGACTTTCACGGGTATGTAACAAGACTGACACACTGCCAGGCGCTGGGAACCATTGCTACACATCATGTAAAGAATTCATGAGAGGCATAAACTCCCATTTCCCACTGAGTTTCAAACCCAGCCAGGGGTTTTGTTCTCAAAATTCCTCTATCTGTATTTACCTCACTTTTGCCTTGAAAAACATAATTATGAATTCATCACAACATTGTTAAAAGTTGCAAATCTTATTCATTTCATGTTATTCAGTGTTCATGTGACACTTAAAACCTTTAAAATGTTGTACAAAAGTTGATAAACTGACAGCACTTTGATGAAGCAGATAGATGTTGTCATCTCAGTTTAAAGATGTGGGAAACAAATCACAAAATAGACTGACCTATCTGAGCCTGCACAGTTTATCAGGGAAAACTCAGGTATCAAATCAGAAAACTTCAGTATTCCATCTGGCTTCAAACCAATTCTCTTTTATTCTGAAACCCTTTCTACTCCTCCTTTTGACTCCTACTATTCTTATCAGCTGTCTACATTATTCTGCCTTTGTTTCTGCTGTCCTCCTACACTCAATCTGCTGGCATGGCTTTCAAGTAGGCACATTAACCTGTAGATTCATACCTTATATGCTCAGTAGCTACTAAGAAATTTCAAGATCTATTCCTTTTTTCCTTCATCTGTTCAATGGACTATTCTGTATTCTAAAAGTACTGGACCTCTTGACACCTCTGAGGATCAATGCACGTACTAACACAGCGACATTAAAGAAGAGTCTGCCCATGGTGCAGTGACAAACAGTTTCTGAGTCTCATGAGCATTTAAGATGTACAAAGTATTTTTAGCCTGACTAGGGCAAAAAAGCAAAAACTTTCTTTAAAACCCTTTAAAACTTCTTTTAAACCTTTCTCTTCACCCAAAGCAAAACTAAATAAAACCATAAAATTTCTTCCAATTCAACCACTGCATCTAGTCAAATGTTTAGCAGTTATTTTGAATGTACCTGTACTATATTGCTTACAACAAATTTTTGAAAGGTCTCTTCAAACCAAGACACAAGAAAAGTATATTTTAAAAATGTAAAATGGGACATACTGATCATATCAAAATTTAAGAGAAATCCAAAGAAATTGTTTTCATGTTGATTACTGCCCACAAGAAAAAGTTTTCCAAAAATGAGTCAGGTGCAGACCACTTTGAATGACAAATTTCAAATCCAATCTACCAGATTATTCCAGAAGGAGACCGGAGGTAAAATTTGAGGTAATCCTGCCCAACACCACCTTTTTTTTTTTTTTTTGACAGACCACCATCCCTCTACATGATATTTTACAGTCAGACGTAAGCTGCCTTTGCCTTCACTTTGGCCCAGCCAGAGAGCATGTAGCTATAGTAGTATGAGCCTTAGCCTGATCCAAAACATTTTTCTTCTAAGCAGGATTTAATTGCCTTTGGCTCAACACCACAGTATCCATAGCCAAATGCCCTCTGGTTTGAAGCTGGATCACACATGTACAGATGCTTTAGCACAATGTTACAGAAAACTTATGGCTGTCTGGAAAATTTTAGTCCCGTTTTCTGTGGATCAGGTGGGAATGAGAATGGGAACAGATATATCATGTACATTAAGGAGCATGTAAACAGTCTTTCTCTGAGTCCTGATTGTTACAGTGAAAGGGATAACCGTGGGACATGTATCTTCAATCCCCACAGTTTCCAAAATGCACTATGAAACAACACTGGTATCAGTCTTGCAGGAGACTTATAATGTCATTATACATTTTAAAGGATGACAGTCACCCCTAAAAAGCTATTCTTTGAAGCAGGGACACTAGATGAGGAGAGTTAATATCCCAACTCTGAACACAGAACCTATTAATTGTAAAGCCTTAATCCCACCAGCTTTCTCCCTGGGGCCTAAGCGCCACAGCAGAAGGCAGAGCACCAAAGCTACAGTCTTCAGAAGTGCAAACATCATGCCAGGGCAGAAATCCTGGCTGCTTTCAGTCAATTATTAGCATGCTGAGCACACAGGAGCAAGGAGAACCAGGATTTAGCCAGAATAATCAGAAAGATTAAGGTGAAGAAAATGTGAAAAAAAAAATGTGAAAAGGTGAAAAAAAGATATGCCCTGGTGGCAGAAGGATTATGTTTATTGCTAACCATCTAAATACAGTAGAGATTCCAACCAACTAATTTATCTCCTCCCTCCTCTGATCCCAATTTTTCTGTGCCACACTCTGACAAGTGAATATTCCCTTCTAACAGCAGTGGTTTTCACAAGTCCCTTAGGTAGCTAGACTTACAAGAGAATATTTTGGGAGTTAATCATAGAAGCACTGTAAAATTTAGGCTGGAAGGAACCACTGGAAGTCATCTATTTCAAACACAGCTTAGAGCAAGGCCAGTTAAAATCAGGTTGCTCAGGTTATTATCCAGTCAAATTTCAAATTTAGTATTAAAAGTCTGTATGTAATTCACATTTCTCTGCAATAAGAGAGGTGAAAGCCTCTTAGATAATATAAAATAGTAATCAATGACAGAAAATAGCATAGAAACTTACATATTTTAGAAATCATGTATCTTCTTTTTTTGGTGGATATCATACTGCCCTTTATATTTGAGCTGATTAGGTATTATTTCCATTCTTTAAAGAAGAAAGCAATTGATCAGGCATCAAGAATAACTGAATAACATTGTCATGTAAATTTTCAGCTGAATCCATATTCCTTTTGTGAAACTTTTCCATCATTAATCCAGAACACAGGCTGGGATAAATGTGTATTTTTTTCTTCATCTTTTATTTTGCAGAACCAAGAAAACATCAGATAATTTCCTACTGGCAATTTCTTTTCTCCTCTTCACAGCTGGATACTAGACTGACATACATGGTATTTGCTCATAGCATCCAATTTTTTGAAAGGTAATTTCTTCCACCCTATTTTGTGAATTGCTCCAATCATGACAATACAAAAAAGAAAGACTTACTGACATATGACAAGATGAAATCCATGAAGGAATTTATCCTTTAAAGATATAAAGATGAACCTTTAAGCAAATTATAATAACCTTTATTATGCAACCATAATTTATGAAAGACAACACGCTTTGTTTCCTGTCATGATCCTTACCCCACTAGCTTCCCTAAAATTCCCAAATACTTATTCAAAGATCACAAGTTCACCCAGTTTTCAGCATTATCCACATCAATGTCTCTCAGGCTTTAGCCTTTGAAAAGATGTTACTTAATAACACACAGAGGTTCTCTGACATACAACCTCACTTTTGTAAATGTTGCATACAATGTATTTATGTTTTAAAGAAAATAAGTCTGGATGTGAAAAGTAGGCAGAACAATTCTACTTTATTACCCTCTGTAAGATGAACACTGGATTTCACCGCACTTATCCGTGAGTAAAAAACTTCCAGAGGTAATAGTCAAAAGAACAGGTGAAATCCATCAAGTAAAAGACTTTGTTCAAGGAGCTAAATCCTAAAGAGGATTTATCCTCAGAAGATATAATAGGAAGCATATGAACAAAAAACTATGCTCAGTTAGATCAGCCACTGTAAAACTACAATCTCATTATCCCTCTGTAAAAATCCCATGTGCAAGTCTATTCATTTCAACGAAAAAGCGTTGAAACGACAAACCACAGAGAAACCCTCCACACCCTAAGGAGAGTTGGTCAGCTCAGCAGTAACAGGCCAGGTCGACTGCCTATATGATCAGCAAATACCTGTGTTTCTGTCCCTCATTTCTTTCGGTGTTTAGTCTCTAGTTTTATACTTAAGACTCAAACCAATATGAGCCAGGAACAACTTTCTCATTCTCATTTTTCTCCCATGCAAGAGCAATAACACGGATTCCTACATATTTAATCAATATAAAGAATGATTGCTAAAAACTGACAGTATAATTAAAGTATTACTGACCGAAATTAACCTCATTTACGCAGATGTACCAGACAGATCAGTAGCAGGTGGAAAAAAAAAAAA
>JAOXNG010000001.1:24720876-24735828 GCA_028566535.1 Scolopax minor | reverse complement strand
AAAGGGATATTCCATGCCATATGACATCCTGCTCAGCGTATAAACCTGGGGAAAAAGAGGGAAGCTGGCAAAATTTGGAGTTACAGTGTTTTGTCTTCCCAAATAACTGCTACATATGATGGAACCTTGTGTTCTAGAGATGGCTGAACTCCTGCTGGCCACTGGTGAGCAGTGAATGAATTCCTTGTCTTGCTTTCCTTGTGTGCATGGCTTTTGCTTTGCCTATTAAACACACCCACAAATGTTTTTTTTTCTCTTTTACTCTTCCACTTCTCTTTCCCATCCCAACTAGGAAGCCACTGAGTAGCTGCATGGGGCTTAGTTTTTCGCTGGGCTTATACCATGACAACATATTATAGATTTCCTGTTCATCCTGTGCATTCCTGTGGAGCAGCCCTCAGTAGGGGTTTTGCTGGTCACCCTATAATTTAGTTGTCACATCACAAAAGACATAAAATGTTTATCTCAAGAGAAGTGAAATTGTGCACTTATGACCTCACACTTTCCAGAAATAAAGGATTCTATCTGCAATGAAATCAGATTTTCTAATTTGCCCATTTATATAAAAAAAGAACAGATCTTCAATATTTGAGTCTTTTGAATTAACATCAATTCAGCTCTTTCCTTTTGCCCTTATACCGAGATTTAGCTTCTCAAGAGTAAGACATACACATGTCCAGCAAGAAACTGAACTTATATGATTAACACCATGTTTTAAATGAAATTTTCTCTACTAAAACTGCCACCTGTAGAGTAACATGTTAATTCTTTGCCTTGCCCAGGACAAACTGTACATTACTAACCTCGCAGAACATGTGCTTTTTCTAATGAACAATGGGAAAAAAACCCACAAAGCCAAGTTCACTAGACCTAATAGCCTGCATTTCTGGTGTGAGATGGAAAGGGCTGTAAACAAAGCAAAACTGCACTAAATATAATGGAAATTAAATCTACTGTCATTTTTCATTTCATGACTATTTAAATCTTTTACTGTGCTTTTCCCCCAAACATCTCAGAATTATTTGTACGTGCTTAACATTTCTCTCTAAAGGCACAGAGAAAGCTTTTCTTCTTCTTCTTACATCCCTCACCAAGCAAACTTTCTTGAACACAGAAAACATCATTGAGACACTTTTTCAGGTACTTTTTCGGTGCTTCAGAATTATTCTTTGGTATTGCTATTTATGGACCATTCCAGGCTTGGTATTCCACTTGAGGCAGACAGAGCACACACGATAGTGATGCATTGGATTCAGCACAGGAGTTATAAAACTACTTTGTCATTTTGTATAATTCACTATTAAGGCCTGCACTCCTATTTTACATGCTTGATGAACTAAGACTTTTTGGTATAAAGAATGATGGCTCTTACTACTCTTTGAAAGTTGATGTTGGGCTTTTACATTAGCCAGTAATATTAAAATTTAATACAGTGGGATAAGTAATTCCTCTTTTATACAAAGGATTTAAACTTTTTCAGCTGACCATTTTTGATATTTTTTAAATTCTTTGTGTATGTTGATGACATAGGAAAGAAATATAAATTTGCATTTTCAATATTACATGAAAAAAGCAGATGCTCATTTCACTTAAGAAAAAGCATTGTTTAAAAAAGAAACATTTTTTGTTTGTTTTAAACCACTTAACAATTTATATCTTTATTATGTAACAACACAGCAGAGAGGGAACAGTCCCGGAGGTTCCCAGAGTGTGTGGGAGACAACTTCCTAACATAGCTGGTGCCCTCCTGGACTTGCTGCTTGTTAACAGAGAAGATCTTGTGGGGGATATAAAGGTTCAAGGTCGTCTTGGGCAGAGTGATCACAGATTTTTCAATTCTTGCAGAAGCAAGACGGGGAACCAGGAGAATTTAGGAGCTTCAAGACCCTCCTGGATGCAGTCCTGAGTAATGTGCTCTAGGCGATCCTGCCTTAGCAGGGAGTTGGACTAAATGATCCGTAGAGGTCACTTCCAACTCTGTCAAATCCATGAATTATCTCTTGTCTTAAACAAACTAAAGCCATTTCAAGTGCATAACACAAATGTGGCACATCCTGACCAACAAATACACAATGCACACTTGGGAAATGTTTTGATTCTTTCATTATTGAAAGAGCAATCAGCATTACCTGATATGCACATCTGTGGAATTGGACCTGAGCTTTGCTGCTGTCATCAGGTATGTTTAAGTAAATAACAGTATTTGTGATTTCCTCTTGATGCCAGTTGAGCTCTAAATGGATCAGGACAGCATCCCTATAGAGCAGATTTCCTGAATAATCTCAGTAAAAATCAGCTAGTTTCTTGAGAAAAATGCAGAAATTTATAAAAATCTGCTACGACCACTGCTATTTTTTTTGTTGTTGTTTATTCTTTAAATGCTTCCAGTGAGAAGACACAACTCGTTTATAAAATTTTATGAATGACTTCCCCATAATAGCAGTGTTTCATTATTAAGTTCCTAAGTATACTTAGGTATTTAATGTACTGGAATTCATTTAAAGTTACATTTGTGGGGGAGATTTAATTGCCTACATTACTGTGTGGGCCCTAATGCATTTTAGTGATGCCAGAAGAAAATGCATCATATGGCTGTATTCTAACTCCTAATTAACAAAGAGAGAAAGAAAAATTTACTTCTTTAACATAAAATTTTAAAATTACCAAGGAAGGTCTAATAAAAAGTATCAAGACATAGATATTCTAGTATTTTAAACTATCAAGTTTTCTGTGAAATATGTGATTACCTCTAATGTGAAGGATAGGACCACATCAGACTTCGACAGCTGAACCTCATTTTCATCTCCTATGTCCAAGAACGCAGAATTCTGTGATCGCTTCAACTTCTGCAGTTTAAATTCTGGCCCACCTTTAGACACTGGAAGACTTTCCAAATTTGCCATCAGCAAATTCACCGAAGACCGTAACTCCTCTATGTACATGTTTTCCATCTCCCTTGTTACGAATTTTGGGAATTTTCTTTCCTTAGGAGGTATATTTCAAAAGTTAAGGAGGAAAAAAACATCATCCCACATTATACATCATCTTAATTTACTGATTTTCTCTCAGCCAAGAAATATTTATTAAAAATAATAAATAATAAAAAATAAGTCTTAATTCCAGTGTCTATTTATCTTTGTATCTTTAAAACAGTAATGGGAAGACTAATCCCCTCTCCTAATACAGTTAATTTTAACAAGAAGGAATGTAATTTGAACTGAGAATTCCATCATATTCCTCAAATAGAGCAGACAACATATCTATCTGAACACATCAAAAATAATATTCAGGGTATTTGTAAAAACAGAACCTCTTGCCTACCAGAATCTTTTAACCATAAACTCAGGTTGAATATGTACACAGATATTTCTAAAACATGCGTATTAGTGTATCAATGGACAATATACCTCTAATGTTACCTTCAAATAGTTTATAAATTGTCAAATTGAACTGCCCACTAGTAATTTCATTGGGGAACCATGATTGCAACATACTGGAATATATCCTGGAACAAAGTCTGTGGCGACAGATAAGAGACACTGATCAAGCTGATGTACACACTAGCTTTTAAGTTTGGATTCTGAGAGTGCTAAAATGGATTTTCAGGATGCATTTCTCATGAGAAAAGACACTGGGCAGTCTCTTCACAGGATCACAGAAAAGTTTATTGTAGAAAAGCCTAGCACTAGCTACAATAGGTAGAAAAAACCATTGATTTCAACTACTTTAAATTTAGACACATGAAGAAAAAGATGGGCAAATAGATGCACAAATTCCCCATTGATTTTATTCTGACATAGATGAACGTACTTCTAAAGTTCTTGGCTCCATTAACAAGGCTAAATTATCTTTTCTGCTAAAACAAACTTCTCATTTATAATTAACAACTTGTAAAATCAACAAGTAATGTTTTATAGGAACCAGGATGGAGTCCTCAAAAACAACTGAAAAGCTAAACACAGAGATTTATCCTGAGCTGTACTGATCTTTTGAGACTGCAGTTTAATAATTCTCTCACAGGCAGGTAATCACTGAAAACCCTTTTCTTTACCAATAAATAGGCTAGAATACATAATCCAGTATCTAAAAGCTTTTTACCTTGCTCTTGAGCTCTAAGAATAAAGTTAATATTTCTCAGCATTTGATTGCTTTGGCTTAAATTATCTTAATAATTCTCAGAGCAGCTAGAATTAGGACTAGCTGCTAGAATTAGGTCCCTTGCAAAAAATTCTGCATTTTAAGTAGTTTGAAAGAACTGTATGTATGAAAACCCTGATTTCTGAATTGGATATACCATGTTAAGACATGAAGTTGCTTATTCTGTGCAAAACTGTTCAGTGGACACTGTGGCAACCATGCAAATTTTCAAGTAATTGTTCTGGTAGAAAAAAAAAAAAAGCATAAATATTTTTTTCTTAAAATAATCTACTGATATGCAGTGTATGCAGATACGTTAGAGATGGAATGAACAAGATTTACACAGTCTAAATAGTGCTCATAATTGTCACAATTTTTAAAATTTTATGGACGGCATTTGCTTTTTAGATAGATTACACCTTCAAGTTGTTATTTATGAAATTAATACATTTAAATTATATTTTTTTTCCTTTTAAAGAAACGACTAAATTTTAACTGCTTTACAAGTAATATCATATTAATATAATATACATTTTTTGTGCACACACAGAGTATAGCATACATGCTTCCAATATATTTTAACTCTTGGAGCTAAAGGCAAGAAGGCCACAGAGGAAACATAGGATTATTGGACAACTTTGATCAGAGCTCCAGAGAGGAAAGAAATACATCTGCCAAACTTTTATATCTTCAAATTGTCTTCTGCTTCGTTTTAGAATCAGAAACCAGAAACACACACTATGTATTGTCCCACTCATTATCTTACATGGTTTTGGTACATGAAAGCAACCACTTACCCTTGCCATTTGTTCTGCCAACTGCAGTCGTCCATCTAGCTCACGTCTGATCTGGGCTGCTTGTTCATCTCCATTATCCAACTAGGACCAAGAACAAAAATAAAGTTAATGGTGAGAAACATGCACTATATTTCAACTTCATAGCAAGTAATGTAGCTAAAAACAAAAAAGAAATGAATCGCAGAGTTTTCTACTTGAAATCAGTGAAACACTAAGCAAATACATGGCTTCCAGTCTTACCAAGATGAAAGAAATGTAATGGCTCCCAGCTACCCATCGCAGTCAGTGTCTCCAAAGGGCAGCCAGCATTCCCTTGACATTTTAATTCTTGGGCTAAACAGGAGAAGCATTCTTTTGTTACAGAAATAGCAGCTGAAAACTTTTCTCCATGAGCAAAAAACTGGACTGTTAGACAGGCTTAGAAAACATTTTCAAGGATGGTGCCATGAGGTCCTGTATAGGAACACATAGGCAAAGGGAAAGAAAACTGTGTGGTTATGGCCTCTAATATGACATTACTTTACTCGTATGGCTCTTTTCCCCAAATATTGGCCAACTGCTCACATCAAGGCATATCCAATTTTTGAGCCTCCAATATCTTTATACTGAGGGAATAGTGATGGCTAAATGTCTGACTTCAATCAGGGAAGTAAGGGGGAAGGACACATCTCTTCACCTCAACAGAACAGCAGTGTTGATGGTGGTGGGGGTACAGATGAAATGGGGCTTCTCCTCAATGCACTGACTTGCGCAGCTGGTTAAGAGGAAGAAGCATGAAACAGCTGGAGAAGATCAGGCACAACTTGCCTTTTTACCTGAATAAATGCCAAACAAGGACAGAGTCTCAGTGGAGGGCTCTCTCTGTCCCTAGGGTGAACCATAGACACAACAGGACACGCTGATACAACCCTAGTGCATTTAGTATGTGGCTAATGTTTAAAGGTACCTCAGTTGCTCTTCACTGAAAATTGATTAGGGATGTAAACTTGTAAAAATTGGTTCTCTAATTAATTGACATCTTCAGCTAAAGAACACACAATTAGATTGGTAAATGATTGATTACATTAAACTAAGCTTTTTAAGTAAGACCACTATTCAGTGCACCAGGACAAATACATAACACCATCTCCTTTGCAACGCTCCCCAGCTCTTGAAAATTAGCCATTTTTTCTTTCAAATTCCAATTTTTAAAAAAAGAATAATTAAAAATACACTATTCAGTGCTTACAGGTCAATTACAGGTTGTGTATAATGCAAATCTGCAAACTACATTTAGCTACAGGATAAAAAGTTTTCCACTGCTAGTACTGAAGCGATGACAGAACATGCAATCTGTCACCTGTGCAATCTGGTGTCTCACAAGATCCTTGCAGGAGCTGATCCAGACTACCAGAAAGCAAGAGAAAAAAACCTGATGGCGCCCCTAAAAGAGGCTCAAATTTAAACTAGAGAGTAGAAGATGGATCACAGTAGAAGGGTCCTCCTGCTAAGTATACCTGTAAATCATCTGAGTTTGACTGTGAGCATATGACACAGGCGTTCTTGATGAAAGCAACTATTTTAGGTTTTCAGAACACACCTGCAGTATTTCAAAGAAATTCCCAAATTTGTATTCTTCTATTTCTTAACACAGTAAGAAGCTGCTTATTGAACTTGTCATCAAGGATATTTCTAACTTCTATTTTCCTTTTTATCATAACCACATGATTTTTGCAACTATTTTTGTTTAGTCAGTACAAAATTCAGTGTAATATGAAAAACTTTTTTTTTTCCTTTTTGGATTAAGAGAAAGTCAATAGTATTTTAATAACATATCCCATGGCAGCCAATTATTTGAAAAATATCTGCTTGAAGGTAATTTTGATGACTGAATAACTGAATTTTGATTTGTAGAAAACGGAGAGCATGGGAAAACAGAACAAAGCTAAAACCTTTTCCTGTTTCAAGTCACAACTTAAATGACTGCCACTGTTATTAACTGATTTGTAGAGGCTAAAGTTTTTGTTTAAAGACTGATATTTAATTGTTTTTTCACTTAAAAAACACATACAATGATCATTTAAGTTAATGAAGGTGTAACCTGGTTTCTTAAATCTTAACATTTTTTTTCCATAACTATGCATTGCTTCCCATTATCTGTTTGGACTTGAGTCCTTAAGAATGTGCTGAGTTCCCTACTTGTTTTTAAACTTCAGTCTTCTTCCTGAAATACATTTTAAGAGTTATGCTAATGTATGTATATGATGATGTTTTGTAAGGTATGGAAAAAAGCTGGAGTGTTGAAACACCGAAGAATGCTGCTTTACTTACAGAAAAGAGGCTAGGCAAGAATGACTAGGTCATTGACAGCCATCCTAATAAGTAAAGCTTATAAAGTAGATATTAGTATTGTTTCAGTACGCAAAATGAATTTGGGACAATGAGAAAAACCAGTAAGTTTGGTATCACATTCCGTGCAAGGTCATTCTACTTGTTTTTATTCTAAATTCAACAAAATGCACGAAAACCAAGTTTGCAAGCAAAGCAGTCAGCAATTATGAATGTGTAATCAATAACCCTTTATAGATCTACTGAATCTGAAGTGACATCACAGTAAAACTGAGAAGATTCTGAAAATGCAGGTGTCGTTTAGAATTTGTGAGTCATGTCCACTTTTTTACATAGGGAAGACATTTGATACAATCCACCGTATGGGTAGGAAGCAGCTACAAAGTTTAACAGGTTTAATGGATGAAACCTGTACCCAAGACATCTGTGCAATACACAATTATGACAACCATTGCAGTAATTTTCAAACAAAAACCATATTGTTTTTGTATATTGCATATAACACTATACGCAGAAATTAATATAAATATGACATTGCAGAATAGCAACTCAATCTTCTCAGTATTGCAACTGAAATTTCGTTACAAAAAAATAACTAATTGGTAAACACTTAAAATTCAAGCAAAGGGTTTGTTGTTTGGGTTTTTTTAAAGGATAATTCATATTTACATAGCATCACATAATGCTTCCCACCTTAAATACGAAGGCATGTTTTTTAAAAAAAAAGTTACAGCCTTAGAGATTATTTTAAAAGAAGGTAACATGTAAATTCCATTTAATAAAAACATTGCAGCTTTCTGAAATGGTAGTATTATCTATATTAGAGCTATAAATAGGTATATCATATCTATTTACTGACTGCACCAACACTAGAGATGCTTCTCATGTTGCTCAAACCTCACATAGCCAATTAGTCAGTATTTTAGCAGCAGGGAACCTCACTGCAGAAGGCTCTTCAGGCACCAGAGATCTGTTTTCAGTATAAAATACATTAGAAGTCCTGACCAAATGAACAAATATTTCCTGTAAATGCCATATATTTGCTCCCCAAAACTTGCAAGACCTACACAAAGACACTGACTCCCCTTTTGAGGGCTTGCTAATTCAGAAGGAAAATTTCCAACAGAGCAAGAGTACGGATAAGACAGCTGTCACATGTGCTCTTTCCTTTTGCAAAGATGATTATTTGGATTTTAAAAGCTTCTTCAGAAATATCAGTAGTTTTGAATGACTATGCCTGGGTGAACAAGATATTTTTATTTAAAAAAAAAAGTGGTAGCTCATCAACCTTTTTCCCCCCAATGTGTTACATAAAACCAGCTTTCTAAAATAAAACCGCCACTGTTAGACATCAAGCTATTAATTCAAGAATGTTTTTATTCATTAATGCTTGAAGTTGCATTTATTTTTTCTCACTCTGAAAAGGGCAATCATTTTTATTACAAACTTCTTTATTAGTAGAGATGGAGTGGGAATGTCCTCAATATGCAAGTTGTCCAACAATTCTTATTAGAGGATGTTTTCAGTTGCTTATATAAGAGTTGACTTCTAAAAGACAGACTGAAGTTTTCTACTCCAAATTTTAGCTTTAACAACTTCAATCAAAACACTCCATTGCTTCTGAAGAGGCTGAGGAAGACAATACACTGCTTTATCCACAGTTAGGAAAGTGGTGACCATCTGGTCAAAGAGCTCTAGCACCATCTTGCTTTGAAGTAAGGATCTGAAATTTAGCAGAGCCCCATATGCAAAAATTAGCTGAACTCTGGCCAAGTTATGAACTTTTGAAAATGCTACAAACAGCCACTACCAGAGGCCAAATCAGATTCAGCTGTCAGACTCATCTTCAGGTTATGCTGCTCTCTATCATCAATATGCATGAAGTCTACACTTGTCTGATCATTTGTTCATTTAAGAAAGACTGTAAGCTTATCAGAGTTAAAAATCACTATTTGGATAAATAGCATGATATTTTACTTGACAAACTGTTGCTTAATTTGCATTCCTAAACAGCACAGAACAGAAATAAATCTGAATGAACTAATGTTTATGTATTTTAAAAGGCTGGAAAAGACTGATTCCTATTTAAACAATAATTTTAAAAAATATGTATGTTACTTAAAAGTCTGTAAAATGTTTGGGTATTTTGTTGCAAAAGAAAAATGGTACACTAGCAAAAAATCTGGTTAATATGCAAGAGCAACGTAAGGTAAAAAAGGTACTAATGCTGCCAAGAGGTTCTGCACTAAAGCCCAAGGCACTCATTTGTATTCCTCTACATACAAAGTCAGTCAGATATCCTTTGCCTAAGAAACAAGACCAATTTGAGTATAGATGAGTACCTACCTGCTGCAAGTTACTGTTCTTTCCATTCAGAAGTGCTCAAACTAACTGATAGTTCCTCCAAGTGACTATTTGATTAACGTTCTATTAGTTTCCCTGTAGCTTTCTAATTCACAGTAACATCAACATGAAATTACATCTACCTGCCCATAGCAATATACATTTCTCAACGCTTAATGACTAAATTGGTATCTTAGGACTTGCTCTTTTTTCTGCAACACAAAATCCAGTGTCTTTTCACTCTGTGTGACAGTAATAGCCATTTTTATTTTACAGCCACTTTTTGCCACATGTAACAAGTCTGGGCCCTGCTGAGCGGACAGGTTATTTGTGGATGCCCACGTGAGGGCACCTGCAGGGTGCATCCCTGACTGCTGTCTGACAGCCAAGGCAAAAAATGTCAACATGGAGCAAAGGGCTTGGATTAAAAAAAAATTATATATATGCTAAAAAAAAAACAAAACAAAACAAAAAAAACCCAACGGATTTCTGGACATAACTAATGGCATCCAGCAGCAAGGCTAGAAGGCAAAGCAAATGACAGGGAAGTACTAGTGCTCAATTTTGGTTGTCAAAATAGCCTGCAGAGATTCCCCAAGTTTCCCAAGCTTGTGAGCCAAGATTAGCAACTACAAAGTATCTACAAGTGTGAGGATGAAAAAGTTCCAAATCAGGCCAGAAAAAGGGCGCCCAACTGCAGTCTGCCACAGAAAACAATTTTGGACATGAATTCACCAGGACTTAACTTCTGAAGAACAAAGTTGTTACAGAATTAAATTGCTTCCTCTTCCTAGAAAGGAAAAAAAAATATTTAAGGGCTGGATGTGTGAAGCTGTCTAAATGTCTTCTACTGGACCTTTTTATAAACCTTCTACCCCCTGTTTCACAGCAAGAAAGAAATAACTGTATGAGGAAAGCAAATTTAGTTACTCCTGTATTTCAGAGGAGGTCATGCTGTTCAGCTTCAGATTTAAAACATTTTCACTTCCTTGCATATATAGTGGATTAATTCAGATTTATAAAACAGATTAATAAAATGGTATTAAGAAACTCTCATGTTCTCTGCACCCTGCAAAAGCCCTATCATGTACCATGCAAATGGCTGTGCTGATGACTGACCCTGCCTGGGTGAAGGTGAAATCCTGTGGATTTTCCATACAGCTCTGCAAAACTAAAACTTAAACTCAGTTCCTAAATCTGCCTCTCCTCTTCTCAACTCATGCCTTTTCCCAATCTACACACATAAACAACAGAAAATTCTAGATTGGGCAAATAAATTCAGAGATGGGCAAATAAATTTTGCTTCTGTGTTGCAGATGCTCTAACTCAAACACATGTGGAAGAATGTCAGAGAAAATCTGTTAATGGCTAAAATAAAGGGGAGAAAAAAGCACCTCTTTTTGAAATTTCTTCTCTTGTGGAATACCAGTATACATATTTTCAGCTAATACTAAATCAAGAGACAAACTCAGCAACCACTGAAAACACTTTCAGTCTGTCTGCAACAAGTAGACTTTCAAAAGCTTACATTCCCAAAGGCCCTATGAAGTGTTCTAACAACTTCTCACATCGCACCATCAACCTCACAGCCTTCTCTTATGGATTTTGCTCTAATGGAGACAATTGGCAAGCTGATCACTCGGTTTTCCTGCAACGCTGTGCCAGCAAAAAGCTAAAATATCAGTTTGAATTAACTCATTTTAATACGTATTCCTATTAAATACTACATTGATTTTTTCATTTTTTTTTGGTGGGGTGGAGAGGGAGGCAAGAAGGAGAGCAACAGTTTTACAATAATATAAATTGTGTACAGATGAACAGAGCAAGCAATTAGCATATCACTTGTCTGTAGGCAATATTTACCAAGTAATAACACAAACGAAGAGCAAGTCAAAAGTCACATATTCTATGGTGGCTTCAGTTGGATATAACAAAATAAAATAAAATTTAAAATAAAATGAATGTTTTCAAAAGCTGTGGCTAGTACTCTCAAGGAATCCATTTGAAATAACTCCTTGCTAAAAATTTTCTTATAACCTACATACAAGCACAGAAGCTCCAAAATTGTCAGACAATGAGAGGTTTTGGTTTCTGAAATATTTTTATAAAGTTCTGGACTTGTATTGTGTACAACTGACTAAGGTGGCAGAAGATATCATTTATACTATCTGTTTGTACTAATTAATTATACTGATTAGATACTGGTTTGTAAAAAAAGGGTAACATAAAAATAGCATAAAAATATTAAAACTAAACCAAAATCTAAGTCAAGATTACTTTAATTAATTCAATGAAATAAAACAATTTCAAAGTTCACAAAAACAAAAGTGAAAACTAGATAGCTTTAAAATCTTGGACTTTTTTTTTTTTTTTCAATCTGCCATTGGATGGTGTTCCATTCACTTTGGTAGTTTCCAAAATAATCAAAGCTGAGACTTTGATATGGCATTTCCTTACATTCAAACTTTAAAAACATTAGAAGGGCTTTTCAGTATCAGATGAAAAGTTGTCTCACAAATAGATTTTAGTTTATTCAGGGACTACCAATACTAAAACCACCAGGAAAACTTTAAATTGGAGTTAAAAATTAACAGGAAACAAAGCAAATACATTATTCAAGCCAATCGGAATATATGTAAAGGCAGTAGTTAAAGAAGCATACTAAGCCCACTCAAAACTTAAAGTATAGATCAAAGTTTATAGGTTAAACTTTTACTGTACTTAGCCAACACCTTAAGTGAGAAGACACTTGAAGAATTAAATACATACCATGTATTACTGAGAAAATCTCTAGCAAGAAACAGTATTTTATACTGTGATGTAAATGCAACTTTATTCAACAACCATTTGCCTAAAAATCATCTTTCATGTTTGACTGCTATTAACCTTTTAGAGAAACTGTAACAAGTTAAATGCCTTTTATCAACAGCTAACTTTATTAAAATCACCAATCAATCTTAGTCAAAATGATGGGAAAGTATAATTCAATCTTTAAGAGGATGAATTTCAAAGGATTCTTCAAATGCAACTTATATCCTCTGTTTAATATTATCTTTGATGAAGAAAATCGAAAAATAAATTAATGGTTCAAAACTTGCCAAAGCCCAAATTAAAATGCAGTCCTCGATATTTTATTGCGTATTTTTGTCTGACTGGAATTGACACTTTGTGAACAGGACACTTCAAAAAGTAGAGCAAGTGTCTTTGCGTAATAGAGAACAATGTTTTTGTTTGCCTTTTTGGATTTGAACAGACCCCAGCTCTCTTTTTATTTACATGGGCTGAAGAGAGAGTAGGGCTTCCCTGTCAGGACTTTCACTAATTTATACACGTGTTGTTTTCCACAACATGCTGTCATATCATTGCTCTGCATCAGTTGCCCAAATGAAGCATTTTTTTCCCATTTTATTTTAGAACACTGATCTGAAATTAAATTGGTGGTCTTCTAACCTAAACTCCAGGAATTAAACAATCTGTCAAGACTCGATCAATCAAATCTTGACATGCCGTTTATAAATAAATTTTAAAAAATAATCAATAATGCACACAAATCACCTTTTTTGCTTAGGTATTTGGATAATAACATTCAAAGACAGTCTGCTAAGCCCATAGTTGCAGAGGAAATCACTCTGTCACAATATTGAGTCTGCTACTAGTTTTTCCTCTGATTTAGTGCAAAGATAAAAATCAAAGCTTTATTTGGTTCACGAAGGCTGTTAATTATGCAACGTGGGGGTTTAGTGAAAAAGACATTCTGACCTAGATGCAAATATTTTAAATATTTATTTATGGAAGCAGTCTGTTTAGGCATCAAGGAGAGAAAAAAATCACGAAGCAAGTATTGAAACAGTTAATGATTTATCATTAGCTAGCACTTCTTGGTTTGTATTTTCATGATAGCAGTTCTCTGTAAATATTAGACACTCTTTGCATAGCCTTAGAATTATTATATTACCTGGACCTTAACTACCAGCAGATTCTGAGAGGAAAAAATCCATTAAGAATGAAATTAAAAAAGAAAACTCCAACATTAAAAAAAACCCAGAATTTTATTTCATTCACTATATAAATGTTTTTTCATTCCATATCAATGTCAATGCACTGTCATAAGCTTGTCCATAAATGCCATGATTCTGGTGCTCTTCTGACTTTCTCTGCAGTGAAAAGAATCAAGACATACCACTTTTATGAATTGTGCACACTGTTTTTAAAATGACAAGCATTAACATTAAACTCAAGAAGCTACATTAGGATGATCAGAATCACATTAGGTTCCACACTCGTAGCTCAGTAGCAGACTACACAAGAGAAAAAAATGTTAGCACAGCTCAAAAATGTCACTACAAGCAATGGAAATTCCTGCCTCTTGTTCTCTTCGCATTTGTGACAACTGCACAGATCAGTAGCCAAAAATCAGGCTTGCTCTTCTTTCTGGCTGAGACTAAAACATTCAGCCACCTCTGTTGGACAGGATGACAACCCAAGGAAAGCACGTCATGACAAGAGAGAAGGAGAATAATGGCAGGTTCTTACTATTTACAGATCTAATCACTGTAAATACTGAGAAGATACATCAAGGATGTGTATGCAAAGCTTCATTCTTTTATTAACAGAAAAAGCAATATTAAGATCTGTAATAAGTCATACTCTAAACATACTTTATGCAACTGTACCTTGTTTTTCACATCCAGATACTGGAGTTCAGGGATGCTGTCAAGACAGACTCTATGTACTCATCACACCACTGTGTCTTCCACAATGTAAAAGTCAAACTCTTCTGCTGTTGCTAGCTATGCAATATGCCTTCCACCCCCATTTTGTAATTACAAAATTATAAATATCCATACACAATAGCTTAACTTTTATTTGGTTTTCCACTCAAGTCTTTGGCTTGTTATTTGTATAGGTGTACTTCCCACAGCTAAGCAGTAAAGAAAGCTTCATAGCTATGCACAGAGACTGTTGTACCATCCAATAATGTATCTTTAAAGTTAGAAACCTTGGGTCCCTAGGTAATCAATGGAGAGGCAGAGAAACCTCCAAAGAGTTATTAAAAGCACTTAAGCAGTTATCTACACGCCTACCATAAATGCTGTGGAGGTCCCAACTGCAGTGGTAATCTCTGGTAAGATGATAAAAAGAAACTGATGGTGTTCTTCTCCCTCTCACCTTCCCCCGCATCCTGCTGAAATAGATATTGGCCGTATCCTCCAATGCAAGTTGCTTTTAGGTTCTGGCTGCGGTAGGGAATACCCTCCCACATCCACCCTAACCAGGAAGCGATGGGCCTTAAAAGAGCTGTGACTCACATCTTGATCCTCCTTAGAAAAAACCCTTCCGCCCTCCT
>JAOXNG010000001.1:24528865-24547875 GCA_028566535.1 Scolopax minor | reverse complement strand
GGCATCCACAGCTTCTCTGGGCAACCTGTTTCAGTGTCTCATCACCCTCACATTAAAGAATTTCTTCCTAATACCTACTCTAAACCTACCCTCTTTGAGTTTAAAACCATTACCCCTCATCCTATCACTACACCCTGATAAAGAGTCCCTCCCCATCTCTCTTGTAGGCCACCTTTAGGGACTGGAAGGCTGCAATAAGGTCTTCCCAGAGCCTTCCTTCGCTTCTCCAGGCTTAATAACCCCAAGTCTCTCAGCCTGTCCTCATAAGAGAGGTGCTCTGTTCGTCTGATCATCTTCTGGGTGATCAACTCCTCTTACTCCAACGGGTCCATTTCCTTCTTATGTTGGAGGCCCCAGAGCTGGACACAGTATTCCAGGTGAGGGTCTCACCAGAGCAGATTAACCTCCCTCAACCTGCTGGCCACGCTTCTTTTGATGCAGCCTAGAATGTGGTTGGCTTTCTGGGATGTGAGCTCACATTGCCAGGTCATGTTGAGCTTCTCATCGATGAGCACTCTTGAGTCCTTCTCCTCAGGGCTGCTCTAAAAGATAGCTTTGACTTTGAGCTATTCTTAGGATGCTACCTAGCTCCTAGTTTTGACCTCATAGGCCCACACTTTCCTAATAAGCACTTCCAATAAGATATTTATCATATCATTTCAGACAGATGTGGAGTTCATGACAAACTGTACCCATTTAAATAAATTTCCTTCCCAATGAGATTTTCAGAAAATTAGAAAAAAGTGTTCAAAAATGTTAAAAAATAAACATAAGTACTTTAACTATCAAAATTCTTTTAAAAACCTTTCCAAACTTGTCTAGGGTGTGTAAATTTCACAATATTTTGTCTCTTTTGATAGAAATTGGAAGAAGTCAATGACTAAGTTGAAAGCTGTATTCAATACCAGAAGCATATAGAAATGTATAGAGAAAGGCTGTATTCAATATTAACTTTGGAGAGGCTCTCAACATTCTACATTCAGTCCCAAAATTTTGTTAGACTGTTAAATAATTAATTGCATATATATATACATCTTTAAAAGGACTTTTGCAATCAAAACCTCTGTACTCCATTCAAACATACGTATTGTTTTTTTCAAAATCTGTTGGTTTTTGCTACCTGAGGTGCAATATAAAATTGGATCCAGCTTTTCTAATACGTTGCAGAAAAACTCTTTTGTTATCTTCAAAACTTCCTCTCCCTCCCTTTCTTCCCAGATCTCTTTCAGAAAGGTGGGTTTTTTAGATCTTCTCAACAATATGGGGGACACAAAAACTCAATTTGGCAACCTAGGTGTCTCACCAAGAGAAAACAACAGAAAACTCCAGGCAGTCATGCAAATCTCTAAATAAGGCTGTAAATTAGTTGGTTAACCTAATTAGTTAACCTAAATATAAGTTTGATTCTGTAAGTGCTCTTCCCTGGTGACTCCCTGATTTGCTGCTGAATGTAAAATTCTGTGAAGACTTAAGAAGGAAGCTTTCAACTACTTTATTCTTTTTGGAGCTTGTAACTTACGGTTTACAAGCAGGTTTCTATTCATGTGATGCCACAATAGGAATTATATGGAAAAAAAAGGAAGCATAATGGAATTTAGGATTTTAATTTTTTTTTTTTGATCAAAACTAAAATGAACAAAGTCTTTAAATATTACCACTAACTCCTTTTCTGTGCATCACTTTATTTTTCACCAAAACACAGAGTTTTCTATTTCTTAAGTCTATTGTTGTTATCGTTTAATGAAAAGATGAGCTCTGGGTTGGGATATGAGAGTACTTACAAAGTAGGATTGGTCATTAGTGAAATAATTATCCTGATAATTTGCAGCACCTTTGTCTGT
Organism: Scolopax minor; assembly: GCA_028566535.1. NCBI lineage: Eukaryota > Metazoa > Chordata > Aves > Charadriiformes > Scolopacidae > Scolopax > Scolopax minor. The sequence goes on along the minus strand of JAOXNG010000001.1, from coordinate 24,546,034 downwards.
AGTCTACATACATCACTAACTTAATTAAGCTCGGTCACCTTTTTTTTCAGCTAGTTATATATTTTCAGCTGTAGAGAGACACAGTGATAAAGTCAACTAACCACACAACTTTATAGAGCCAGTAATTTTTGCACTGAATATATTCTTTTCTATTTAAGCTACAGTGTGTTTTTTTTTTTTATAATGTAAATATTTCAAATAAAGGAAAATCCACTAAAATTCCTTCATGTGCTGGTTAAGCAGAAAGCCTTTCTCACCATAACGATTTTTTTTCTAAACTGGAAAGCATTTTGTCCCTCATAAAGTATAATTTAGTGACTACTGGGGAAAACTGCATTTCCTTTCAGTTGATTGTGCATATTTTATTTGCAAAGTTAGGCTTACTTAAAAAATCCCCACATATATAGTATATAATTCTAGCCAATTGCCAGCCACTGCTATTCTAGTTAATTCTGAAACTATTTAAGTGAACCTGTCACTCCTACACTGTATTATTGTAATAGATCACCAGTGTGAGGCTGGCAGATGTGTCAGTTCCCAAAACAGAGTAGTGTTATAAGTTTTAGTAAAAAGAAAAAAACTTAAAGGAGAAGGTGTTTGGGCCTAGTATTAATTAGCTGTATAGTCCTGTAAGAATTCTTTCAAAATTAACAACTCTTACAAAGTAGAAAATATAGCCTGGAGCAGCCTGAGCTCTGAGCTCCTGTTCCACGCTAACACTGGACAGCTTCCCACCACTACAGATGGGATGAGGAAGGGTCTGTCTCCCTCTGCCTGGTGATTTCCTGGTTTTCAGCAGAATATGAAACTACAGCATGTCACCTACTGATAAGGCACCATGGTTCCTGGTTATTTTCTAAGTATGTGGCTCAAGACCAGTCGCTGGGATGCAGATGTCACCTGCACAGCCCCATCCCACTTCCAGCAGTGGATGCTGGAAGTCACAATGTGCCAGGTAGGCAAAAAAGCAGCTGTCATCCTTGATGATTATTAGGCATAATTGCCAAGTTTTTTTTTTCTCACTGCTAAGGTGCTAATAGGGTGCTAACTCCCTATTCTTTCAGGTAATCACTGAAAAAATGTCCAAAATAGAATTTTCTGTGCCTGGTTCATCTTCGTTCTGGAACTTGAGCTATGTTCCTTCCAGCATAGGTTTCACTAGAACTATATTTTCTGCTGGTTGAATTCAGTGACGAATTCTACCGATGCATGAGACAATGTGAACTTATCTCTCTTCTAGTTTGTCTGTATGGTCTATCAGGCTGTCTGTAAAAGCTATTTGCTTGTGTGGTCCCTGTCACCACAGTGTTGTCAGTAGAAAAATTGAGGGCAGCGTTTCTTTTATTATTGGGAACTTAACTAACATAGCATAACGTAGAAGTCACGATAAAACCCCACTGATGTTCTCCGAAATGTGCTGGTGCTTTATTGCTGACTAAAGGAATGGCAATTTTCTCCTGTCCCCTGAGTAAGCAGATGGCTCTCTGAACGCTGAAAGGAATGGATTACTTAGATTTAAAAGATACTTGAGTGAATAAAAAGGTATTACAGCACAGCTTGATGGAGCTCCAAGATGAAAGAAGAGGGAGAATGTGGTTGTCATATGGGTATTTCTGAGTTATACTATCCCTTAGGCAGCGCTAATAGGGAGGAAAATGGGTAGAGCTCCCCTTTGTGCACCCCTTTCAGAACAAGCAGTGCAAAGGCAGTGCACCGCCTCGGTGGTGGTGACGCAGTCAAGGACAGAAATGCTGCTTGCAGTACTGAGTTATCTCATCTAGTTTAACCTCATGATATCTGCTGGTGTGAATGTTTTATTACAGCTGTTAAGACTACAATAACTTCCTTTCTCCCCAGCCTCATTATTGTTTGAGAGAGATGTGGTGGAAGGAAATACGAACTGAAAGAACCGTGTTTTCGTGCTTCTCACTTGACACAAATGCTGTTGCATAAGGTTGCTGGCTGGTGGGAAGATTTCCACCATTTTTAAACAACTGTTACTGTCTTTGGTATCAGAGGGCAGGGGGTTCTCTCTCTCACCACAGTAATTTTTTAATTAATTTGCTGCAGAAGGTAGTAATCCAGGAAGCTTCCCTACTTTCTGATACTGATTTCAGTACCAGTCCTTGGGTGTCTTTTTTGGTATGATAATCTACACAGGAGGTCAGCTGGCTGCTTTTGCTATGGTTTAATGGCAGAAGCAAAAAGCAGCACCCAGGCTTTTCTGCTGGGGGTGTGCTGTGGTGAGTCCTGACATGCTGGTCCCATCAAGAACCCTGCAAAACAGTTCTCCCCCAAGCTAAGCTGGGGAGCAGTTATTCTCCTCAGGGCAGGGGCTTCACACTCGGGGTCCCTTGCTGGTTGTTATTCATGCAGGAGCAGTGGATCTCACAGAGCTGAGACACGACTGATGTGTGCCAGAAGCTCCTGGGTTCCCTGACCTACACGTTACCAAGAAACTTGTGATCAGATGAGAGATGTGTTTGTCCCTTAGAAATAACAAAAAGCTCAGAGGATTTTGTCTGTGTTCTTCCCTATCTTATTTTTCTTTTAAACTTTCTTTTAAATGATTAATTTATATTGTATAACATGACTCATTTGCTTCTTTAGTGCAAGGTTGGACCATCTGATTATCAAGCTTAGTGCTATGTGGGACTGTAGTTCCCTGAGGGTCTTCATCTGCCAATAATCTTAATTGCACTTTGCTGTAATTGACATCTTATCTACTTCCTCTCCTTCTTTCCACTTAGAAAACTCAAAATGCTGACAAGCTAGCTTTAGTATTTGGTGAATGTGATAATTAAGGAGGAATTGGCAACCATTTTATCATTAAACTATTTTTTATTTCTAATTAAAACTGCATTTAAGCTTTTGATGAGGCATAAAACCAAATCTTAGCCATAACCAGACATAAAGTTTTGGCCCCCAATTTACATCAATCAGCTGAAAATAGGATTCATCAATCTTTTTCAGAACTTTCCAGAAAATTACATGCTTCCTCAAAGACTCCAAAGGAATAAAAAAATGGCCCTTTAAATACAGTTTGGCCTTGTTTTTTCAGTTTATTCAGATTCTATAGAAACATCTGTATTTCAAATCTTACAATCTAAAATTGATAGACAACTTTAATTTATTTCTAATCTGCAGATTGCTTAACAAAATGCAGGGGGGAAAACAATCCAGAAAAAAATCATTAATTATTAATGATAAAGATTATAATTATAATTATAGCAATGAAGCTGAGTGTTGATACATTTTTGACAACTACTAATTTCTAATGTTTTCCCTATTATTATAAAATTTCTGTGGCTGGATTTTCAATGAAAAAAATTGAAGTGGTTGGTTATCCTCCTTCACAAATATGTAGAAGTTAGTAAAAATTCTGTTGGCACTTTGGAGCACCATGGAATAGATTCTTCCCCATCTTGGCAAGTTTATAGAAGAGCCCTTTTCTTCCCCCCCCCTCCCCCAAAGTCTTTATCCGGCAGCTTCTGTCCTGGCTTCTTTCTGTGCCAGGCTGAGCAGCTGTCTGGCCCTGGCATTATTTGTAATGATCTGGGGGCACAAGGTAAATCAATAGTAGAATATTTTTGTTTAGTTATTTTGCTGAACCAGCAGCCTCTGAGACACAGGATGTGACACATCGCTCTTCAAGTCACCCCTGCTCTCATCCTCCTACACCTTTTGTGGCAAATGTCACCCATGGTAAAACTTCTTTCACAGTTAAATATTTATGTTATGTCTAAAATTCCTAATCTAGAAGAAAAAGTGAACATCACCTTGTTCTTCTATGAGATTTAGTTAATCTATCTCTTAAATTAATGACATCTTAGTTGTGCCAGCCTCTACCGAGTTGAACCTTCATGCCAATCATTTGGAACAGCATGCCAGCTACTTATTTGTTACTCCTCTTTGCTTCACTGTACGTTCACACAAACTAGCTCTGAAGATGTAGTCCAAAGATACACACTTTCAAATTGCATGGTAGAGATTAATACAAAACCAACAAGAGAAGAGGTGCTTCACGCCATGCCTAGCTAGACCAGAACTCCTTACCCTGGAATGTTGTGGAAGTTTGACAGGGGTTCAAGTTGAGCTTGTGCTGGTTCATGGAAGAAAAGTACAATAAGAGTTATTAAACATAGAGGAGTTGCCTTTAGTGAACTGAGCAAATCTCAATTTCTTTTAATGAAGCTTAGGAGGACATTTGCTTATTCTGCTTCATACTTTTTCCTAGGTTTCTTCTTTCAAGAACTCTTGTGGGTTCATTAACCCGTGGTATTTCCCTATGGAGTTCAGTAGCCCAGCAAAAAGTAGGGAATAAGACTGGGAATTTTGAGGGAAATAGTATTTTGGTCAAGGGTTCTTTACAAGGAGGATGGAATCTTCCCAAAAATTCTGGAGAAATAAAAAATCTTGGAAAAAGCATCTGCAGAGGTTTCTGTTGGAGTCATGTAGCTACTGAGGCAAAGCTTACATGCGGAGAACTCCAGATGGACAAACTTGCAGCAAAGATTACTGCACCAAAGTAACTTAGAGTTTTTATGTGTCAATTTGCACTGATGTTACAGCAACAGATAAAATTCCTCAGATGTCTGCAAGAAAGGAATGCAAATGAGGAATACGCAGGTCAGAAGGGGGAATAAAGAGGGAGCTGGCTCAGAAGCCGCCAAATTCTGACATTACCCTGAGAAGGAGTGGGTTTTTCTTCTTTTCTGAGAACAGAGGGTTGTTTTTCTTCATAGGGGAGCAGAGAAGAGAAAAGAAGGAGTATTTTTAGAGGAAGTTAAGGGAATTGCAAAATTGTGCTTAAGGGAAGCTTAAGTTTACTGCATAAGATGCCGCCTTATCATAGCAAGGAGTGCTTGGGGGCGAGAAAAGGCGTCTGTTCTGTCTCACTCACTATGGCTCAGTTAGCAGAGGAGCTTGTGTTCATATGTATAGTTTGTGTACTGCAACTGTGTATACAAATATATATATGTTTGTATATGCATTGTATTGCACTTCATATATTAAAACAACTGGTATGAGGGAAAAATACAAGATGGATTTAATCTGAGGTGAAACTTGGTGGCTCCTCTCTGGCATGACCTATGCAACAGGCTGGAGAGCAAGACCATGGCATGCAGCTGTTGGCAGGAAAAAGATCATGTTCCCTCCATCATGCAAAGGCTCGCCCAATCTGCTGAAAAACAGGGACTGGATAAGCTTTCAGTGATAAAGTTTACCATCCCTCCCTACATTTCTATTTTTTGTGATGACATTTCCGAGTATTACTGCAAATAATGCTTACTTTGTATTGAAGTGTTTTGTCCTGTAGTTTGATCCAGTGATGCATTCAGTCCAGGGTTTGATGAGGCTGGCAAAATGAGGAAAAACAGTCCTTGATAAGGAAGGGTCAGAGATAAAGGGCATGGCAGTCTTTTAAAATGGGAAAATTCTCGCTAGTTTCTACAGATGAAAAACACAGGCTCTGTAACCATAGAAACATGATGGGCCAAGGATAATACTGAACTTCTGATGAATTTCTTCTGTTTAGAACAAAACATTGTTTGGAAGAAGAGATATAGTGTAGATAAGGTGAAATAATAAGAGTGCTTTGTTTTCTGTACTTCCTTCCCCTCTTAGGTCTTAGAATACTTTAGGTATCTCTTATATTCCATTTTACAGGAAGGCAAAAAGAGAGACCCAGGGAAGTGAAGCTGATTTCCCCAAAGTCTCATTGCAGAACCAGGAATAAAACCCAACTCTTTTCAGGTTAATCAGGGTTGAACTGACAGAAAGAACTAAAATGCTTGCAAGCAGCTTTTTCAGTGGTCCACCAAAAGTTACGAGTGATGTGACATGCTCACCTGTCAGAAAGATGCTACACTCAGCCTTGCTCTTTGACTACATCTATACAACGGGAGATGTGTTATACACATCTGAACTAGCAGCTCGGATATATATAAACTCTGGGCAACTGCTTTGATTCCTTGCCAAAGCTATACGCTTCATTTTCTGGCCCTGTGACTCCCTTGCTTTTAATGTCCAACATATATAGATATATAGATGTAGCTGGGTTAATTTGATGTCCCTACCCTACTGCAGCTGCACTATTAACAGCATGGAAATGGGGGTTGAATCTTTTATTCTGTCCATGACACCAAAAACCTGCTATACAATCCAAACATGCAAACTTCCAATAGTCTTTTGGGTAGTAACTCCTAAATACTCACTGAGGATTTAGGATAATACTCCTCTGTCTCTCATACAAGTAATAAATTCCATTGACTTTCTTTGATATGAATGAGGACAAAAAATATGAATAGAAAATTGACAAGATAACAGGAACACAAAGAACTAGTCTCAGCAAGAAGGGGAGATTTGTAGAAAGCTGGTCAGTCTTTCTGTCAGTTGTCTTATGTGTTGATGTGAAGCAAAAGTCTCATCAACATGAAAAAATAGATGCAAGCCTTAGTGAACAGTGGAGATCATATACTGCAGTAGCAGAAAATAAATGGAACAAAAATGTGTTGCCTGGAATTATTTGCCAGGAATTTGATCTGTATCCAGTTTCTGAAAATACCAGCAGTGCAGAGGCATTTTGTTTCTAAACCCATAATAATTGCACTTAATCTGTGCAAGAAATTCTTTCCGTGAGGGAAAATGTTGACCAGTGTAAGAGTGTAAACAGCCCCCCTCCCAAGATGAAAGAATCTGTACATATGCATAAATATTAGGGGTACCCACCAAGCGTCCCAGATACAACACAGGATAAGATAATTAGAAATTAATGATATAGCAATTACAGAAGAAAACAACAAGCTTAGATCCCACAGTAAGTAACCTTTCAGTCAATAAGGGAACTAATTTTTCATGCATTCAGGTTAGAAATAGGACTTTTTTTCTTTGGAATCCCTTTTGATTTTGATGCAGAGTAACTCATACAGAATTCTGTTGTGTGGAAGCTATCATAGATCCAAAGGACATACTCATAGAAAAAAAAAATCCAAACTCCCATATAGCCACAGAAAATACATTTTTATCTCCACTCTCCAGGAATCTCTTGAGGGCTTTGTACAGTAATGTTGAGATGCAAACAAGCCATTTAAACCCTAACAAATCAAATATTACAACTCTATAAAATTAGGCACTAACCTGATTAGGATAACTTGGAGGGTCAAACTAGGGCCACTGTATTTCTTGTAATGTAGTCAGGGAAAAGAGTTAAGTTCCTTTATAAAGATGATTGATTGATGGGTGACTTGAGGCATTCAGCTGCCTTTGAATGGTCTACAGAAAATCTCTTTGCAGGGGAGCTGCTTGGATCTTGTCAATAGAGGAACAAGAACATGCAGTATCTGAATTCTTATCAAAAGCATGAATTGAGCGTGCTCGTAGGATGTTTCCATCCACTTGGTAGTGTTTTGTAGCCTGATGGCTACAGCATTCTTGTGGGGGATATGGCCATCAAATTAGGGAGGGAATTAAATCCTGATCTTGCTTTCCTGGACGGCAGCACTTGTTGGGATCCAACAGTACGACTTGCTGCCACCTCTCCATTTGACATGAGTCTGAGAGATAACGGTCTGGCCCTTTGCAGAACTTGGGGCTAACACTGATGAGGGTGTCTCCATGAGATTAAGGTCAGATTCCAAAGGCAAGAGAACTTTCAGGGCCAAAATGAAAGCACCTGATGAATTTTAGATTCAGCAGCATCTCACTTTGGATCCTTTTATCTCAAATGCTGGATTATGCCTTATGGCCATTTTAAACCCTCTCCTGCAAGGATGGGTTTTTTTGTATTTTATACTTAACCTCTGTGGTTTTGTTCCTGTTTTGTCAGATTCTCTTGAAGCATTACTTTTGTTGAAATAATTAAGAACTCAATAATCAAATAGAATTTAAAACATTTTTGTTGTACCCAGACTTTAAGTGGAGATCAGGGGTGTCAGTACGTTTGGATTGTATGTGATGTGCACGGCTTTTCTTTTGGTGCTAGTTACAAACAGCTGGATTCTGCATCTGGGAAGAAACAGAATTATTATTTTTTAAAAATACATATGCCTGTCACACTCTCTTTGAAATGCTAATGGCAACAGAACTGAGAAGTGAGAACTTGTTTTCTATTCTGACAGGCAAAAGATTCAATCAGCCTGTCTATTTCTCTTCGGCCTCTAAGCTGTCTGGTAGCCATGAGGCTTTGGCAATGAAATTGCATTTTAGAGGAGACATCTGATCATGGGGGAGCTTTCCTCTGTACAGACACATATGTGAATCCATATAGAGAAAAAAGAATTGGTTCTGGACTAATGAATGTAGCAAAGTAGGAGGCTGATTAAGTCTTTTGTGTCAAAAGAGTTAAACTTCTGTAAATAAAATGCTATTTGTTTTCTGTCAGGCATGAAAATATTACTCAGAGTATTTTCTTTGTTAGGTCTGTGAACATGTATTTCCCAGTGTACATCAGTGTACTTAGTCTACTCTGACCCTGGATTTTGGCTCAAAGACCATATTTCCTCAGGTTTTTAAACCTTTTCCACTGCTTTCTAAGGGGCTTTCCTTGCTTTCATATAATGCCTGGAGTTCTGAGAATGGGTCTTGAAAAAAAATTCATCTTCTAATGAGGAACTTAGGTAGCTGATGTAAAATTTCCAGAAAAATATTGCAAAGGAAACTGTAAGAATACAATTGAGTTTCACCTATAGAGTGCCGTATGAGACCATTTAAATTCTGAGCATAACTCCAGAACTAGACTTTGAATTATGCTAGAGGCGGGAATTCCTGTGAAGATGCTGCAAAGGAAAAGTAGGAGCTTGTTTGAAAAACTAAATCTGTAGTCCCTTTCAATATTAAGAGTAACTGCTCCTTGAAAGTGTAAATTAAGTTAAGGCAGTTGTTATAAGTTTAGAAATTGTTAGCAACAAGTTGTGCATGTGTGAGGGTGTACATGTAGGATACACACAGAAAGAGGGCAATAAGATATAATTCATATTCAGAAACTAAGATCTGGAGAGGGACAATTACACCAATAAGTTGGACATCTGACTCTCTCCCATCATTCTCTCCTCATCTTACCCAGTAGAAGCACACAAAAAATTCTCCAGCTCTATGGCAAACATAAGACTTCTAGTATAAAAGACAAACATTTTGAGTGTGCCAGGGAAAGAGTGCAGGCGAGTGCAAGTACATTTCCAGTATCGTTTTAATCCCTTGTTAACACAGTTTGCTTGGCATATATCTGTTGGAAATATAAATAACTACATTTTAAATACAAGAGGTTTTATTCTGTTAAAAGTATAGACCAGTAAGTATTTCTACACATGTCTCATAGATGAACAGAATATGGAGAGCCGTGCTTTATTTAGAAGTTTATAGGATTAATCTTTCAATAGCACAAAGGTCAATATCTCAACCATGGTGCTTCCAATTTTTGCAGGAAGCCTTTCAGGTTGTTGCATGAATTTTATCTGCCTAAAATTTCACTTCAGTTGTGTTTCTGTATAGCTTGCAAATGTAACAAGTCTTAAGTTCAGAGTATTTAGTGACTGATGCAGCATGCTTCCTGAAATCCATTAGTTCCTTCATTTTCTAGTGCATTGGCTAGTTTCATATAACTTTTCACACTAGAAGGAAAACCCATTAAAATGTGTTTAGTGTTTATAGCAGTCTGTTACTTAATTTCGTCAGCCTTGATTCTGCTGTCTACCTTATTAACCCAATCAAGTTGTGGCCAATTTTTTCTCCTGTTTCATATGAGGTCTTAACTGTAAATATCAGTAAGGAGAGTGTAATTAGCTAGTTTGGTGTTTCTCTGAAATTCTAAACCTTAAAAAACATGTACATAAAATGAATCTATATTATAAATTTCTCCTTGGTTTCAGATCTTGGCATTTAAAATAAATTTGATGTTTAATGCTTTTAAAAAGAACAGTGTTATGAGGCAAGGCAGTAGCTTCGGTTCTATTATGATAACATCCATAATCCTGGCTGGGCCAATTACAATTTGCTTACATTGGAAGTATTTAAGTACTTTGGAAGTTCTAATAAAACTCTTGCATTTGTGATTAATCATATATAGAGCTATATGAAGATCTAATGATTTCTACAGAGCAAGTAGTATACACACCTGTGTTTACTCAGTAACATGGGTAAAGCATGTACATGAGGGAGAGACATTTTGAGCCATCATGACAATCTGAGAAAGACATCAACATCTTGGTGATGATAAAAATAAAACAAAGAAGCTTGAGAAGTCATGTGTTTTTCTTTAGGTGCCCAAACCTTAGACCTCTAAGCTGAAGCTAGATATCCCAGGTGCCTCAACCTCCTACATGTGCAGAAAAATTCAGTTTACACTAAGATACATCTCTAGTATAAACCTGATAAACCATCAACAGGAGTTACCTCTTTTTATCCCTTTAATGGGAAAGGAACACAACATCACCTATGGCTTACCTATCTAACTTAGAGGTGTCACAAATAAGTTAAATAAACTTTACATGCATCAAGAAAATTTATGAAAATTATTATTTTACATCTGGATCTCTGATACACAGTACATCCTGTAAATCTAGCTCTTCAAAGGGTCTTCCGAAGATCAGCAGAGGAATTCATCTTTATTATCTTAGTCCATGGGTGGTTTAAATTGCCATCTACTAGAGTGTAAGCTTTTAAATTCAGAACTGATAACGACATAAATTGTCAAAGTATTAGTGACCTGTCTGACATTCCTATTCTTAGAAAAAATTCTGCCAACCTTTTCTTTCTGCTTTTCCAGGAAATAAGCTTTTCATCTCAAGAATGTTTTTCTGATATCAAAAGAATTTTCTTTCCAAGCTCAAGATAAATAGTTGACATCTTGAAAGTTTTTGGCACAATAATGATCACATTTTTGTTTGTTAGTTTGTTTGTGGCAATCAAAATATAATGTTCTAATTGACTTTGAATAGTTTTAGATATTGGTTAATTTTTAACATCTTTTTTGTTATCTCTCTTGTTGAAGCTAAATACAATTTCAAACTGGAAACTGGAATTTACATCTAAAAAAAGAAATTGGATGAAAAAATGTTAATACTCCACCTTCTCAATGTTTCAATTTCAATAAATTTATATTTTTATGAGAACAGAGCATGTCATCCCCAAAATAACCAGTCAGTTTTACTGACTATCTTGTTTTCCAGTGAAAAGGTGTGTGTGACATTCTATTCTGAGCCGGAGATAATAAAAAGGCTCTGCCCTATTCCTCTGTCCTTGATGGTCCAGACAAAGGCTGTGTTATAGTAGCAGACACCAATTCCTTACGTGGTGTCAGTGTACCCTGCAAGGATGTACTGCTTGCTAATGAAAGACAGAAAAGGCAAGTAGAGTGGAAAACAATATTAAAAATATCTTACTAGATGCAGAAATGGAATCACACAGCAGAAATGCATAGACATCAAAGATCTTAAATACAAATTAATTATTTTCCTTAAATAGGCAGACACACACAACAGACTTAGAAGACTTAGAGGAGCGATAAATAAAGGATAAACCTCAACTAATCTAGCACGTCTTCATTAGACAGTCATGGAGACAGACTGTTTTGTGATGTCTCTGATTTCCTTAGATTTTTGTAGGCAAAACTACTTGTGAAGTAACACTGAGAGGGTGGTCGGTCACTGGAACAGGCTCCCCAGGGAAGCCGTTACAGCACCAAGACTGTCAGAGTTCAGAGAACATCTGGACAACACTCTTAGTCATATGGCTTAATTTTAGGTAGCCCTGAGAGGAGAGGGAGTTGGACTGGATGATCCTTGTGGGTCCCTTCCAACTCTCGATATTCTATGATTCTGTGCATAGGAGGCATTGATAGCTGTGGTTTTAAATATAGTCTCATGGATATCCAAGACAAATCTGGAATGTGTTTTTCATGGCCCTTGTTCCTCACTGTACAACCTTAGGTTATCTAACAGCTTCACTCTTAGAGAGAAATGAATTTGTTCTCTTATATACTCTCCTGCAGGAAGTTTACAAGAAAATTAGCAAAACAGTGATAAAGGCCTTCTAAATGAAGTTAGAGATGTGCAGCAGAGATAGACCAGGTTTAACTTTAACACATGCAATAAGACATTTTCAAAGGCAGAAATAATAGTGTTTAAGCAATATCTCTGATTACATTTACTTAGAGAAAAAGAATAAAAACCTGACAGGAGAATATTCTGTGAAGAGTCTTATCATCAATTGACTTTTTACAGTCAAAGTGAAGTTCTGCATAGTGTCTTTGAAGTAATGAGTAAGTGACATGAGCCTTGCAAAAATAGACCCCTACCCTAAAGTTAGCTTGCTATATCAGGCTCACATCTTATTTCGAGATGAGTATCATTCAGGGGAAAAGATATCTTCAGAACACAAATATCACTTGCTAATATTTCACAGGGAAACAATGCCTTCTTTAGTTCAATAGTGTAGGTAATTTCCTCCCTCTTATCACCTTATGAATTTTAAAAGAGAAAAAACTGTAAGAAACCTAGAAAACTAGTGAAATAAAAGAACACCTGCAAAACTCTTTTGCTTTATTTTTTTTCTGGCTTGTGGGAATTTTGAGGTTTGTTAATCATTAGGAAAGGTTAAATATGTTTTTGTTACTTAGCAACTGTGATTAGTTTTTAAAAGTTTTGTTTTAAATGTTATCATTTATTTATCCATGTTTTTCTCTGCTCCTTTTCTTCTCACTGTAATTCAAACTCAAGAAAATCTGATTGCAGCCAGACATCTGAACTCACAATCTTTGCACTTAACTTGCTTGCAATAAACATGGAAAATAAGAACAAAAATACAAACCAAAGCAAGAGAGCCATTGCTGCCTCATCTACATGAGGATCTATTCTTAGCTGGAGTTCAGTTTGCACTGTGATGGCTTAGGCAGAGAAAATAACCCAGAGCAAGTCACAAGGGTATTTTAGTCTTTGTTTTATTTATTTTCCTTTTCACGAAAGGAAAAGGTTGTGGTGCAGCTTTGTGCTTTATCAGTTTCAACCTAAAAACGGAAGCTTGAAATGAGCGGCACTTTCAAAAATAATTCTGAAAAATGTAATTAATTTGGAGATTAGTTAAAATATTAATCCTGCTGTGTTCAGCTTATGCTCATGTATATTTTAACGTCAGATGAATATTTCACATAGTTCAACATTAACTTTAAAGCTTGTTCTCCAAAACGTTTATCTGTTTCTTCCAACTGTGTCAGTCACTCTAACAAAAGATGCTACTTTTCTCTATAACCTTTGTTTTGCTTTCCCATTTTACAATATTAAGTTGACATAATTTAGCTGAAATCAATGGGAACTTTCCTATCAGGTTTGCTGGGGTCAAGATTTTATTCTAAGTGAAAAAACAACAGCAACTCTCAAAAAAATCCATGCCCTGAAGATACGGAAAGATAAGTAGCCAGCTATCACAGTTGTGAAGCTCTTGTTTTACCTTAAAAGCTATGGGGTACAGCACACAGGTGAATGGCAAATTGCCGAGGCCTCCAGCTGCCCAGGAACTCCACTCTTGGTAGTTGGAAGAGCAGAAGTTACCCAGATGTCAGCAGTTCCATCATTTGTCCTTCTCAACTTCAACGGTGTTCAGCAATCATTCTGACCTCTGTAGATATCTGGAAAGCTTTGGAAGAGTGAGTTTATATTCACAGGATGAGGAATATAAGGAAAGGTAGAACTAGAAGGACAGGAGGAACTTTTGCCTAAAACTTTTTATTTCCCTCACTTTGCAAGAAGGTTTCTGTTCTTATTCAGTTTCCTATAAGCAACCAGGGAAACTGCCTGAGCATCACAGGAAGCAACAGCAAAAATCGACAAATATTGGTGTAGGCAAAGAAGAGTGGATGTCTTGGCCTCTATGCAAGACATTCAAGAGCCTAGTTCTGGCCCTAATGATTATGTCTTCAATCTTCTCAGTCTAGAAATAGCTTCTAACTCTCCACCCCACCTTGGTTCAGAGCAAATGTAGTGTGATTTCTTTTCAAAGGGAAAAATCCTAGATGAAGCTAAGTGCCTGTGGAGAAGAAGCAACAGCCTCCAGAAGAGTGCTATCATGGGGCAACCAGCCTTCTGCTGCCTCACAGACATGTCACTTTTGGCAATAGCTTGCAGAGATGCCACTGGCATGCAAGCCTACTTGTTTTGCAGAGACATGTAAGCCTCACCTGTGTGTTCTTGAAGACCAGTTGCTGCCCTGCATCTCTTCTCAAAGCCTGGGAAGATTCAGGCAGGCGTCCACACTTCTCATTCCTCCCTGAACAGGACTTTGTCTCCAGGAAAACAGAAATATCATAGAATCATAGAATGGTTAGAGTTGGAAGGGACCTTAAAGATTATCAAGTTCCAATCCCTTTGCTCTGGGCAGGGACACCTCCCACTAAAGCAGGTTGCTCGAAGCCTCATCCACCCTGGTCTTGAACACTTCCAGGGATGGGGCATCCATAACTACTATGGGCAAACTGGTCCAGTTTCTCACCACCAGTAAAGAATTTCTTTCTGGTATCTAATCTAAATCTCCCCTCTTTCAATTTAAAACCATTACCCCTTGTCCTATCTAGGGGGTGGAACATGTACATGGGAAGTTGTTACTTAATTTCAGGAGTCTTCAGCAGATATGTCCCCCTCGTATTGGTATGAGCCTGCAGCACAAGGCACTCTGGTTTGTCCATCAATGTTTTTATTCCAGTATTCATTTGCATAATCTTTGGGTTATTCAGACCCTGAAAACTGACTTCATACTTTTAATGTACTTTTGTTTTTCTTCTATGCAAAAAATAATGACATTTTCTAGATTTAATCACCAAATTAAGTGCATTTTCCAGTTTCACCAGTTTTCTTTCAGAAACAGCAACTGACATTTCCTTAAAAAAAAAAAATAATAAAGGGGGAGGAGAAAGAAAACCATCCCCAAGCTGACAGAATGCAACAGTAGGAGGCAAGCATTCAGCTGGCACGTACTTACTTCCTGGCATGCAATTTTAATTAAGGAGTCAGCATGTCTGCTACACAAGCCCACAGGAGACAGTAACTAAAAATGACTGGGAAAATGTCCATGGATTAAAAAGGTAGGAGAAAGAAACAATGACACTGTATTTCAGGAAGCTAATTGAATATGTTCATCCCTACTTTTCTCTACATAAGACCTGTTACCAAAGGAAAAGCAAGCACAAATTGCTGTATTATAGAATGCACAGGAATACCTATTTTGCAGTGTATAGTCAGAGATTTGCTACTGACCCAAGATAATTCAAAGACAGCATTTTTATTTTTTTTTCCCCCGGATAGATCTGCATTTGCACCAGTTTTCAGACCTGTGCAATAAGGTTTTGTCATTCTTTTTATGCTGGGGACATTGCATGCACAGCAATTATGCCTTACACTGAGTACTTAAGCTGGCCAATGCATAAGAAGAAGAAATGTCCTGCTCAGGAGTCATATCCTGAGATATCAGTTTGGATTTTCAAACCGAAGTAAAGACAGAAATTTTTCTTTCCCTAAGCCATAGCTGTAGTGATTACCTAGCTAAGTAAATCAGTGAGTAGATTGCTTTAAATCACTTTCAGTAATTCTTCATAAATACTTTATTTTTGCTCTGGTATGATGATTTTTTTTTCTTCTTTTTACAGAGCCAATCATCAGGACGTAGAGGCTGATTCATATCCTGTACTTTCAACAACCATTATTAATCATACAAATATCTTTCCAAAGAGGTACTGTGAAATCCTGCATTGAAATCTCATCATTGTTGGCTTTTACTGTCTCCAATGGTAAATATTCAAATGTAACACTGAGGAATAAAAAGGAGCGAGTTCATGCACCTGACTTGTTTCATATCTATATGCAACAGTCTGAAAGGGCTGGGACTAAAAATAATTTCTGAAGGAAAAGCAAATTAATGTGATATGACTTAAAATTAGATCTATGAGTTCTGTGGAGAAAAGAACTGGTCAGCTAATCTTAGTCTTTCGGCCTTTCTGTCACTTTCACTTATTAAGATCTCTTCGGCTAGCAGGTACATAATTTATAGTTACGGCTAAATAAATTGCTGGGTGAATGTTAGAGAAATACAATAAAGTCAGATGACAGAATGAGAAAAATCTTTCAAACTTTTTTTTTGTTTAGATAAAACTTTACATCAGACAGCTGTAGATCTTAGAGAAATTCATAAGCAGTGAGAGTTTCTCTCTAGATAATACTATTTAACAATTAAACAACAACTGTTATGTAAAAGTCAGGAAGCATGGGATGAACACCATTTAGGCCCAAATGAGGCTGAAATGGCCCTTTATGTTTACTGGGTCATATCTCAAGAATGTGGAAGATATGTGTTCCACTCCAGACTTCTGCATTTCTGTTGCAGGACTTCCAATCATTCCACTATTGCCCAGACATCGGATTACCATAGGAAATAATTTATTTTTGGAGAAGTTTTTCCTCATTTGGAAAATTTTTGTCTAATTTGGAATTAGACAAAAAGGCAGAGTCTTGTTGATCAAAACCACAGCAGTGGATAGGTTCACAGGTGTCTCTACATTCTTATTTTATACTATTTTTAGCTATCTATCTGACAAACAGAAAAAGTAAGTGAGAAGAATGGGGAACTTGGATTATTATGGAAGGACAATTTAAGAAACATAAAGGTAGCTTTGCGGAACCGTACAAATTCTGAGGAAATTAAGATAGAAGAAGATCTAAGGACATGGTAGAAAATTGTCCTCTTCAGCCCAAGACACAGAGGCATAGAAAAACAGACTCTTCACAGAATTACTTTTTTTTCTTTCTTTCTTTTTCTTTTTCTATTTTTTCTTCTTCTTTGTGTGTGCATTTGTGTATCTCTCCATATTGGCATTGGTAGCACATGAGCTTCCCTGAAATCATGAATGTGGTGTTTACACCTTCTTCTAAATCATTAATGAGACTGCCAAATGAGAATGCACCAAACACAAATCGCTTTTATAAACACTTTCCCCTTGGCTTGCTACATTGTTATTTATTACCAAAGCTTGTTTATATACCTAGGGCACTTTTTACTCCATCTGACAGCATTCAAATTCAAGTCAGTTTGGATTAATTTTCTTTATCAACTAATTTTAGAATTAATTTTTAAAAGTCAAGACTTTTAGGGGAGTTGGGTTTTGTTGGTTTTTTTCCCTTGTTTTTGTTTTTT
>JAOXNG010000001.1:24508261-24519960 GCA_028566535.1 Scolopax minor | reverse complement strand
CTCCTCTCCTCTCCTCTCCTCCAAAAGTAAAAAATAATGACGTATGAACAGAGAGGTGAGGTTTAAAGTAATTATTGCATTGCACTTGGAACTGATGGGGCCTTATCTAGATTTATCAGTTACATCTTCCTATACTATTGCATCCACAGGGATCCCCATCTCTTTGGGCACTCCCATGTTCAGAAGGGATATGATTATACTGCAAAGTGTCCAGAAGAGCAAAAAAAATTAGGTCATATAGCAATGCAAAATGGCCAAATGTTGAAAAACCCACCATTCAGACATCATACTGAAAGATTTCCTCTAACACTTAAATATATATATTTTGCTTAATTCCTACCTGGCTTTTCCCATACTTTTGTTTAATTTTTTTCTGGATACACAGGACCTCAGGCTACTGAATTTCAAACAGGAGCTACTGCTGCCATACCCAGGTAATGACATCAGCAGCACAGCTAATCAGACTTGTCCACTAGGGTATAGATGTCTCTTTGCACATGCTTGATTTCTCTACCCATGACTGGTCATTGGCATCATGCCCAGGAATGTACACAAACATCTTAGTTGTTTAGGCTAGAAAGCAGAAGTCTGAGTAAGGGACAGAATGGCAGCTCTAAGTGTTAAAAACAGGCAAAAAGAGAATCCTTCATGGAAAATAATGATCAGTTGGTTACCACATCCTCTGGTACTAGCTGAGATGTGTCTAATTTAGGTGAGAAAATTTCATACTATATAGATTTAGATTATATATCAAGTATTAGAATCTGTAATATACAACTTTCTGTAATGTGTTATCCAATGTCTACTTTGTTGAATGATTCAGTAGCTGATCTTGGCATTTGTCTGAGTGCAGATCTCCTTTCTCAGTAGTTAATAATTTCTAGCTGGAGTAGTACCACCTGAAGATAATACCTGCAAATGCTAATATGTTAACCAAATTAAAACAATTTAATTATTTATTAGTTATTTTACCACACATTGACAAGTATTGTTAATACAATTTCATTACTGTCTTGGTTATAATCAAAATTACAAAAAAATGTATTTTCCCTTTGAATTAGTAATAAGCAGCTACAAAAACATTTTGATATTTCTATGCTTTAAGGTCTTAGTAGCCACAGAAAAAAAGGATGAAAAAAGCCCAAAGCAATTCTTCATTCCAATCAATCTTTAGCTATTTTCACAATTAAGGAAGAAGCCAATATAATGCTGGCAATGAATTGCTTGGTCCTGCTGAGATGCATCATTTTATCCTACGGGAGCACATATCTTGGGAAATAGTTCTATTTAATTTGTATCTGTAATCAAGTGATATGAATTTATTTATGTAAGAAAAGTGTATGAATTTTATTTACAAATGGATTTCAGCAGGATGTAGCTCACAACCTTGGGTAATCACACTGAAAGGACTTACAACTGTTCTTAAGAGTAAAATGAGTAGGATTTTCTATAGCTCTGATCCACTGCAAAATAGCTCAAAACTTCCATTTATGCTGTCTATCACCACTTTCTCAAAAGGTTTTAAAATTTTGTTTGCTTTGCCAACCTAAAAACCACAATTTTGCTGAGATCCCACATAATACAGTAGCTATCAGTAATTAGTACTACTGATTTCCTTTAGCATTTTTTACTTTTCTGCTGTTATTTACTTGTCAGGAAAACAGTGGTTTTAAATCAGAGGTAGCTTGACACTTCTCAGATGTGGTTGAGGAAGAAGAACCAAGATGTGTTTAGGGGAGAATCATTCTGGAGGTTACTGCAGAAGCTGAATCAGGTTGAAGACACTTCCCTGGACTGCAGGCTGCTTGTAGTGGTATCCACTATCAGAAGACCATCTCCAGAGCTCTTACCAGAGCTATGCTCCCAGGCGAAAGAAAATGATAAAGTCCATGGGGAGAAGCTGGAGTAAGGTCTAGTTAACATTTAGCTAACTTGGGTTGTGACACAGTTTGAGGGAGAGTTATGAACAAGAGACCTGTTTGGCTGGACCAAGATCAGGTATCCACTCTTGTGCTTTGCTAGCTTTGAAGAGGAATCAAAGCAGATGGGAGTTTCCATTTCCTGTTGGCTGAGAGGGTGCTTAGATTTCATGGGATTTAGGCCCATCATAGCTGTGTAGCAGAAAATTCCCATGCTCCTGGCAACTTCATATAATAGCCTTCATTGATTTTGTCAGCACCATGAGTACCACAATCTATTATTCCATGTGGTCTGCAAAATCAACCTGGAAGTGCAATACAACATGAAAGTGAAGGGGTAAGTGGCTGCAGGAAGGCACTGAAAGTTTTGCTCTGATTATAAGGCTTTAGTCATAATCCACTATCATATGAAGGATGCTCCACACCTGAGAATTTCAAGAGTGGTGTTCAAAAATACCACTTGTAAGATATTGCCTAAGCCATGAATCCTAGAATTGCTACACTGAAAATATTCAGTGTAACCAGGAAAGGGTTAATGCCTTATTGGAATTGAAGAATTGTTCTTAATGGGTGCAAAACTCCATCTGCTTTCACAGTGTGAACAGGGAAAATTATGGTACTATCTATGCCATCCATTTCCTTCTCTCCTGATGCATTATAATAGCATCTAAAGAAAGAAATAGCCAGCACATGGTTTTCTATATTATGCAAACTGAACTTTTCAAATCCATGAAGGATGTCAGCAAAAGTTGTCAGCATTGTACATGGATCATTACCAGTTCTGAAAGGTGAGACTCAGAAATGCAGATTGTAGGTTAGCTTCATTGTCTCTCTTTCCCCCTCCATCACTTCCTTTCCTTCTCCCTTGCTCCCTTGCCCTTCTCATTTCTTTTCTCTTTCTTTTCTTCTTTTTTTTTTTTTTTTCCTTCACAATAAGAAGCAGAGATTTATGAGACAACAATAAGTCTGATAAAGGACAATTGTTCAGAGAAATCACCTAGGAGAACAGAAAATGCTTTTGTCATTTGTTATGCACTCAAGCAAGTGCTACAATAAACAAGAGATTTTTATTCTGTTTGCTTTGGCTGAGTCAAATAGTAAAAACTATCAAATGTTTGTGGCTTAGTTACACATGTCTGGAATGCTTATGTTGTGTAGCTTTAGTGCATACATTTATGTTTGCTTTGCTAGCTACACTCATGACATGCACAGATGAAGATGGACATCATATAGCATGAATTACAATGTTCAGGGTGAAGAAGAGCTTATCTCAGTGATGCTCTGTGTACTGTAAAGGCTGAGCCTCTCAGACTGATAAATCTCAGTGAATTCTGTGTGAATTCAGTGAATTCTGAACTCTGAATGTCATTGTGCTCTGTGGGGTGTGGGACCATGATCCAAATGTAGCAAGACATTCTCACTCTCAGCTGCCCAGGAGGGTGAAGGTCTCTCCTTGCCTTGAAGGGGTACCAGTGGGAGAGGATGATTGTCCCAATTGCCAGGCCCAGACTTTCCCCTCACAGCTTGTTGTCCATGCTATGGGCTTGTAGCTGTGCTTTCAGGGCTCATGAATTTGAGCTGTTGGCTACATGGAGTCTGTCAGAAGAAAAATGCATCTTACGCCTGGTAACATTGGGATCTCTTTTGGGATATAAAAGCTGTGGGTTCAAATCAGCCAGTATTTAAGGAGGGATCACAAAAGTTTTCATGCTTCCCATGGTCATAGAGGATGCTGCAAGATGGAAACATAAATATGTAAGTGAAGGAAGCAGGTTGCACAGAAATGCCCTTGGATTGGTGCCCAAGAACAGAGTTTCATGTTCTTTTCATTAGCATTGCTTTCTGATCTTCTAACGAAGCACCAAGCAGTTAGAGTGTGATATATTTACTCTGCTTGTAGAGGAACTTAGCAGAGAGCAGAATTCCTACTTTCTTCATTTTGAATGCTTTTAAAAGTAGACTTTTTTTATATCCAGTAGGTTTAAATTATTCTCAGCAAGTACTCTTCTCTGCCATGTTTATCAGATGTTGAGATATTATAACAATACAAAAGGTTTAAGAAATCTCAGGCACTTTTATGGACAGATAACATTTCTTCACAGACCATAATTTTAGCTCTTCTTAGTTTATCACTAAATACATGTTGGACATCACAGCATTTGGGAAATATTTATTTTAAAATTAGTAGAACAGCATTGTAAAGGAAAGTTATACAGAAATTGAACATTGTGCAGATAAAGTAACATACAACAGTTCAAACACACAAGGCAAAAATATTAAGGAATAACACTGAAAAAGACTTCTCTAGTTTTTAAAACCATAAATCATCAAATCAGCTTTATAGAGACAATGAACTAAGCTGGTAACTGAAGTTACGATTTATCACTAATAGCTGCAAAGCAAACTGAAATCTGTGCAGACCTTGCCCCTAGGGAATACCCTCAGCCTTGGGAGTTCTGGGGCAGTGAGGTTCCCCATCAGGGCAGCTGGCATCCTCCTGTGGGCTGCCAAAGGCAGGGTAGGAGAGAGGGCCTGCAACAGGCATCTGTGCATCTTAAGGGGTCACTAGAAGCCTTCTGGTCCTACCAGCAATTGCACATAACATACAATAGTCTTTTGATTGTTGCAATCAATATGTAAACCAGCTTGGTGTCTACACCTCGTCAAAAAGTTGTAAGATCAAGGGTATAAGGATTTTTTTTTTTTTTTTTGCTACACTCTTCCTAAGCTGCTGTGCTGCATCGCTCCTCAGCAAGCCTTCAGGCTATAGGCTGGTTGGCTTTATACAAGGAGGAGTCTTGTAGTAAACAAGCACAGACATTTCATTTTAAAAGTACATAAGAGGATTTACACACAAGATTGATCTGACTATCTGATTGTAGTAATAGAAGAGCTAAGAAGCTTTTTCCAGGGTTCACTTCTTGTGTGGTTTCTGGTAATCTAAAAGCACATCTTCCAAAAGCAAAGTGAAAGTGTATTAAATATAGCATGGCCATAGAAAAGGAGAACAATGACCTGGCACATCTCTCCTAATGAAATACAGGGCAAAGGATCCATTTAATTCATCAGGAATGAAACCACTAATAAATAGTAAGTCATAAATATTACTTATGTACTAATACAGTAGGCTAATTAATTGAGACAAAGAAAACCACTATTTTATATAAAAATTATGCACAAAGAAATTTACAAATAGTTAATGCAGTCATCATATATTAATCAACTCTTAAAATAATTATAGATGCATTTCCACCATTTATCACATTACACACAAACTCTGGACAAAGCAATAACTATAATAGTGCCATATGAAAAACATTTTTTCTGCTGGCAGCCAGCTCGGTGCTCAGTGGTGGCAGTCAGAGCCAAATCCACCCATCAGGTACAGAGAGAGGCAACAATGTTGAAATTTTCTTTTTCCTTCATTTCAACACTCTTAGGTGAGGAAGTTCAGACATTAGTCTCTGCACTCCAGAGTTGTTCATTTTGACTTAAAAGGTTCTTAAAATTTTTTAAAACAAGCCAGCAATAATAATAACAATTCAGCTCAGAGATTGTGTCTGACCTGTTCTTTAAACTTTTAGCAAAATAAGAGAAAAAAAATCCTGATGGAACCCTACGTTCCCACTACTACCAACTCCTTTATTCATGACTGGATTACTTACAGGATACAGTCTCTGAAAACCTCATGCTTGATTGTTTCATTTTTGTCAGTAATTGTCACATTATGACAGTTAAGATACTGGTCACTGACAGTAAGTTTATTTATAATTCTGCGTTTCGTTTTGATACCTTATAAATGCACATGGCCCAACAGATAATTAACTAAATTTCATTACAAATCTCTCTCTGCATATTATCCACTGCATACACAAGTTGTAGTGAAAAATTTTTTAAAAGTGCATTTTTCATTAAACAATTTGAATCTTCTTTGCTATTTACTAAAATATTTTATCACCCTGTCTGTCCTGGAAAAATAGTTTAGGGAAACTCTGAGGTTTGCATTATGTGAGGGTTTAGACACAATGGGCCTTTCTTATCATGTTACATATGATCCTATGTATAAGCCAAAATGTAGAGCAAATGAACAGCTGAAAACAATCCAGCACAAACCAATCTTCAGCTTCCACTGAAAACCCTATCACTTACTGCAGCTGACAACTTCTAAAGAGTTCTCTTAAATGGTGCAAAATGATTATTTTCTTACATGAAGACATGCAACTTGAGGGCACAATACAGGTGTCAAAGCATGATTTTGCAGAGCAGTGCATTCATGGACCTCTGCAGACTTCATTATCATATTCAAGGCTGAGGTTACACCAGACAATTCCATATCAAGAACATTAATAAAACTGGGGGACAGCTCATAAGCAGTCAGCAAATTTCCTCTGGCTGAAAAAGAGTTGCCGCATGGTTATAATACGTTATACTTTGCAGGGCAGACCAGTGGAGATTGAAAACATCATATCCACTGGGAGTCGTGAATGTAAGGTCACAGAGAGGACTGTGTCCCTTTTTCATGTTTCAAAACAAAACAACAAAACACACACACCAGTTTTACACCTAGAAAAAATCTATCCCGAATAAAAGGAAGGAAAAATTAGCCTATTCCACTAAAATGAATATATGTTTGTTCACATGTTTAAAGACAAAATATTTCATCACATGACAGCAAAACACTGGAGAACAGGGAAGATGTGCAGTCTACATCTTGGAGATTTTCAAGAAGTGACTAGACAAATCCCTAAGCAACCTGGTCTGCATTCAATGCTAACCTTGCATTGATCAAGAGATTGGATGAGACGGTCTTCTGAAATCCCTTCTCCTTGAAATATTCTATGATTCACTGTTTCCAACACTCTTGAATAATTGGGAAATTACTGACAGAGCTGGAAAAGCAGTACCTGGGAAACTTAAAATAAGAACACTCTCTTAGCTGGTTCTCTTCTCTGCCTGCAGGACCAAAAGCCTACATAAACCATGAGCTACTTGTTTCTTTGTTGCACATTCTTCTTGGAAGACACTGTATAATACAAATAAGACCTATGTCTTGAGTTAGCTACTTGCATAAGCATTTCCTTGCAGTACCTGATGAGTTAGAGGCTTCATTTGGCCATGTGTTGCATTTCTGTAATCACAGTCATTACTACAGAGGATCAGTTAACCACTTGTATAAGGGACCACTTGTATAGTGGCAGCTCCTGATTGGCCTGGTCATGGATGTAGCCTGACTCTGACAAGCACTGTATAAAAAATACCAAAAAAAAAAAAAAAAAAAGAAAAAGAAAAGAGAGGTAGCCGTCCTAAAGAGATAGCAGCAGCCTTCAGGATGAAAAGTGTGGTGGCGTGTACAGATAACAATTACTTACAAAAAAACCTTTATCATTAAGAAAAAGTGCTTCTTTAATAACTCATTGCAGCTGAATCTGCAAGCAGTAGCTAATGGAAGAAAACTACATATACAACAATCCCATGTACATTCTGGCACTACAAAAGTCATGACTGGCATCTCTAAATACGCACTATCAAAAATAGAGGTAAGCCATCTAATAAAAAAGCAAAAGAGCTTTTTTGTTGATGTTGTTTGGAAAAGTGGATAATTTACAGTAAAAGACAGATTATGGTTTACAACCATCAAAGCGGCACCCCAGGGAATGACCCAAGCTAAATACATGCAGCTTCGGTTCCAATGATTAACTAAATGCTCTTTACAAATTGTCACTAGTCTTCCCAACAGATAAGAATCCTGCAGTCCTCACAATGAAAAACATATAACAATCATATAAAACATCATTATTTGAATAGATCTTTGAACTTCAAACTTCCATTCTGACTACATTGCCCTGTTTTGTGTATTCAACATTAACATAGTCTAGAACTCTTGAACTGCCACCTGTCCTGTAGAGACCATGAGCCTCCAGTTGAAGCTGCACTGTAGTCTTCGTTGATGGATTGAGCATCACATCTTCAGCATTCTATCTTGTGCTTTCATTCATCAAGGAGACATATTTCTACTTTTGGCAAGAGGTATGATGATAATTTAGTCTCCATTCATATAGATCAACTCTGATCTATCAATACATGTCTATCCAAAAAAATACTGAATAACAACAACATGTTTCAGTGAGGTCCTGGAAGGAGGTAGACTAAGCATACACTAAAGTATATATTCTCCTTCCAAATTACAAGGTGCTTAACAGATAAAGTGCTGTGTAAGTGGTCATGCTGCTCGTCTCCATTTTCTGTGCTTTTTTTGACACGTCTGTAAACTATGTGTTCAAGAAATCCCACGCCTGATCTTTTTTTTGTGATCAACACCATTTCATTCAAACAGCATTTGAATCTAGAAAGCACAAAACCATTATGTTCTTGGACAAGCCCCAAATATCACCAAAGTAATAGTAAGAAAATGTATTTGAAATAATAACATTTATTCTGCTACCCTGAGAATGGGGGCAAACTGCCAGTGATAATGGCTATAAACATTTATTTTTTTCTTCATAACATGAAGAGATAAAAGTTCAGACTATCTGAACTAGATTAGAACTTGATATAATTTTATGATATTTAGACAGTCCATCACTCTTCCTGATTAGACTGTCAAACTGGATCATCAGCCTCTGGGATTGTGAAACATGGCATTTATAGTAATGTGGTTCCCTATTGTTGTGATGACAAAAAAAAATTTAAGTGACTCACCACATGTCAGTGAAAAAGAAAAGAAACAAAACCAATCCAAACCAATCCCCAGGATTTTTGATTTTTTTTTTTTTTTTTACAGTCCAGTTGTATTTCCATAAGAAATGTCTGGTGCCCAACTTGGGTAAGTATAGAGATCAAATATAGGCACTATCCAGGTCATAATTGCAAGCATAACTACAGCAACTCCGATGATGTTAATGCCCAAACCAGCTTTCACCTAAAGGAGAGGAAAAAGAAAGTAGAAACTCCCATCAAGACACTGAAGAAAGTTTTAAAAATGCTTAAGATCTACTTTATGGTGTTTTGCTTAAAACTCACCATGTCCATAACAGTTAAATGGCCGTATGAAAATACGATGGCATTGGCTGGGTTTGCTACAGGAAGCAGGAATGCAAAGGAAGTACACAAGGTAGCAGGTATCAAAATGAAAAGTGGGTTCACATGAATGGCTTCAGCCTGTCATAAAGTAAAAGAGAGAGAAGAGCTGTCAAGGGACACATTTGTCAAATGAAATACATAATTAAAACTGATTATATTAGGACAAGTGAACTGTGAACAGAACTACCATTTTAAACAGTGAGAAATAGCCTTTTCTGATAATTCCATTTAAATATTATATCTTGGAATGCTGTAGACGAAAAATGTGGTTCTATTGCAGAATAGCTACAGAACTTTAAATTCACTTCTGATGTTTTCTAATTGTAGTTGAGTCCATAAAGTAACCTTATTGCAAAGAGTCTGTGTGCTGCACAGGCACTGAAAGCAAAACATTGCCAGAAAAATATATGGGAGGGACTCAATGAAGTGAGGACTGAGGTTTCTTTCTAAGAGAGGAAAAGGGCATTAGCATGTGTCTATGCTGGCCAAGAGTAAAATCTAGAGACTGGAAGATGATCAGTAAATTTAGAAGAAGAAGAAAGAACTGTGTGTTTTTATAAAGGTGAGAAGAAATGACACAACTGAGCTAAGAAGAGAAGAAATAAAAATTACATATAAAGCACATCTGTTAGCCTGCTTTTCTCTGTAGCGACAGCTGGAAAGTTGCAGTGTTAACCATTTTCACTGAAGATGTCCTGAAGACACACTAAGAGGGATTTTTAAGTGCATTGACTATTCACAAATAGGAATAACAGTGTCAATTTTTATGTCTTGAATTGTGACGTAATTTTACCGAATCTTCAGCCTTTCTTGTAAGAAATCCTGTAAACAATCAAGTGCCCAATGCATAACACAGCACAGCAAAAAAATGCATGAAGTATTTTATGGAGACTTGTAAAAATCGCTGCTTTGAGCAGCTGTATTATTACATGGATGATAAAAGTGATTCTGATAAAAACCAATCTGTGTTATACTCACCAAAGGAGATAATATGGGCAAAAATATTGTAATGGTAGCTGGATTGCTGGCCACTTCTGTTACTGAAGTGACAATAAGGCATGATATCAGGATAATCAGCCACAGGGGTAATGATCCTAGAGGGGTCAGTTTACTTGCTACCCACTCAGAAAGTTTTGAAACCTGCATAAGGAACATAACAACATGATTACATTTTACAAATCACTAAAAAGAAAATTTAATAAATAGTATAGAGCAGTAATTTACTAATCTGCTGATTTTGAAGTATTTGTGTAAATGGGAAAAAATCTGAAATATTTTTCGTATTCTTACCACATAAATTTAAGCACAATTTTTTAATTCAGTGGTGTCTTATAGAAACTTATGCAAGCTATATTCCATTTATTTATATTTGCACCTCTGAGGTGTTTAGAGGAGTCATAGTCATAAAGTTTTAGTATGCATATATCAAACTCATAGCCAGAGTTTGGGCCCAAACGAGCTTGATTTACTGGTGGAGCCAGAAACAGGGCACCAAGTGGGAGGTACCTCAATGACATGGGACATGAACTCCAAGGCTTTGGAAATAGTGTGTCTGCACAATTCTGACCACCATCAGGTTCAAATTAAATAAAAACAGTAGTCATCATTGTGGATATTTTTTTTTGGTAACTGCTTTTTGAATGTCTTGAATATTCGTCACATTTATTGTGTTCAATATTGCTACAGAATAACTTGCTAAAACAAGAGAATAACTGTGAATTCTGAATTCGCTGAATAACACTGAATGTCTGAATTGCTCCTGATGTGGGTAATGCTAATTGTTCAGTATCTTCTATAAACTGCATTACCTCACAGCCGTCTGCCAGTGCAAACCCGCCACCAACAAGAATAGCTATTTCCCAGGGCATGCATGACTGAAATTCCTTCCAAGTAATCAGTGGAGTGTAACCAAAAACAGCTAAAGAAAAAAAAAATTAAAAACAAAACAAAACAACCCCCACACCAACATTTAAAAACATAGAGAAAAACATCTTGAAATAAGCCCTCTGAGGAAGTACTTGGGAAATATTCAAAGGCAAAATCTCATCACTATAACAGGATGAAAGTCTTTCATGTCAAGAACTTGCACTTCCTGGGACAGATCCTTAGCTGGTGAAAACTGTCACAGCCTGAAGACAAAAGAACTATAACTATTTCCACCAGAGGAGCATTGGTTCCTCTTCCCTCCTTCCCTATGTGGGAGATAGCTATGGAATATCAATGCCTTTAATTTACTCAATAAAACTACACTATTAATACAGATTGCTGAGCAAGTACTATTTCACTTACACTCATTTACATTTTGATCTTGCATTCCCTGTGAAACCCTAGATGTCATTGATTTCAGCAGTAGAATTGAATCCATAAAGAGAACAAGCCAGAGGTATCCTTTAATCAGGGCAAATTCCATTTTGAAAGTGAAAAATTAAATGAGAATGGACTCATTTACCATGTCAAATTTTATAGATTACCTTTAATAAGCAGTATTATTTTTTTCAAAAAATATTTTTTTCAAAAAATAAATACAACCTTGCCCCATACAGTTCTATTCAGATCCCATTCATTGCAGTCAATGGAAAGGTGTTTTCCATTGGCAGCAGTGGGCTGCAGGCAGCAGGGTCCTGCACAGCTTGGACTTCTCCTGCTCATATTGCTTAAGTACTGACACTGACTTCCAGGCCAGGGTTGCTTTATATCTCT
>JAOXNG010000001.1:24398449-24410457 GCA_028566535.1 Scolopax minor | reverse complement strand
TATAACTCCTGCCTTTGGGAAGATTTGAGAGGCAATTCCTTCATTCAGAGAGGCTGCTGTGAACACCATTATGAGGAAGATACAGATCTTTGTCTGTGATCAGAACTCTACCTTGCTTATGAAGTATTTGCAAATTCTCCAAGTACAATGGCCCAGATTGTCCACCATATTTTAAAGCACCCAAATTACAAGTCACCATGAGAATATTAGTCATCCCAGTCTCGCTCTTTAGTGCAACAAGAGGCATCTCCTGATGGTGATATTGATGTTAGAGTGGTTCTACTGAAGTTTTGGGGTTTGTTTGCTTTTTGTCTGTCCTTGTTTTTCTTTTTATTGTAGGTAGCATGGATGAAGGAAACACTACATAGATGTATGAATGTAAAACAGCTTGTCCAGACCAACACCTTCCCATTAGCACCTGTGTCCTGGTGGAAGGATTAAACCTTTCTAACTGATTGAAAAATACATCCCTTGAATTTCAACAGGGAGTGTAGGATTAGTGCTATTATTATTTTCTAATCTACCTTGGTTTCTTTGTGTGATGTAACACACAGATGGAAGGAATGGAAGAAATGAACTGAGCAGAAATGCTCTGGAAGGGGAAAAATGAAAAAAAAGCAAGAGTATAAATGATGAACAGGAGAGAAACAACAGAAAAGAATATACAATAAAAGAATATACAAAATGAGTGATGTAATACAATTGCTCACCACCCAATGATCAATTGCCCATCCCAAGCAGCGATCTCAAATTCCTGGCCCCCAGGCATCCCTCATTTTTATACTGAGCATGATGCCTATGCTGCAGAATATTCCTTTGGCCAGCCTGTCCTGTCTCTGCTACCTCTCAGTTTCTATGGGAAGTTGAAAAAGTTCTTGACTTAATATAAGCATTACTTAGGAACAACTAAAATAATATGTGTTATCAACATTATTCTCATAATAAATCCAGAACTACATATAACTACAATAAACAAAAACTACTAGGAAGAAAATTAACTCCATCTGAGCTGAAACCAGGACAATGCAACAGCAATTAAAGAGACTCATCTCATGTAGATGGAGTCAGAGGAATCTTTGCCTTTGAATTTGAGATATGCTGGATCCAGCAGGTGAGACAGACACGACAAACTCTGTCCTTCTCCTGAGCAGAGAAATGTTTAGGAAAGCTGGTGAAAACAAGTAATAATGTCAAACTACCTCATGCAAAAGAAAGAAGTTAAAAATACTAAAAAGAAGCCTAAACAAAACAGTAAGTACGAATCCCTTGAAACTTGAGCAGATTTTGGATTGAGAATTCCATTTTGGATTTCATAATGAAATTCATAATGATTCATTTCACATTTCCCTTGGGCAGAATCAGAGGCAATTTGTTCTGTCTTACAGAGCTTCCTGTCTGCAGTGAATAAAACAGCAGGGAAGATTTCTCTGACATTTTATTACATCAGATTTTAAAACCCTCTACATCAGAAATTAAAGAAGTTGTGACAAACAGAAGAGGCTTTGTGAACTTCTAGACAGTCTACTACAGGTCTGCAGTGCTTTTCAATGGGTTTACTGTTGATACTGCCAAAAAAAATTTACAAGCACTGTTTAGGGTTAACAATTATCTTGTCACGTGGCAAGTATGTGACAAATAGTAATTTTTTGTTGCTTACGCAGGTAGGATCTAGCAGCAGTCTCTCTGTAACAAACACTAAGAACTCATGATCCTTGCAAACTTGAAGAGCCTCCTTACAGCAGTATTTGGCAAATGGTTGTGGCTGCACTGCAAACGGTACCTAGACCTGCTGGAACCCAAACTGCATGACCTGGACGACTGTTTGGGACACTTATCTGCTACCTTTGGAATTACTTTCTTCTGACTCTCTCCCATCTACTGCACAGACCTTCAGTGGGATAATTTTAAGGAACTGTGGCTCAGTAATTTTCATTTGGATTAAAACTTCTTTCTGATGTTATTTCCAGGTTTTATGCATTGAGCGGCTGCTTTGACAAACAAACTAGAAGGTGAGGATTCAGCCTATACTACTTATCTAGAGGGCAGCTGAGATGCAGAAGACTGAGTGCAGAATTTGCACTTGGCCATACAGAATGGCATCTCTTCCCTGATCCACACATCTTTTTCCCAATAACTGCTGGCTGACACTAACTAGAAAGTTGGTACAGCCTGCTCCTCCATCATCCACAGGTCTCCTGATAACTTTGCTGTTTCAAAACTAAGTGGCCTGACACAGGGTTTGGGAAGCTTGTTCTTGAGTTTGTGCAGCTGATTAAAGAAATGTCCCATAAAGAATAAAGCTAATGTTTAGCCAAGGCCAACATTAAACCAAGGCTTGTCCTATCTAATATGCTCTGGGGACAAAAAAAAGAGAACTAAACAACTCCTCTGCAGTTCAGAGATGGAAATTCAGCTGCTTATTTGAGTATAAAAATCACACTCAACTTCAGGTAGTGCAAAAACAAAGAGAAAGGACACACCACTGATGTATTTTCCCCTGATTTTCAAATCTGCTTCTGATTTTACAACCCTAGCTCTGGGGCAGAGCATTAAGGACACTGCATAATTATCAGCCCTCTACACAACACTACATGCCCCTGAAACTACTACTACTGCAGACTTTATAACCTGATCTTTAATGTAGAGTAGTAAGCAAAAGCCCTGCAAAAAGATGCCCCTCAGTGCCTCTTTGGTGTATGGCACCTCTTTTTCAGCAGAAGCTATTCAAGAAAACTTCATTTATAGTATTATATGGAGAGATTCAATTTTAATAAGTAGTCTTTAATACCTGTAAAACCAATAAAAAACTCTAAAATCAAAGGCCGTGAAGGGAATCAGTATTGTTTTCCAAAGATTAGAAAAACATCTCCTGTTCATCCAGACACCTTCTGTTGAGACCAAGACCTTCAAACTTCTGGGTGAGCGACACCTCCAGGTGCTGATGTGCAAGGTGAGATCCAAGGAGGCCACCCAAGATGCATGGAAATGCAGGGTTCATCCTCCGGACTGGGAGGAACTCTGAGCGTGAGTAAAGGCCCATGCCTGAAGCAAAGGTGAATGCTTTCAGGTCACAAAGCTATATCCATTTCAGTAGATTTTGAATTAGACACTCAGTGCTTGAACACTATGATAATTTACTGCTTATAGGTGGGGGAAAAGAAAACCTTTAAATAGTAGTATTACAGCAAAACCCAGGAACTAGAGAATACAATCTGCTCATGTGAAAACACAGACTTAAATGATGAAATCTTCGTTGTGATTTGGTCGTATTGCTTACCATTTTCAGCAATAGCTTCCATGGGGGAAATCCCATTTAAACCACTACAAAAAGAGTGGGAGAAAAATAATTAAAAATCTTTTCTAAGCAAGAACAACGTGAACCAGAAATGTACAAATATACTGCCTAGTAAAAGGATTGCTGTCAGCATCAGTCCCTCCATGATTCTCTCATCTCCTTCTTATGACTTTTTTCTTCTGCAAAGTCATTAATAATACAAGGACCACATCTTCAGCGGATTGTTCAAATCCCTCAAACTTCCCTAGCTGCAGAGAAGTCAGAAAAATGATCTTATTTTGACACTCTCTGGATGGCTTTCTTTTCATTTGGAGTTGGCTTCTTGCCTAACATTTGTACATGAGCTTCTTAAAATGGGTATCGTCTTTTTTTGTGTAGTGACATGACAGCTATAATTGAACTTCCTTAGGACCCACTGATACACACACCATATAGTGACATGTACAAATGCCCAAGTAACAGGCTAGGAAGAAGAAAGAGCAGGAGAAGATGAGCAGAAGGACTCGATACACCCATGCATTATATTTTCTAAATATACATTCACCTGAAGGAACATTCTCTTTCTAACCCTCAGATCATAGATGTCATAGGCCTGGAAATATGAAGAATTAGAGCCCTCCTCTTCCTTCTAGAGTGATGAAAGCCAGTCTCTTTAATCATAATAACTTTAGGTTTGTCCGTGTGTTTATTTGCTTGCATATTTATCCTGCCAGTTTTTTTGACCCCTGGAATGCCTTCTAGCAATTAATTCTGCAGGTTAATCATGTGTTGCATAAAATAATTCAGCCTTTCTGCTAAAAGTGTGTTGCCATTTAGTTTTAATAGTTGTCCCTTTGTTCTCATATAATGAGGCAGACAAAGCAGCAATGCCTGACTGACTTTCTCAACATAATTCCTCTATTACACCTGGTAAGCTCATTAGGGGACTTTAAAATAAACACTGAATTCATCCTTGCAAGAAAAATAACTTTGCTAACTCTGTAAGTTTCCACTTTGTTTTTTAAATTTTCTGAATACAGGAGACATTTTCAAAAGCTTTAAAAATCATACAAACATGTGGGTCAGTTTGGTTTGTGACAAGCTCCTACCTGACAAGCGATTGTAGCTGAACCACCAGTAAGTTTGGTTTAGATGTATTCACTTCCAGCTGAGAGACATCGAGATTAGTTATGTTTGTTAACTTCCATTCTCCTGACTCCTGAAGAAAGCTCAGAAGATGCCTAGTAGCTTTGCAGTCAACAGCTGGCAAAACTAAAGATGAAGGAGAAGACTGAAGAATTTCCTGTAATAAATTTATGAACAGTTTATTTACTTGCTTAATAATTAAACACAAACCTTTTCTTTTTATGTATTCTTAATTTAGTATTCAAGGTGAGGAACAGACATGGTAAACACTACATAAGTTATCACCACCCTGATGCTGGCTACTCCTGGAAAGGAGGAGGGAAGGCATGCTTGTGCTGCTCTTATTCCTGCACCTTCTTGGGGCAAGCTTACTGTCCTTTCCACAGGTGTGGTAGAAGAGGAGAGACAGATAATGTAGAAGTTCTCATGCTAAGAATGTAGTGTTAGACCTCAACTTCCAGCAGCTCTGTTCAGTACAGAGTCACGCTTTGCATAATAAATATCCTTCCTTTGAGTATATCCTGGTGGTACAGCACATAGTGCAGACAAGTGTCTAATTTGTACCTACTAATTAAAAAAAATACATATTTCAAGATCTACAGAGCCTCAAGACAGAGACAAACAAACTTCATGTCATGTACTGCCTGTCTTCCTACTCAAAATACAAATTATAAAGCTCAGCCTCAACTGGTTCAGATAACCAAGCATCAGGTTATCTATCACTTTATTTGTAATTCGCATAGCTGAGTTTTTGATGAAAATACTTAAGTGAAATGTATTTAAAAAAATTCTCTCTCTAGGAATTTAAAACCTGCATAGTCAAAAAAACTTCCTTTCCAAAGGCTTTTCTTGATAATAAAATTAACTTGAAAAATTCAGTGAAAAAATGCAAGATGGAGATTTGAGAATGATCAAAATCATTGTATCCAAAATTTAACATGGTTATTTGAAGATATTTTTCCATTGAGTCCTAGTTTACAACTTGTTAACTTTGCTTTCCCATTTTCTACATTTAAATCTAGATTGAGTCTGTCACTTGATCCAACATTCAGATATTCAAGTTGTTATAGACGCTCTCTCCCCCTCTAACTGATGTAAGTGTTGTAGTGTTGCTAACACTTTTCTCCTCCTACTCTTTTTCCTTTTTGTCTGTTCTCTGACTGCCTACCACTTTTCTGACCTGCTCTGGTTCTTTCTAATTGCTCACATGTTTTCATTCCTAGGCAAAGGCTAGTTATTTTCACATTTCTATAGATGCCCATAAGGGAATATTATGCAGTATTGTCTGATTTGCCAGACTGATAGAAAAATAACTGCAAAAATTAAAATAGAGCAGAAAGCACTGATCTTGTTCATGGGCCTTTGAGTAGTGTTTTTAGCACTGCCTGGAAGGAAAGTATGATAGATTTCATAGAATCATGGAATCATAGACTCATAGAATGGTTCGGGTTGGAAGGGACCTTCAAGATCATCGAGTTCCAACCCCCCTGCCATGGGCAGGGACACCTCCCACGAGAGCAGGTTGTTTCAAGCCCCATCCAGCCTGGTCTTGAACACCTCCAGGAACAGGGCATTCACAACTTTCCTGGGCAACCTGTTCCAGTATCTCACCACCCTCATAGTGGTATATATCTGATCTAAATCTATGCTGTTTCGGTTTAAAACCTTTACTACTTGTACTATCACTACATGACCTTGTAAAAAAGTCCCTCTCTAGCTTTATTGCAGGCCCCCTTTAGGTATTGGAAAGCTGTTCTTTTCATTTTGGTTTGTTTGCATATAGAAATTTAGAGCTAAAATTCTGACCAGTAGTCAAGTATTTTATTTTCAATATTTCAGCTCCTTGCCCCCTAGCAGCAGCCAGAATGGCAACAGCCACTTCTTCCAAGGATATATATTAAGCAGATTACTCATTTATTGTAGAATAAGATATAAAATGCATCATTACTGAGTAATATCTGAATTGTGCCTCGGCTCCTAACCAATCCTGCACTGCCATCTGTCTCAGCTTCCAACCACTGGTATTCAACTGCTTTCCATCTGAAGGGCAGACACAGCTGGATATCTCCTCATTAGTCTCAAACAGCCTTCTGATCCCATGCCTCTTGTTTGTCTTTCTTGACATTTGGCCATTGCACACTTCTCTTTACAATACTCATGTGTTGCTTTATACATTTTAGGATTTTGACTACCATGCCTGTTCAAAATATGGGAAGTCTACAAGTGGGTGTACAATGAAGAGGAATGCTGAGAAACACCTGATTTTGCAGTCTGCAAGGACTAAACAAAGAGGTACAACCACAAGTAGCTAGGAAAGGGAAAAAAGAAAAGGAAAATGAAAAGGAAAAAAGGAATCAAAGAAGGAGAAGGAAAAGGAAAAGGAAAAGGAAAAGGAAAAGGAAAAGGAAAAGGAAAAGGAAAAGGAAAAGGAAAAGGAAAAGGAGAGAAGGGAAGAAAACCTGCTGTGGAGCTGTTGGACTGATAGCAGAGCTTCCTACATAAAGTGCCAGAAACTATAACCTGTCTATGGGCAGCTTACTCAGATTATATTTACCGTCCTTAGTGTCCCCTGAAGCATCTCTCCTGAGTGAAATATTACATGAAACTTCACTCTTGGATTACATCTATCACTGATAAGGGATTTTTGAAGGTAGGTGCAAGACAATTAATCACATTTTAGCCATTCTGAAGCCACGTAGCTGCACTATGATAGAGCTGTGCTTGGATTTACTTGCCCAATTCTGGTTTCAGTGTTACATTAACTGGATTGATACCGCATGTAAGCAATTTGATGCTGGAATGGAGTAAATTTAGGTTTATCATTAAAAGCTATTGTTAAAATCTTTGTTAAAGACTTATGTATCCATCTATAAAGGATCATGTAAGCGTACTCATTGTTCCAAACTAGTTTATGTTTAGCATCAAAGCTGATAGATTGTACTATAATAAAAATGTTACTTTGGGGAGAAAAAAGCTCTGTGTTGGCTCTGAAAATATCTGAGAACCAATACACAAAGTTGGCAGGCTCTGCCATGTAAATGAGATCTTTGAAATCTTCATATTTTACCTGTGAATATGTCATTTAAAATATTATTGTATTGTATTTATTTTCTACAGCATTGGTCAATGGAGTATCTATAAAAAAAATATACTCAAACAGATTTGGAAGCACATCTATTTCTACACACAGTGAGGACTGCAAAAAATTATAATTGTTGTATTTTAACTCTCCAATTACTGTTAATCTTACAGAATTTTTCACTGTCTCTGTGTTCCTTAAATGTATGCATAATGGTATATATTCTGATTTTAATGAAAACTGATGTACTTTATCTGCTAAAATATGTTGTAGCTACATTTTTGAAAGCATTGTTGAACAAACCTCCATACCACTGTACTGTATGGCGGCAAACATGACACCAGATTCTCTTTCAAGGATTACAGACAGATCCAAGGAACCATAGAGAAGAAAACCTGAAGTCCAAGGTGAGGAACTATTCCAAAGAATAAAATATAGACTATAACAACAAGGATATACTGGGAACAACAAGGAAAGGATATACTGGGAAAAAGCAGACGTGGCTCTTGCAAAAAGAAGTTGTACCTCACAATTCTTCTGAAAATCTCTGAAGGAGTCAATAGGCATGTACTCCAGGGAGCTCTAGCTGACACTGTTCTTGGATCCACAAAAGGCACTTGGGAGAGTCTTGAAGCAAAGACTCCTAAAGAAATCAAGCAGCTTCAGCGCAAGAGAGGCAGGCTTCACACGGAGGTAAGTAAAGGATAGGTAAAGAGTAGGTAAAGAGATAGCAAGCAAGGGATAGAAAAGAGTATCTGTTCCTACACTAGGGTCTGTTCTGTTCTACATCTTCATAAATTAGCTGGTAAAAAGGCATAAATACTCAGCCAATGAAACATGTTGATTACACTGAATTATTCAAGTAGTAAAGGCATGGGCTGACAAATTGCAGAAGTAACTTCTGGTACAACCTCTTGGGCAACAAAATAACTGATGAGATTCAATGTAAATTGATTTTAGCAGAGCACAGGGTGAGAAAAAAAACCAACACATTTTAGGTACACAATACTAGATAACAGGCTCAGAACTGAGTGTTACCCTTCAGTAATTGAAACCTTAAGAGGCACAACAGCTCTTTGAAAATGTCATTTCAGTGACTGACAGTGATCAGAATTGAAAAATCAAATAATAGTAACTTTTTCAGAAAGGCTAGAGAACAAAGCATCATCATGTTACTAAATAAATCTATGATGAACTTATATCTTGATTATTATGCAGTTCTGCATGACCCTTGTCAAAAGTAATGTCATAAAACTATAAACAGTAAAGAGAAAGGGAACAAAGACAATCAAAATTATAGTAGGACCTCTGTACCACATGTGACTAAACAGTACTCCTCAGTCTATGATCACTGAGTGAGGATATGATGGAGATACAGAACCATATATGGCAATGACTTACAATAATCAATCAGCTGCACAACTGGCCATTAATTGGAGTGTGTTACCACACACTGCAGTTCTAAGGAGCATTTTTTATGGAAAGCCGAAACCAATATTGACAAACCAATACTTGACAAAAAAGTTCCCCAAGTGCTAATATTTTTATTTTATTAGTTAATTAAAAAGCTTTTTTAATGTTTAAGATAAATGATCTACCCATAACATTCCTTTTGTGTTAACTGGAAATAGAATTCTTTTATTGCGTACAAACTCATTGATCCCAGATGCTCAAAACAGCCTTTAATGTAGCTGAACAAACCTAATATCTGCAAATGTTCCTGTGGCTTACAAGCCTGTAACTCTTTTACAAATAACACTTCCTTCTTGTGGTACACATGCTGCTACATGGATGTAAATAAGATCTCCAATTTAGGTTTGTGACTAAATTTGCATTTCTGAAATTCAAAAGGAGGATACTTGAGTGACATATTATAACTTAATGAATCATTTGTGCAATATAGAGTGTGAAGGTATAAAAATTTGTGATTATGCAACACCAAAGATTCTAATTTCCCCAGGGAGAAAATTCAGACCTGACCTTCACTTTGTCCTGTGTTCTGTAAATATTATGACAGAGTCTTTCATAGCATGATTAAGAACGAATTTCTTTCCCAAAGTAGCTCAAGTGGAGTGCAATTGATGCAATAGCAACTGAGAAAAATCTTGTAGCCTCTGTTACATTCAAGATGGAGCAGGATGTTTATAAAGATCCTTTCTGGCCCTAAAAGGTACAAGTCTGTGCAAGAGATACTGGCAAAATTCTCCATATGGACACCTAAACGAAAAAGAAATATTTACTTTATACGTTTCATTTTATTTCGTTCAAGTTACAGCACCTCACCCCCACAAAACTATGCTAGAAAAGTATTAAGATTGCCAAGTCCAACAGAACTAATCTAGGAAGTGCTGGAGTTAAGGTAACAATACACCAAAAGAAACTTTCCAGTTTTAAAGAAGCTGTAATCACAAAGAGTTTCACAGCTCCAAGGGAGCAGAGGCAAAGTCAGAAAGCAAACAGACTGCTACTGACATTAATTCAGCTTGTTGAAAACCTGGGTTTAAATCTTTGCTGTGTCAGATTGTCCTTGTTTGAGGACCAAAGATTTAGTTAATGAGTGCCCTGCCCATTGAGTGTATCACCCGATTTCTAAACCCATCAATCTCTGGATTCATCTCTAGCCTTTGGCTATAAGCTCTATCTACAGTGCTGATGTCCTGCTTACAAGGCAAAAGAGAAAAGTTTTAAATACTTTAATACTTTTCCTCTTAAACAAGCAGGGCCTAGTTAAATAAGACCACCACATCATCAGGAACTTGTAGTGTCATATGTTCATTTCACACAACCTCTAAAATCAAAACAACTTTGCAGTCAGGCAGCAACAAAATTTGCTCCAGACACAGCCTTGAACATATTTTAAACACAGAGAAGATAAGGCAAACCAGATAAGTACCAGTACATCTGCCTGTGGGCACAACCGCTGATCCTTACACTACAAATGACTATCACTCCCATTTGCTCTTCAGAAAACCCTTGTATTTACTCTGAATACACTGTTTTTGTTCCAGTAACAATGTTAAAAGGCTGCTGCATGGCAAAGAGATGAAGATCAATAGTTTCATTGACACAAAGAAGATGTGAGGTTTTTAGACAGTACAGACGTAGAGACAGGTAATATGTCAATAATTGTGTATTTAATTACACAGATTGCTGTGTGGTGCTTGGGAATTTACACACTTCCTCATGTGCCCCGATACCAGTGACGTTACTAACAGCTCTGTTCATTCTGCTCTGGCTACAGGAATGCCTTTATGACTTCCATGTGTCAACGCTTCCTTTGTCTAATTACAGTTCAGTAAACTGTCATGCAAGTATAACCTTCACATAATCTGTGAGCCTCCTAAGTGAGAACATAACAATGGGACAGTTGCTGACCAGCTCAGGAGGACTCTGTCTTAGATTCTGCACCTGGAGTTAACTTCAAATTATTCAATGGCTTTTTTTCATGAAAATTAAAAGCAATCCAGTATCTAGTCATATATTAACTACATTCAAATACAAAAGTTAATTCCCTGCATGAGTTAAACGAGCTTCAATTTCTATGAAAATAAAATAAGATGTTCAGTTCTGAAAATCTGGAATAAATAATCAATTCCTATAACTTATTTTTTTTCTTATGGCTTCAAAATAGAATTTTGGGGTGTCAGTCTCAAAGTTTATATTGTTTTTTACAATACAAATTT
The DNA here is from genome assembly GCA_028566535.1 of Scolopax minor. Lineage (NCBI taxonomy): Eukaryota > Metazoa > Chordata > Aves > Charadriiformes > Scolopacidae > Scolopax > Scolopax minor. The sequence goes on along the minus strand of JAOXNG010000001.1, from coordinate 24,399,275 downwards.
GCAGCAGGTTTAGGAACAATTCTGTGAGTTACCATGAATTCTGAAAACTTGATCTTCAGAAATAAAATAGCTGCAAAACAATTCTGTAAACTCAGAATTGTAATTTCCTTTAACCCATTTGTTTACACTGAAATAATCTCAATAAATAATTTAAATAGGACAAGTGCTGCAATTCACTTTCATTTTCCTAATTAGTTTGTTTACACCTTTTTTATATGTTTTTTAATATTAAATGCTGTATATAAAGAAATAAAAGAAAGAAATGCTTGCCTGAACATTTTGAAATGGATTCTTGTTACCGTAGGCTTCACTGAGGTATGTGAAATCATCTACGCTAAGCTGAAAGACAAAGAGAGTAGATTTGTGAGAAGGTGCCCCGGCACGTCATTTAGGTAGAGACTTGGTGTTGGCAAGAGAAAAGGAGTTAATGTTACATACTATATCTTGCAGGAACAAGATGAGGTTTCTGGAATTCTGGGTAAAAGCAGGTTGCAAGAGTTCAGTCAGCTCCTGTGCTGAGACAACATGTCCTTCATGCAAAGCAGTGTCTGGATTCCACTGTGATCTACAAAGAAAAAAATTATCTGTAAAATTTGATGACAAAGATGACACCACATCTTTCTTTAAATATGCAGCAGCATGTCATGATGTAATCATCGTTGGATCAAGATTAGGATTACAGTTCAGTTTACTTTCTTTCTACTTAGGGGAAAAGAACTTCCCCATCTGTCCAGAGAAGGGCAATGAATCTGGTGAGGGGTCTGGAGCACAAGCCTTATGAGGAGAGGCTGAGGGAGCTGGGGTTGTTCAGTCTGGGGAAGAGGAG
>JAOXNG010000001.1:24364069-24378514 GCA_028566535.1 Scolopax minor | reverse complement strand
AATAAGCATTCTACACAGTTGTAACATTCTTTCCAAAATCATAACCCAGGTCAAGGGGCAACAGACACAAGCTAGAACATAAGAAATTCCATCTCAACATGAGGAAAAACTTCTTTACTTTGAGGGTGGCAGAGCACTGGAACAAGCTGCTTGGAGAGGTTTTAGAGTCTCCTTCTCTGGAGATGTTCAAAACCCACCTGGATGTGTTCCTGTCCAGTCTGCTCTGGGTGACCCTGCTTTGACAGGGGGGTTGGTCTAGATATCTCCACAGGTCCCCTTCACCCCCCTACAGTTCTGTGATGGCTGTAAATGGTCCTTATTCTTCTTAAAATCAGACTATTTTTCAGAAGAAAGCAATTCCAATAAACATGTTATTCCAAGTTGGAGGCACCCTAATCTGTGAATCCCTTAAATTAACTTCTTAATTTTAAGTGCGGCATTATGGATGGGGAAGCTTTATTAATGAACTTGGGGATGAGGGAGTTTGGAGTAAAATAGGCAATAAGGATGACAGTTAAGATGAAATGAGATTTTTATGCTGTCAGTTCTGTAAGACAGTAGAAAGAGATCGTTCCAAAATGAAAAAAAAACAGTTTGCATGCATAAGTTAGTTATCAGTAACCTGGTGCCATGTCAAACAGACTTCTGTAACTTTATTTTTTCAGAAGAATGAAATACTTAGTTTATATAAAAAAGTTAAAGTAATAAGTAATGCATGGGGGATAGGAGGAAGCTTGTTTTGCATGACATCCTTCTCACAAAATAATATTTTAATACAGCATCAGGACTGGTTTAGTTCAGAACATTTCTTTGTATGTTATGTGCTTCAGGTGGAAGGATACATTTTATTCTAGTGGTAATGCCAACTTCCTTCCTGTTTTATTTTCTATTGCATGCAACTACTTTAAGGGGAGAGAGACCTACAGTTCTTAATTATCTTAACACTAGGAAAGTTAGGTTCATTTTTCTATAGCTGCCTCTGCCTGTTCTTCTAATCCCTTGGCAGTCTTAAAGACTTTTCATAAGATAAAACCACAGATATGATGACTAGGGACCTCGCTTTATCTAGACTCCTGCTCAACTCAAAGCTATGGCCAACACTAAGCCACGCCGGATACCTTTGTCTGGATGAGTCATGAACACTTGCAACAATAGTTCCATAGGCTTCTCTACAGCTGGTTTCAGCCCTACACCATCCTGCTATGGAATAATTGTCTCCAGAAGTCCAACCTGAACCTTCCAAGTTGCAATTTATGGCCACTTTTCACTGTCTGCTACTACTAAGAAGAGTTTGACTCCATTGTCTTTGTAACTCCTATCCAGTAGTTGTCATTTGCTGTTATTAAACTGCTCCTGTGACCTGAGGCTGCGAGTTCTGCCCTTACCATCTGGGGCAACCCTCTCCAGTTTCTGATTAGTCTTTTTGAAGTGTGAACCCCAAAACCAGTATTCTAGATACTGCCTTACTAGGGCTGAGCTGGTAACTTTTCTGGTTCTGTTTGGTTTTGTTTCTGTCTTGTTCTTTGTCTTCCTAATACAGCCCCGTGTGCCATTTGCCTTATTTGTGATAAAAAAGTATTGTTGGCTTGTCTTCAGTTCAGGGTCCATTGTAATCCATAGGTCCTTCTCAGCAGGGCTGCCTTGGCTGATGTGTGGAACAGATCTGCCTCCTTGTACTTCTAAGTGAACTTCACGGTTTCAGATGACTTTACTTGTTCAGTTTCTCCATATTCCTCTTTTTACTGTTATACAATGAGTTTGGTTATGGGTTTTTCTTTTACCGTGTCAAAACAGGATCAGAGCTAGATATTCTGTACAACTTTGCTTACGATCTATGGACTTACCAAAGTGAAAAATGTCCCTGAACACATCTTGAAGGCCTGGTCCCCAAAGAAAGGCTTCTTTAGATTTTTATTCTAGAGGAAAAAAAAAAAGGCCAAATTTCCCAACTTGTAAATTGAAGAGAAAAGGAACATTTCTATTTTTGTTTGCATCTTTGTAGTGATGAGAAGCTACTGCTACTGAACAGTTGTATATTGATGTGCCTGAAATTTTAGTAGTAGCTCTAACAGTGGTTACACACTCACTCTAATGCAGTATTAGTCTGTGTTGGCCTTCCAGAAGGTCATCCCAGTAGACTGTCCATCCATATATTACATGTTTATAGATTCCTTTGGGAGGAAATATTCCCTCCTTTTGGGGAATGTAAGTACCAGGAGCTATCACAGGAGGAAAAATGGGCAGATATTTCAGAAATAGTGGTACAATCTCAATATGAGTATCTGGAGTAAAACCTGCTTTATACCCATGTATTTCAAATATAATTATTGACATACTATGTTTTGATTAATACAGTTAATGTTTGGATTCTTTTTACATAAATAGTGAGGTCAAACTAAGCCTCTCTTACCACTTTTATATTTAAGTATTTCTTTTGAAAATATAATTTAAACAGGAAGTGGAGAAATGAGGTCTGATCTATTTGTGTGTGAAGGAATTAATTTTTGTTAATCTGTTCATTAAAATTTTAAAAGAAAAAAACTTGAAAGTTTTTCTAACCTAACCCAGTAGTTTAATTTTTTTAATATTGCAGCCGAAATTAAAAGCATCCATTATAGTGATGTGGATACATACAGAAAATATTTGTCACAAAGTTGTTATTACAGGCTAACGTTCATCCAATAATAACATAGATAATATCAAATAATATGAATAGTGAGTGCACAGAAAGTTAATGCAACTTAGATGAAGAATGAAAGGGTATTTCTGTCTGGAAAATAGATATCAAGATGTACACAAATATAACTTTCTTATTTGGATTGCTTTGTTACTGTTTTAACAGTTAAAACTGCAAGATTAAGACCTAAAGTACTTATATTCAGTAGACACACAACAAACACCGATGGCAGCAATGCCAGCCTTCTGCCCATCACCAAAGGCTATGACTGGCTTTATGTTTGTATTTAACATAGTTGCTTGAAGCATGTGAAAGGAAGCTGGTACTTCTCCAAACTTGAAGGTTATTTTCTACCTTTGAAAGCACTTTATTTTGTGTTTTAAATTGAAGGTGCAGAGATATGAATGGTCTCTTGCATTCTGAGAAACTGTCTTTCTGAATTTGTAGTGCATGTAAATTGGAAGATAGAAGCCTGTTGTGATTTCTCTGCACTTATACTTGAAATCCACATTCAATTTTAGGTCTCTGTGTGCTTTGGTCCAGTGCTAGTGTATTGGAACTGAAAAACTAGCAAGTGTGGTGCTTCTGATTTCTGAGCAGGGAGCATTTCTGATTGATATAGAAGATTGGTTTGGTTCAGTTGTTTTTCTTAGCTGGAAATGTAGCGTCCACATGTGTAAAGTCTTGGAATTGAGTGTTGAATTCCCAATATGCTGTAGATTTCAAACAGGGAGCCCCCAGGTGGAGTCACTTATCCATCTTGTGTTTGTCTTGCCTATTAATTTGCCACGAGCTGTCTAATTTAGGCAAAATTGTAATCCCTGTAGGTATCATGACAATCTAGACAACAGTGACACTGGAAATAGATTGTGGGATGTTGTGTTCTCTGCATTTCCTCATTTTTACTGCAGGGCAAACAAATGTGTATTCTTTTGCATGCAATTAGTTCACCTGCTGAAGCACAGGACCTTTCTTCAACGCTGTTCCCTGTGACAAGAGCATTATAAGTGTATTTCTTCAGTCAGAAAAGCAGTGGGAGGAATAATGCATTTAAATATACCAAATCATATTTAATTTGTTGCTTAGCAGCCAAAGCAAATTATGGAAATATCTGAGACAGATCAAATATCGCTATAATAAAGGGATTTCAGATCAGCTTGTCCATTTTTGTTGTTTTACGTTACACTGAAGTTCAGAGTTTGGGGAAGGGAAGTGTCTTTTCCCACTTACTGATGTTCTCCTTAGTGAAAATATTTTGATGAAACCTGAAAGGACATAAGAGAAAAGCAAAAAAAAAAAACCAAACAACAACAAACAAACAAACAACAAAACAAAACAAAAAACCCCAAACAAACAAAAAAACCCACCACACAGAATGCATGAGGGACTTCACGAGTATGCTTGAAAATTAGTCACATCAATATTTCAAATGTTTAGAAGGAGATTTTCCAGAGAGACATAAGAGGTGGATGAGTTCAACGTCCTCTCACCTAAAAGCGCTGATTTACAGAAATTCTAGAATTTGTTCACTACAGCAATATTGACTTGTATTAAAATGGGCAGGAGTTCATAAACCAGCAGTGCTCCTGATGCTGTATTGGCTTTAGATCAAATTCTGTTACTACCAAAGCAAACAGCAAGATGTTGTTTGGAAGCACCATTCTATTCTAGTTTGATGACAATCATTCTGAAAGTACCTTGAAACTCATATTATTGTTCTTGTACATGAATAAATAAGTGAAACACTTAGAAAGTGTGAAAGACTAAAAGAAATTCAACCAGCTTCTAATTCATTGGGAACACTGGCAGCAGCAGTTGGGGTGGGGAGTGAGGGACAAAGGAAAAAAAAACAAAAAACAAGACCACTATTTGCCACCCATAAAACAGAGACATAAGATCCTAAACAGACATTTCAATGAACTGAGAAAAAAAAGTAACATCGACTAACATCTCTTCCATGGTATTAATCAAGTTGTTATAAGTTAAAGTTTGTACTAAAATTATATTATGTATTAATATAAAAAAAAATCTAAAATCATGAGGTTAAAATTCTAACATGACTTGAAGAAAAACGTGCACATCATTGTGAAATATGAATTTAGAGTGTATCTAAAACAGAAATTTCACCCTCATGGCAGGTGGTACACTAGGCTGTCTCTTGCTGCAAAGCTGATCATCCTGGCGCCTGTCTGACAGAAGTATTGCTTATGTGTCAACATAAATAAGTGACAGTATCTTTGGGAAGCACACCTTCAAAGTATGCACAAATAGAAAAAGAAAACAAACCTTTACTGTACGTCTGAGTGTTAACAGCACATCTATCCTCTCCTCTTTTGGGATGTCACTCATGCTAATGCTGCGGTAGATTTCAAACAGCTCTCTGGCGCGGAGCGTGTTCTGCGTATCCATTTCCGTGACTTTTCCATCATACGCTCTCCATCTCTTCGGCTGAGCACACTGCAGAAGCAATTTGTACAACTGAGCTATTATTATCTGATCACCAGCTGAACAAGAGCATTATTTTACATCAAGTTTCACCAGAGGTGAAATAGGTACTTAACATTAATGCTTGACTAATACAAAAGGCTAATTCTACTATCACTATTTATATTGTACCTTTTCCACCAGAGCAAGAATTCAATTGCATGCTTTGTTTAAAGTTGCAGATAATGACAAATTTTGACTTAGAGCATATTAAAAAGTAAATAATATTCTCCTACAGGGATATGTTCTACTTCTTTAAAATGAATTTACTGACAGTAGTGTTAGAAAACTTTTGCTCTGTATTTCATCTTGCAGTCATGAATCCATCTAAACTATCAGCAAAAATCAATGGAACTGTTGACTGTGTAAAGATTGCAAATTTAAGGCTTCAGAATCCACTGCAGTACAAAACACCTCCAGGGAACTGTTCTATAGATGGATAGAAGGCACAGACTTTGTTAGACCTGACTAAGGCAGAGTATGATTTTACAGCTTACTGGATATTTCATCTAGCTTCTTCTTTGCTAACTTAACCACATACCATACACCTAATACTTCAACTCTCTCTTTGCACATCTCTTTGACAGTGAGAAACTACAAGGTGTCAGCTGACCCACTCAATTTAAAAAGTCCTACCATTCTCCCCTTTCAAGAGGACTGGGTTTGGCTGCTGCAAACCACACAGTTTCATAGGGAGGTAGGTTCCTAAATCCAATAAAAATATAGTATTCAAAACCTTCTCCCTGGTTCATTATTGAACTCCACTCCTTTTCCTTAATTGGGACAGCTATTTGGAATCTCATTCTGTGTATTAATTATTTTCTTTCACTGTATTTGGAATTTGAGCATTCACAAACACTTGTGAACTTTGCTTTGCAGTCTCAGTGTGAGTTAACTAGGATAACAGTTCATGCAGCGTTCATATACCTACAGGTTTTCTGAATGTAACCCCAGCATTGATGTAATCATTATTTTGACCAAATATACAGGCTTGCTATGGTGATAAGTCATAAAAATACCAAGCATATTAGATAGTTAGAACAGACATGATTAGTCACCACCACAATCAAAACAGAGCTTTCCTCACTTTTAAGTAAATAAATTATAAAGTTAGGTAAGCAAAAAAAATAACCAACATTAAATTGCATTATCAGTGGGAGTGGAACTCCAATTAAAGGAGGTACTGTTAATCAGAGGTAACAATTCAGAGCCAAAACTGATTAAAAAATGCAATAGAAAAAACAGACATTAGTAAAAAATATAACTCTTAGTTCTAGTGAAATATTTTAACTTCTGCAAAACTCAAAGAAAAATAATTTTCTCTATCATAAAAAGGGAGCATTCTTCTGTAACTTCATAACTTTGTTTCACTATTTTTTACAGTGCTAGAAATATTAAAACAAACAAAACAAAACACAAAAAGTAAGGCAAACAATAAAAAAAACCTTCCACCAACTTAGAAGCCATATCATGCTCTAACTCCTTTGTGTGCAGACTGGCAAAAATTCACAGTTTTCCACAGAGAATTCAGTACTTACATTTGATCCTCTTCAATGAAATCACTTATTATAAGACAGATTTGCTTATGCTAGGGAGACTCAATGGGCACGTTATTAAATTTTTATAGCCTAGGAAATGGTTGTTAAAACTAGGTTCTTCTGAGAAATTTGCAACCACCCATATACCAGCTAGCAGTCTTGGTATTCCTCTCTGCAAATGACCCTTAACACAGACCAACTATATTATGATAACATCTACATTATTCAAAGCAAGATATGATATCTGTAACTTCTATAATTTTTTTTTACTACCTCATCATAACTGGGTTTTATATAAAATAAAATAATTTATTAAAAAAAAAAATCATGCAGCCTTTTACTGAATAAAATAATGCAGAGGTCTTATCAATATGAAGATTTCCAGCATTTCAGAATCTCAAGCTGTCTGATTTCAGGATTACTTTAATGTATTCAAGTTTGATGTGAGAAAACTAAGACTTTGAGATTTTTTGCCAGCTTTTTCTTGCCTTTTAGTCTGCTGGCAGTGCTGTGGAATTCACAATAATCCTGTTATCTGTATTACTTCAGAGAGCAGGACTACTATAACTGCACTCTGCTGCCAATGCATGAAAGCAGGAAAAAAAAACCACCCGAGGAGAGAAAACACCAGCACAGACACATAGAGAAAAATGTAAGTAAAGTAAAAAAAAAAAAAAAAAATTAAAAAAAATCCATAGGATGAGCGCAGAAACAGCACATAGCACGAAAGGTACGAACTCAGTAACAGTTATTAATTACACAAATTCCTTTAGGAAAATGTGACTGCTGTATAAAAGCTTAATCAAGTACTTCCTGTTCAAAATACAAATGCTGAAGAAGAATGAGCCCAGCATTAAAAAGAACCTCCTAGAATGTAGTTTACACACAACCAGTAACAACCATTGTAAACACACACACGAGGAAGTACATGCTCAAAGTAGTGGAGAAGGGAATGAAGGTTTCCATGGAGAAGCAAGTTTCATATAATTTTGGCTATTGCAGCAAAGTGAAATGCTTGCAGTCTTCAGATGTGAAAGGTGTTATTTCAACTTTAATTGGCCAGTGTCCAGATTAACATTACCTGTTCAAAGTTCAAGTAGTAACTGAGTAATCTATAGCACTCCAACAACAAATGTCATACTACAGCTTAAAGTGTTTAAATTGCAGTGTTTCAGACATAACAAACCATCCATTTAATTTTGAGATTTCAAAAATTCTTTTAAATTATTTTATTTTTTTAAGAAACGCAGAAATTTTTACTTCCTTTACCTCTGAGAGTTAGGCTGCTATCTAGGTCAACAGTTTAGAACAACACTACAAACCTTATAGCTGACATGATAAAACAACATGAAAAGAATAAATTGCAGTAGTTCAGAAGCTCACTTGATTTTTCAAATTAAAAAGAAACCAGTCTCTTTAATGAAAAACATAATCTGTAAGTTTAAAGTGTGAATAAATAAATTAGTATTAAATGCTTTAGAAACACGTCCACTGTTTGGAAAGAGAGAGAACGTCTTATCTGTCATGTGTCTCCTGAAACTCCAAACATAAGTTGTCACCAAGAATTCTGCTACTGAAGAATGCTTTGCTTCTGACAGATGTAAGAAAACCGTACAACTTGTGAAAATATATCCTGGAAGTAATCTTTATAGGGTAGGATACTGAAAAGCAGCTTTTAAGGGAAAAATAAAGATAGAAACTAGTTAAGAGAGAAAGACATTTACTTTGACTGTTCCAGGTTTCTTTTTCTGAGAAAATAACAGAATAGATTGTAAATAGTAGAACCAAACATTTAACACAGAAACAATTCAAGGTTTTGATATCATTCCTAAGTAGTTAGTTTTCTGGGTTTTTTACAATCTTGAAAGCAGCAACGGAGAATACATTCATACCACAGCAACAAACTTGGTAACAGTTGCATTTCAGATAAGTAACTTGTTCAAAGTGAAGAAAGGTAATAGAACTTATAAAAAAAATTTTTACAGTCCAGTTCCCATACATAGTAATATTCCCATAGCCCAGTAATAGAAAGAATGAAAAAAGTCTCTTTTTGACAAAACCACCATTTTTATTTTGAGTACTAAATGGTCAAAAAAAAAAAAAAAAGCAGAAAACCTATTTCTGTTCCAGTATTTCTTTTCATATTATGTCCCATACTATGAAAACAGCCAGAAAATAAACTACTCCTTTTTTCCTGGGGGGGATGGATTGCTGAGATATCTACCTAAAAAGGCCCCTTTTCTAATTTTACGTTAAGGTGCTATTAAATCTGATGCCATTCTAAATCATGTTTGTATACGAATGAGTTCTCATCATTGTTTTATAGATGAAAGCCTGAAGAATGCTTACATTATATTTCATCCCCAAGATTATACAAGAATAAAATCTCAAGTTAAAGTGCTAATACAACTGGAACTAGTGAATTAATATCTGAGCTCAATGTGACATAAGATTCAGTCAAAGCTCTTCTGGGTTTCTATCCTGTGCATGAAAACAGAATAAACGTTTTCTTTAAAGACAGGCATGATGATCAAATGCTTGTACTCAATGGAGAAACAAATGACAAATCTATGTCAATCATTTCTGAGTGAAGAAAAAGAAAAGAACCAATCCTTTCTTCAGGAAAAAAAGTTTAATTTTACAAATACTTGCTTAAACATTTGCATTTAAGTTTAAAATACAATAGCAAAGTTTTCACTACAGAGAACAATGAACAGAATACACCAGAGGGATGACCACTTAGTCATTAATTTTGATTAGTGAAACTGACTATCTTTGAAAGAGTAGTGAATAGGATGATTTTTAAAGTTTCAAAAAGAGATTAAGAAAGAGCATATTCTCCTACATCACTGTAATGCACACAATAAAAAATACAGAATGGTATGCAATATCCTCATGTTTTATAACCTCAAATTAACCATTCTGAATTGTTAGAATTTGAGCCTATAAACCTGTTAACAGTGCCATCAGAATAACGCTCTTTATGCAGAAGAGTTGTGTAATACAAAATTCATCCACTCGGTGCTATTTTTTATATTATACATACACAACTACCTGTGTCTGGTAAATCTCGGGTGACAGTCTTAATGATGCACTGTTTGTGCTTCAATCAGTCACAGAGCTAGGAAATTTTCAGCTTGGAAAAAGAAATTTACTGAATTGTACTGACATGAACAACTAGATAATTTGGATATTTATAACATTAGGATTCACATGATTAACTGTTAAAGCTACAAAAGTTACTTTTGGCAGGAAGATTTGCAGTTGTCTTTTCTGCTCCTGTACTTCGGTATTCTTTATGTTCAGCCTAAAGTTACATCACTGACCTTATCCAGAAAGCGCAAAGTTGCTTTTTGTTGATTCTCCTGGTCTGCATTTACTTTGTGTTTCCCAATGGAAGCAATCAGCTGTACCTCTTGTTCCAGAAGTCCACAAAATGCTGCCTTTCTTTCAGCTCCAGAAAAAGTTTTGTTAATCCGTTCAGTCTCCTCCTGCCTCCATACTATGGATACAAATGTTTGGGTTTTTTTTATAAGACCTTCTCCAATGAACCTTCTACTTTCATATTTAAGAAATAACATAATTGATTTTTAATATTTCTTAAAAGCCAGTTTCTATGTTAGGGAATTCATTATTATGCATATATTCAATAAAGGCAAAACAGACAAAAATCAATGTAAAGAATACAGATGTTCTGTGAGAGTATGTGTGCATATATCAATTCCAAACTGCCAATTGATACTCCAAACTCAAAGACTGGTTAGAAGAAAAATTAGCTCTACACAAGAAAAAGAATTTAGCTCCTGTGAAAATGTGTGATAACATTATTTCTTCAAAATTTTGCATCTAAAATAACTAAATTAACTGTTTGGGTTTCAAATAGCTTCAAAAGGAACTTTTTAAACCGTTACTCAAAGTCACAAGAAAAGGTACCAATCTCAACAGATTAAGGACAGCATCTTATTGTGGTACCACCAGTACTCAGTGTTGAGAATATTACTGCTTCTCTCTGAATAAATGAGTAAACTCTAAAAAAGCTTGAAGCCCTCCCAAACTGAGATAAAATTTGACTGACAGTCACATTTATCACTCCAGGTCTTACACTGAGTATTTCAGTGGTATCACCTTTTGCCATCTAAGGCAGATAGATGTGCATTAATAATTAGACAGTCATTGCTTTACTCTCCTCTTCCTCTTCTATAGCAGAACCCTTCAGATGGAAGGAACTGCCACGCAAACCGCAGGGTGGTAGTGACAGGAACATGTTGATCAGGGGTTGCTGTGTAAGAATCTAGACTTCTGACTCTTATGGTCAAATCGCCAAACCACAGTGATCTGTCACACTTATAAATTAGACTACTTAATGACAGAAACATACAGATGTATACATAGGTGTCTATCACAGTTTTTTGACTTTAACTGCTGATACACAGACTACATACTGTTACAGAAATCTGTTCTTAAAATCAAATTCTGTGAATAGCATTTTCTTTTGCATATATTGTAACAGCTCCTGGCTTCTCTGAAGAGCCTGTTTAACTTCAAATATCTCTGTATTTTTTTGTGGGGAATTTTATAAGATCCAAAACTTCAACTTTCCTGAATAATATCTCAAAGGGGTGTTATTGTTCCAGAATTGTTATGCAAAAGCAAAACCCAGCATAAAAGAAAGCAATCCAATATGTTGTGCACACTTACTGAAAAAGCCTATAACATCCTGTCCCAGGTAAGATTAGGGGCAGGAGGAGGGAAAGGAGGAAATTTTATTTTCTGCCTGTGGCTTCCTTATCTACAATACCTTATGTTTTCTGTTTCAAAATATTTCAATTTATTTCCTTAAGGCTCTCCGAGCTTTGATATTAATATGACAGCTGTCTGATAAGTTCTGAGTACCCAAAGGTATATTTTTAAATAAAGCCATTTCAGCAAATAAAAGCACTGTATAGAATTAATTTACATGAAGCTGTATATGCCTGAAGGGGGCAGCAACTTCAAAGGCAGAGCTAATAAATACAGTAAGCAATTTTGTACTTACAGAAATGAAGAAGCTGTCAATTTACATTAATACTTACCTTCTGATTCACCATATACATGCAATCAAGTTAAAAACATTTATCTCAGATTATTTGTTTTATGGACAGAGATTTTCTCAGTATAATTTTTATTCCAGTTTTTATAAAACAAAGTAGTTCATGCTTTTAAAACAAATAATCAATGTCTCTATATGCAGACATACTGAATATATAGATACATCTCATTTGCACCATACAGTCAACAGGCAAATCTTTGTACCAAGAGGAATTGCTTGTACTGGATGACCCTGTAATAGTATCCCCCTGTTGTGATCAGCAGAAATAACCTTCCCAGATCTCTAGAGGACAATAGTCTCATTCTATTACTGTCACAATGATTTAGCTTGTGTAGACTGTTGACACTATAAGAATGTAAAAGTAGTTTCAGATGCAGGTAGAAAAAACCAACAACTTCCTAGAACCACTAAGGTCAGTTAAAATAAAGAGCATGACTGCAAGTCTCCATGTAGAGAAGCAACAAGTCAACACTGGTAAACAAAAGCAAACCAAAAAGATTGATACAAGACAGTTATTTTTAAGAAAATATTAAAAAGATATTTCAAATACTGAGGTTTGTTCTGTTCCAGTTTTGAAGTGGCACATGCTTTTTCAGGTTGCCTAGATATTAAATTCCTGAACATGCAAAACATGAGTTTTATTGTTTATGAATCCAATGACATCAAATTAAGCAAAAGAGACACTTATATAACCATAAATTTTAAATGTATAAATACTAGGAATCTCAGCACTCAGCACAACTTTAACACAGCTTTGTTGTTTCTATTGCAAATAAGACTCATCGGGCTTTAATAAAAAGTGGATCATATATTTGATAGCACATTAGCTAGGAAATAGATTTTTTTAAAAAAATATTGCAGGAAACCAGACACCAAGTAGTATTACTTGCCATAAGTGGAGAGGAAAAAAATTATTATTTGATACCTTGGCTTTTGATTACCAAATCTGACACACCTTTAAAAGGGCTTGATTCTTGTGAAGTGAAATGCTAACTACCCATGAAGAAAAAGAAGGGCAGGGGAAACAACCCCTAACAAATCTCATGACGACAGAATTCCCAAAATTCTGAAGACCAGTAATAATTTTTGTATTTGTCACACACAGTAACATTCATAAATTGTTTATGCATTCAATCAAAGCAATTTGCTGAATGCCACACAATGTATGACAGTATTAAAAGATTAGCATATAACTTGGGAATTCCTGAATTATGATCCTGAGCTCTATGAATAACACAGGTCACCAAATTCATGCTCAGTGTACCATGGAAAAAATACCTGGGATGGTTTAAGGTAGGTCAGGTGGCTTTGTAATGAAGCAGGTAATCTATTAGGCCAGCTCTGCTAAAGGGACAGTAATGTCCAAACTGCCAGAGCTATACCCTAAGCAAGCACTCTTGCTTAAAAGGAGACATTTTAAAAAGAACTCTTGCAGTTTCATTATATGCTGGTCTAAGTCCACTGCTTTCTATTGGTTTTGCTTTTTCAGAAGAATACAGTCTAGGTTTTCTGCTACATCTGCAACATTATTTTCCTGTAAGTTATGTCAATTATCTGCAGTATTCACCTTATTTCTCCAGGAAAGCATAGAGGTGCTTGCCTAAAATATTTCTTAAATTTTGACAACGCAGTGTTATGAAGCATGGAATAAATTTGAAAGGAGAAAAAGCAGAAGGAGAAGACAACTAGGACAAAAGGAATAACCTTATATTGTAAAATTCTGGGCAAAAATGTAAACCATTATAAAAAATATCTATATTAAATGATGAATGACTGATCCTAATAGTATTTTCTTTATGGTATTATTTTCAGCATCCTAAATGTGGAAAAAGATTAAAGTAACTCTGATAGAAAAAACCAAACCAATTCCTCTTCTCTTGCTGACCTTAACATTATGAATGAAAAAAAGACAACCAAACAAATTACAAAATCCCAGCAAAATACCATTACTCTACAAGCTGATTATTTCCTTTAAAAAGTGTGCTGGTTTTAGCTGAGATAGAGTTAATTGTCTTCAGAGTAACTTGTATGATACTATGGTTTGGACTTGTGATGAAAACATGATAACATAGGAATGTTTTAGTTATTGATAGCAGTGCTTACACAGAGTCAAGGCCTCTTCTGCTTCTAGAAATAGATGAAAGCCAAATAATTAATTAAAAATGAAAGAAATTCCACTCTATGTCAAAAAAAAAAAAAAAAGAAAAACAAGGAAGTATATATAGAAACTTGTCAAAACCAGAAGAGTTGGTTTTAAATGAACTGTACTCTTTTGCTGGTTTAAGAGTATCCCTTTAAGGAAAAAAAAAATACTTACATTCTAGAGCATGGTAGAGTAGCTCAAAGTCATCTTTTGTTTTAGGGTTCAGTCTTCGTTCATGCTCCCTTCTCAGTTTTTCTTCTTTTTCTTTCTTTGTCCGTAACTCTTCTTGTGCCTCCCATGCCAGCCTTAACCTCTTTTCTTCTTTCAGATTTTGCACTACATTTATAGCAAGCCAACGACGGAAATATTTCTGTAATACTATTACCTATATGTGATACAATACCAAAGAATCATGAACTTAAAACAATACAGCATATTTTTTCTAGCTTCTTAACTACATTTTCTAAGATTCATCTTGTACACAAACTAATTTGAATGTTTGACATTGTACATG
>JAOXNG010000001.1:24168262-24182464 GCA_028566535.1 Scolopax minor | reverse complement strand
GATGTTCTGAGCTGCATTTCTCCTGGCAGATAGTACAGAAAACCCAGCCAGCATGAGAATGAATAGCTGAAAATAAGCGTTCAGTTGTCCTCAGAAAATTACTTCAACCAATTTTTGTAAATATTCGGCTGTGGTTTCTGTCAGAGTCAATGTGAATAGGTGGGTGAACTTCCTTCCAACTCGTTCAAGTGACAAAGGTAAATTCCTGGAGCACCTCCATCAGCTTCAGACCCCCGGGCTCTTGCCACACAGCCATGTTGTCGTCACCTGTGTTTCTTGCATACATCATGCCTTCGTCATAGATCTACAGATGGTGGTGTTTTATGAGGAGTGCAAGCTGCTAAGGGCCTTTGCACTTCAATTGGCTTTTATTTTCTGTATAAAGCTTCTTAATAATCCTTTAAATTAGTAAAATTTAAGTTATCCTGAATGAATTCATTAATGCGGGCTGCTTACATATTGCATATTTTTCAGAATGTAAAAATTAAAAATAGAGTGGTTAATTTCACGTCAGCTAAAATTTTGTTTCTACCATTTACAGAGCAACGGCGCAGAAGTACAAAAATGTGTTGATTCTGAATCAGGGCACTACACTACCAACGTCACAGCAGCAGCTGAGGTGCAGCAGGCATCTTTGTCAGGACAATGAATAAAGTTTGTGAAGAACCTGGAGAATCTTGACATGCCTACATTTGAATCCTAAGAGCTTCCAGATAGATGCCTTGGAGGACCAAGGATTTATTGTGAGAGGAGAAACAGCAAATGAAGATCTGGAAATAATGGCAGAGACATTTGTCTGCCACTGTTAGCAGGGTTATGAAGGAACTGACTGTGGGGAAGACATAATCCAGACATAATTCATACTTTGCAGCTGTGCCCTGAGGTTTAATAAGACATGGAGAGAGTGGGGCACCTTGAAAGTCTACCCATATCTTGCTTGATGGCATTCTGGGTGGAGCATCCTCCCAGAAAAATGAAAGATGAGGGTAGGTTTCTAGTTTCTTTTCCATTTGAGTGAATTCAAGCCCATGTTTTCCTCTTTTGTGTCCTGCATGATGTAGGTGTTCATACTTTGAGCCCTCCACAAGACAGAAAGGAATGAGAGAGTCAGGAGATCAGGAAGAAAAAGGACAAACCACACTCTGTTGATTAGTGTATTTACTGAGAAAGGAAAGTATATATTCTAATCCAACAGCAAAGGGTCTTCCTGTGTTTTTTTTAATGCCATGACTATTTAAAATATAATTAATTAGACGTGCTGGGAGCAGGAGCTCCATCTCAGCCATGTCTACTTCCGTCCTGAATCTGTGCCAATACTCCAATGACTTTTAAATTTAAAGCTAATGAAAGCACCTCATGGCTACTATAGAGGAGCAATCAACAAGGATCAGGCAAGTTTATCATCTTTGACAAGAAATTTATTTATGTCCCAACTGCCATTGTAAGATCTGTCCTCTGGAAGGGGTGGAAACGCTCCCAGGGCTCTCCCTCCTGTCAGCAGGGAGAAGAATGTCTTCTAGAAGTGACCATGAGCAGAAAGCATACTTGGCATGTCTCCAGAGCACCCTGTGAACCTCCAGCTTCTCAACTTCCCAGCTTCCCAGAGGTTAAGTGGTCTTGAAAGAGAATTTACTTGAGTGAAACAATTACAAACCATTTATATATACAATAAAAGATGCATATGCACACATATAATATAATGGGAAATAAATGTGTCTTTATATTAGAATCTCTGTAACTGGAAAAAGAATAGACAAATAGCCATAAAACAAATTTTATGAGACCTAAGCCCAGTTATCAGCTTTTTTCTGTTTGACCCAGACAAAGGTTTGGAACATACCATCCAGCTCCCACTGGCCTCCATTATTCCTTTTGTCTCAGACCCTTAAGGACCTTTTCAAGCTTAGACATTTGTGATTTTGCACCTCTTAGAAGCTTTTCATTCTTCAAACATATGCTATTATACTCAAATCTAACCTCAGTGAGCTATTGCCACCATAACTATGTTAAACAAATGATTGTAAGGTGTACAAACACTCTGTTAATAGAGCTCTCAGAGAAGCTCTATTAATAGAGAAAAACAGTCATTAATTTTTTTGACAGAATTCCATTGTAGAAAGAAATATTTTAAATTCCATTTAATTTAGGGGAGACTGTGACTAAACCACAGCTAATCAATAAGAAATAAATTGAGTTTAGAATGATCCTTCTTCAAAAAAAAAAGTATAAATTAAATTCAGGCAATTTCTTTCAAAAATAACTGAAGGGGATCACTAAAAATTTCTAAAGTATATATTTTTATAGTGAAGAAAATTAGAGATATTTTGGCTGAATAGGTTTTTTTTCTTATGGAATGACTTTCTCAAAAAAATGCAGTTTGTTAAAATCCAAATGCTGATTGTGGTGGATTTTTCAAGGGAAAGGTGTAAAAATGATTCATTTGACATTCTGCTTGTGCTGTAGGACTAAAGTACACATTAATAGGAAGCAAAATGTCTCTGAATGTTTTCTGGGCAGTCTGTTACTAGACGTCAGTTTTGACTCTTTTTGCTGTCTTCCTTAAGGTCACACCTTACTGCTCATAGTAACTGAACAACGGCAAAGAGAAATGGTGTTTTATAAAATCAAATTTCAAAGTTGTCTGTGAACGTGTTGAATTAGCAACTGTCTGTAATACATTCATGGATCTTCTAGAAATGTTATGATATTCCTTGGTATCCAAACATGCTTGCAGGTACATAGGCCCAGATTTCTCTCACCCAATGCATCTACTGAAGAGGGACAACTAAACTAGAAGATAACCCTTTGGAGGGAGGGAGGGCAGCTCCTGAGGACCACTTCAGATGTGATGGGGTTTAGCTCATTTTGAGGTAAGTAGCCCTTGGGCAGATGATGTTGGAGGTGGCTTTGGTCAGAGGGTCCTATATCCCATCTCAGTATCAATCCTGATTTGGATCTGGGCTGCATTTCCTCTTTAAGTAATGCCTATTTATCAAAATACAAAGTAGCTCTCTCATATCGCTCCTTCCATTGAGAGGCAGAGGGTTGTGGGGTTTTTTTTCAGTGACTCAAGTAATTTTTTCAAGTGGTCTCCTGCTATTCTGCATTCAGAGAAAGACATCAAAATCCAGGTTACTCTGAGAATTGTAATCTTTAACTACTACAGCCCAAGTAGGCAAACAACAAAGGACAGGGCAGTACAATGGCACTGAGCTTTCAGATATTTCAGAAGTATCTATCTCTCTCTGAACGGTATTGTCAGGCTGGATGATTTGGTGAGGTTCAAATATCCAAGATCTGCCATGTGACAGTGATGACCTGCAGGAGGAGATATTTTCCAAACCACAGCAGTGTACCACCTCCACCCCCCAGCAGGGTACCCCACATGCAGAGTCTGTTCTCATGGGGAAAGCTGAACAAGGTGCTCCTTCTGACTCCTCTGCTGACATCTCTCTCCTTTGGAGGCTGGACACTTAAGCTATGTGAGATCTGGTATTTATTTGTATCAGCTGCATGTCTAAGATCAAACTCTCTCTCTTCTGTTCTCCTGTGAGGAGATTTTCTGATTTCCAGTTCCAAAACTCTTTGGATTTCTGTTTTCTTCTCTTTACATTTCCTACTGCCTACATTTCATGATCCTTGACTGGTGTGCTGGTGCTGGCAAATTTCTTCCCAAGGGTCTAACTGTCATAGAGCATTCGGTCAAATCACTTGAACTTCAGACTGTGGGCTCCTCTCAGTGTCCATAGCCTTAAGATTTAGGCATGCCAAAACTGAGCATTATGGTGATTAAGTTATTTTATGGATTTCAGTAGGAGTTAGACACTTAAACAGGCCTGAAAATCTGCACCTGGGTTCCCAGTAGCTGCATGGATAAAACTGTCACACATAGTATTGTGAGAAACTGGAGGTGAGAACCCGATGTCTTGAAAACAGGATGTCTCAAAGTTTGCTTGCTGCAAGATATCTACCACCTGTGTACATGGTGTAACGTCAAAGGAGGTACGTCCTTGGTTCTCAAAACAGCTAGATCTTATTTTCCCCAAGAAACTCGTCTGCTGTGCAGGCCCCAGCACTGCCCAGGGGGCAGAGGCAAGGGGGAGTTACAGAGCAACCACATTGGACAATAATTGGATGAGCACAGATAACGGTCACATTAATTGGCCAAACCATGTGTCAACAGGGACTATACATTACCATTGCCTCCTGCTGCAAATGGGACCCCACCACCATCGACCCTTGCCATCATTGTGACTTGAGAAACCTGAGAATCACAGATCAACAGGACGCTGTTGACTCTGGAGGACCTTGAAGGCATCACACAGGGTGGACTGAAGCACACCTGCTGGTGGTGACCTTTCTTGCTTTGCTCTGAAATACTGCTTCTCTTTTCCTCCTTTCCTATACCTCTACCTTTTCTCTATCACCATGTACCATTATTTTAAGGTAACAGTAGTAAAGCCACAGCCAACAGCATCTGACCTCGTTTGTGTCTTAACTGCACCCTCAGACTCATTATGAACCCCTCCTGCACCAATTGGACTGGGACCTTACGTCTGCTTAGTGCAGCCAAGTTCTGTGGTGTGCAAGTGCTGTTTTTGTTATTTGTTTTGTGTGTATTGAAATAGTAGAACGGAATTCAGCATGTCATAATAAAACTAACAGTGGAAAAAATATTCTAGATGCAGGCTTTTTTTTCCTGCAGAGGATTAAAGTTCAATTTATGTTATTGTACCTACTAAATGGTAGCATTAAAACGAACTAATCTCTGTAGGTCCGTGAGAATGGATGCTCTTAACTGCTTATTGTAGTACAAACTGTGATTCTTCCTTTCATGTTCTGTGAGTCTAAATATTTCTTAGTAAATATCATGTGAAAATAATAATAGATGCAACTACAACTTAGAGAAGAGATAAGCACAGAAATATTTTAGTCAGTACTTTTGATCATTTGACTCAAATTCATATGAAGTCAGTGGCAATATTCCCTTTGTTTCAACAGGTGTTGCCTTGCATTGAGCTGGGGCTCCTCCCAGGGAATTACACCACAAGGGTCTTAAAACCTTGATAGGTGCCTCTTCTGTGCTAGAACATTCCTAAAATAGATTTGAAAAAAAAGTTTTGAAGCAGTTCATGTAGGCACCTAAACACAAAAGATATCAAAAAGCATTTAAAAGAGCTTTTTATCTAAATTAGTAAGTGTTTTGATAAGGTGCTAAGCTTTTAGATAACCAATAAATATTCTATGTAATTTGGTATTCTATTTGTTAGTTTAAGGAAAAAGAATAACCTTCAATGTTCTTTCAGCTAGACAAAAGATTAACAAAGAGTTAGCTAAAAATCTGCAGGTATCTCACTAATAATTGAAACTGTGTGCAATTTTCAGTACATCTAGTCTTTTAGCAGAGGCAATCAAGGTTATTGAAATGGCATCCAGTTGTGAGTGAAAACAAGATATAAGGAAAACTGCTCTAACAGTATTACCTGCTGATCACTCTCCCAGGCTGTTCTGTGAGTCACTTCGAAATGGGAAATCTGATACTAATTCTGAATTTTAGGTTATTTTGACCTTTATTTGTAGTAATTCTCTGGTATTGACATGTTGTACCATATTTCCCTCTGGCTTTATGTTGACAAAGATACCTTCTCTTTTTGCTTCTATTTACTGCTATCCTGGCAAAGGACAGGTGTTTGAAGCTGGCACCTGGTTGCAGTCATACCCTGAAGTGGCTGTAAAATTCATGGCCTTGTTCCTTCATCTAGATCCAATCAAGAAAACCCGATCTGCATGCGTAGCCAGTAAGGAGGTACAGATCCAAATGACAGCAAGGTTAAGTTAGTGTTTCAAATTAAATCAGAAATTCCGATCTCATGTAGGCAGCCCCTGTCCCAATCACCCTAACTTATTCAGTACTAAACTATTTTCCTCCCATTAGCCTGGAGGCAGCTGAAGGCTAATGCTGCACCTTCTTGCCCATTTCTGCTGCTTGATCTTACAGACAGGAACTTTTCTTTATCACTCAACCAGTTCCAGATGTCTGGATGTTGATCTTAATCCCAGACTGGGGCTTTGCTGCAATGCAGGAGCCTGACTCCCTGAAATGATGGCTAAACTCAGCAATAACACTGTTAAATACAGCAATTTAAACACTGTACAGCTGTATTGAAATTGATGGGAATAGGGCTCCTAAGTACATTTAACAAGTCAGATTAATAGTTAGGCATTTGTTTCTATGATTCTCATTTTCATGTAGAGGGGATTAAAGAGTAACTACCTGTCTGAGCCCGAGTAATTTGAATTATGACAGATTATTTTATGCTTATATTGAATATTATATTCTTAATACCACTGCCATTGTATTAAGAATAATGGAACAATTTACAGATCTCCTATATCTTTTTGCATCTGCTTCCACCTTGTGCTCCACTGGTGGAAGTCTGAGCTATGTTATTTTCTAAAAATCACAAAATTACATTTAAATCTAAATTTATCTTCAACTCTAACCCATTGAATTAGTACCTAAATTTTGTACTGGGCTCCCACATTATTGCAGAATTTTCTGAACCAGCCTGCCTTTAATAAACAAAAGAAAACCAAAAGGATTCAGAGGTATTGTGGCTTTCCTCTGTTATGTGAACTTAGCTAATGGGGCTGCTTTTTCAGATCGCTTTTCAGAGACTGGTATACCCTAAAAACTCCTTACAGAAAATGAAGTCTCAGCTACACATGGCTTCCTCAGAATTTAGAAGTGAGATATTAACTGCTGTTACAGACTTCTGTTCTTCTGATTCTTTGAGAATTTGTGTATGTGTTTTGCCTACAAACATGTTTTAAGAGAATGGGAAAGGATAAATACAGTATGAATGAGAACAGCTGATAATGACTTATTAGCATACGTGGCAGGAGATTTGGATTCAAGTTCTTTCCTTGTTTTGACAAAACTGTCACACAGATAACCTACCCCAAAAAAGATGTTTCAGATTCTCATTCAAAAAAGATTCGTAGTTCAGCCCATGCGTCCCTATAAAGTAAAGGTAAGCCTTCTGAACGGAAAATCAACGCTCTGCTGTTCCAGGGATAGTAAAACCGTATGTCTTAATAATGGCAATGAATACATTTTTTGCTAGGATTCTGGGTAAACAGCCATTCTCGAAAGCTGGAGCTTGTTAACTCTTCCTGAAATCTGTGTTTCTGGAAGGATTCTTTCTCAGCAGGCAAGCAAGATTATGTTGAAATCTGCAGTTACACCTTAGACTTGACCGCGGAAAACATGGCTTTTTCTTAAACCCTCTACTGAATGTGGCTGGCAAAGGCTTGAGCACTGGTTCTCTGAAGCTTTGTTTAGAGCTGGAGCAGCTCTGCAGTTTCCTGCTGTATGGGGAATTTGCTCTTCAGCAAAGAAAAGCCCAGTCTTTTTCCAGATCTTCAGGCACAGTTTGTTGAAATGTTCACAGTACTGAAGGCAAAGGCTTTGCCAGTCACTGCTGTATCTACCAGAGGCACCTATGTTAAACAGACAGGACACTGGTTCTTTCTCCCAGAGAGTGGGAGGAGAGATGGCAGCTGAACATTTAGGGAAAAGTCCTTACTTTAAAAGCCTGGATTTCTGAAATAAAGAGTACTACATGCCTCTGCTACCAAGAAAATCACTCTTTATTAGAAAGCAACGCAGACTTAACTAGCATCCAGTTAGGGCAATGTGAATAAAAAAGATACACTTGTAACTCCTGGGGACGAAGAAGTGGGCATTGGTATAGGTGGTAAAATTCTTTTCTCCACTTTCTGAGTATGCCGCTTTTATTTTAATAATACACATTTTCTTACACTTTTTCATATTCTGAATTTTTTGAGATAATAAAAAGGATCTGATTCTATTAAAGTCAGAAAAAGCCCTGGTTATGTTTTAAATTAAGACAGGATAAAAGAAAATGTGTAATTTACAGCCTGGTCTTGCCTTTATCTAAATGATTAGAGATTCTGGCTGGTAAAATGAAGTATCACTACTCTGTGGTCTTTTCTTACTTGCACAACAATGTGGAGAAGATGGAGAAAACTTAGTATGGATGTATTTCTGTCCAGAAATAAGATGTGTACCCTGAAAATTAGCAGCACCAAGCCAGTTCTGGTTTGTTAGGCAACTGAAGGGAACGTGGGAAAAATTGCAGTCAGATCTACCAGGCTTACAAAAGTTTCCTAAAATACATAGATGCTAGAAGCAGGCCTGACATTACACTTCCCAGAAGTTATGAAACAAGTCCAGGCAATTTTTGTTTATCTCCCAAGACAAAGTCTTTGTGTGTTACCAGAGAAAAGGCAGATTCTGGAGCTTCCCTTGCCTTCCTTCGCCACCCTAATTCTCCCAAGGCCGTTCAGCTCCCAGGCCTTTAGTTTTGTTAGAACATTTGTCTGGGACAGCTATGTGTTGAATGTTTTGAGAAGCAGAACTGGAAAGAGAAAGGAAACAAAAATGCAACAACTGTTCTGTGCACATAGGCGATATCCACACCTGCTGGGGAATTGGGCTGAGGCCGTCCACTCCCACCAAGAGCCAGCGAAATCCTTCCAGTCACTTTGACAGGAGCAGCAAACCTCCAGCCAAGAGAAGTGCAAGACTCCGAAAAAAAAAAATTGATTCATTATAATAACGAAACCACATCTATAAAGCATGACAAAGGCTCAGAATGTTATGTTTGGTTCCACATTTTGACTCTTATTGCTAAAAATTATGTTGACCAGGTCTGCAGTTTTTTGTTTGTTTGAGTTTTGGTTGTTTTTTTTTTTTAAACTTTCAGAATGTTTGCTCTAGCCCTTGTATTGATTATATGTAGTCCATAAGGAGTACTTAATGTGAAAGAACATTACAGAAAATGTGCTATCTTTCTGAATTTTAGCCAGCTGTTTGATGTATAACATTGCAGTTTAAAGCTCCTGCTGAATTTTTAAACCATTTGGAAAATAAATCAGAGACTTCAGTGGGACTTCTCTGATTTACACCAGCTGAGAATTTGACCCTGAGTCTTTTAGAACAGGCTAATTGCCAATCAATAGGAAAAACTTTCAGTCAGTATGTGAAAAATAGCATTCAACTGCCAGTTCAGTCCCTGGCTTTTCCGGTGGAATTTTTGCAAATAAAATTGTCTCAACATTTTTAGCGGCTGCCCAGATACCAGTTACAGGTTCTGCTCAAAGCAGCTGCTATGGCCTCGCTTTTGGGGCAAGGTGGGGAAGAATTGAAAGGGGGGAGAAATGGGGATACCGCCATAAGGGGCTTGTGTGCTGGGATTATTCCACTCAGCAGATGGGTAGGGAAAGGCAAAGGATTGACTATCAACATGGAGCCAAAGGAAGGAGCCTGGATGACCGTGTCAAATTGACATCCCCCACATATCATCCCAGGAGCTGCTATGAGTCAAAACAGGTCTTACTTAGCACAACAGTGTACCTAAATGTAGCACCATCTGTCTGATGCTGACCACATTCCTAAATAGGCACAGGAAGAAGAAGGGTGGTGCCAGTGAAGGATGATCTGTGCAGGATGCCGAGGCACTGATGCTCAAGTGTGTGGACCAAGAATATAACAAATAGAAAAAGTCAAACACCCAACCTGACCAAGGGCTCAGCACAAGCCTGGTCACCATCTGCCCCCACTGAGAGTCCACAGCATCACCCAAGTACAAGCTCTTACTGGAGGTGCTGACAACCACCTTTGGAGTACCATCCTCAAAAGCATTTACAGTATTTGCTATAAATGGTTATAGCATTTTCCCAGGGGCTGGGGATGATCTCAGCAGCAAGCTGTAAAATTTACCTCTATTCCTGCTTCTGCTGTCTACACTCCTAATGTTTTATCTTTCCAACTTGACAGATTAGGTCTATGACTGTATGGTATTTGCGGATATACATAAATGTATACATACATTCAAGGCCAAACAGAAAGCCTGAAGTAATCTGAGGCCTGGTTTTCTGTTTTTCCCCAGTGTCACTGCTGGTGAGCTGCTCTCATCAGACAACCCAAAACTGATACGGTAACCCAGTAATATTGTACTTTTCATCTGTTCTTGCTTATGGTTTTGGTTTGGGTTTGTTTTTTTTTTTTCCAGTCATATGGAGGATGGAAGGAAAAGGCTGTTTGAAAGATGGCATATTGGCACCTCCCCATCTTGGAGTCCTACCTGTCGGCAGCTTGGCTTGTGCAGCAGGTCTGCTCTTCTTGGCTGGGTCTGGAGCAGCAGGCACACAAATGGCCCAGGTGGACTTATCTATTTTTAAACTGTTTTCTGCATCTGCAGAAATTGGAAGCTGATCTGTAACTCCAAAAGAGCATCACATCTTTCTCATACCCACTTCTGCACTAAGCTGGCATCCCGTTTCCCTGAAGTTAAAGCTTTACTCAGAGAAATCAGCTCCAGGTGGATGAATTTCCTAGAATGTACATTCATTAGTTAATGCTGGCATAGCACAGTGAAGGTGGAGACTGTTACACAAGCAAGTAATAATGCTACTAATATGTGCTATTATTAAGGCTACTAAAATAGCAACTGGCATTGCAGAAAATTTGGTGTCATTAAATACATATTAGTTCACTTTATGGTGAACTATCAGCATGACTGGTCCTGTGTAATCTTGGCAAACAGAGTTTTAGAGGAACCTGTTCACTTCGCCCACCAGAGATAGGCCATAGGCCATTTCTGGTACCATTCCTCATGTTTAGCTGCTTTTGCTGAGAACAGATAGGATCTGGATTTCGACAGAGGTACGCTGCCACAACTGCACTGACAGACTTGCATAAAAAAAACTAAAAATATGAATTGCAATTAGTAGGGGTTTTCAGAGTTTGCCAAGTAAGGTGCTGAGCGGTTCATGTGTCTTCTTTACATCATATCCTATCTTAAATGCTTTTGAACTGGTAAATGCAGGTTTAATTCACCCAGTCTTCCTTTAATCCTAGAGTGACCTAAACCAATTTGAGTGAAGGCCCTTTACTTTTGAATAAAAGTGCCATGTAAGAGTTTCAATATAGTCAGTCCCGCTCACTTTAAATGCACACCTTTGGCTAGTCCACAGCATCATTCCCAGCTCTCCCCATCCACCTGTTCCCACTTCCAGCTGCTGAGTAGAAAAGTCCTAAATTACTGACTCCTGAGCCTATGGAAGCAAGCCTCAAAAGATCATCTTCAGGTTCAAGATCCAGAAAGCAAGGAGGAACTCAGCTGAAAAGCACCTCTAAAATCTCTGTAAAGCGAGGGGCTCTGGCGACCTGCCTCGCTCTCACGGGCCGTCCATGGACAAGCGCTGCTCTTGTACAGCCCTCTCTGCAGAGGTGGGAACTTCAGGGGGGATGGCACCACTGGGAAAAGAGCTATGAACCTCCCATGTGGTACCTGGTTAATATTTATTTTGTTCACGGCTTTAAAACCTGAGCTAAGTACTGTGAAAACTGTCTTGTGTACTTGCTGAAAACGTTCTTGCATACACAGAATTCAACACAAAGGAACTACACTCTGTGAAAAGATTGCCATCGAACCTATGAAATAGAAATCTGCTATACCTGTAGCAGATTAGCTTTATTTACATGGGTTGCCTACTTCCTTAATATAATGCAGCACCTAAACTTCACATTCAATTCTTTAAATTTTAATGTTCTGCCCTTTTTCAGGATAGGTTAATGAACAATACTCACAATTTTACCATGCTGAGTTACTTGATCTCTCTGACCAGATAAATCAAATTCTTTTAATCAAGCTTCAAGGCAAGTGTTAATGAGGAAAAATGTAAAATTTACTTTTTAGAAATTTTCTCTCCTTTCAAATAAAATTTGCTGTTTTCTCAAGAGGTTCTTCAAAGAAAACTTGCTCATTAAAATATTAATTGGAAACAGAAAAGGATCATGAACAGTCACATATCTATTGAAATCTGCCTAGAGGAATGTTGTTTCCTAGCTTCTCAAATAGACTTTGTAGCACTGATCAATTCACTGTATTGAAAAACATGGCACGATAACCTTCCTAATCTTCTCTTCGCTCAGTGGAAGATATCATGGTGTAGAAATGAACAAATATAGTGAGAGTTATGACTTTTTCATATTATCTCCTGGGAAAGAACCACTTCCAAAATAAGGTAAAACTTTCTGGCAATTGAAAATATAAGAGTGACATCACCATTCCTTATTCCAGGCTTCACTACTGAGTACATATTTTTACACAATACAATCCAAATCTTTTTCCAGGATGATTCAAGAGATAGGAAACAAAAAAGATATTTCCAACTGCGTTTGCCATGGTAACTCTATGTCCCATTGCTGGCTTCCACAGCCCTGCTTTCCTCATAATTTTTAGTCCTTTCCAGTATCAGGGTGCTGTGATTTGGTGAAGCACCACAGCAACAGGGTCAATCAACAAACCAAACTCCTCCATACAATTAGCTTGGCCATGCAAGGAGAGGGAATCAGAAATGCAGCCTGTTTACAGTGGCAGAGGTGGACATGCGTTTGCTTCCCCCCTGCTCATGAGGAGCAGGATTTGTACAGCTCCTTAGCATCTCTGCTTCTGCTGGATGGGCTTTCAGAGTAATCAGAAAAGAACATTCATGGGTCTGCGGCAGCACACTGGCATATGGGCAGGGCTTTCATAAATGTGCTAGGGCTGCCTAAGCATCCCTGCCGTTACATAGCATTGCTTGCCAGTGAGTTATGTCTTCCTTGATTAAGGAGGCC
This sequence comes from Scolopax minor, assembly GCA_028566535.1. Lineage (NCBI taxonomy): Eukaryota > Metazoa > Chordata > Aves > Charadriiformes > Scolopacidae > Scolopax > Scolopax minor. The sequence goes on along the minus strand of JAOXNG010000001.1, from coordinate 24,169,752 downwards.
TGGTGCCTAGTCCAAGAATCCAGTAAAAAGTGCACACACACTCACTTCAAGCCTCCACCTGTCTGTCACACTTCTGACTTGTGACGACATTTCAGAAGCTTGCAGCTTTTCCAGTGGTCAGTTGTCACTCTATTTACATCTCTGACCAAGGATTTGAGTTTTTCAAAGCCCTGAGTGCTTCCGTCTGCATATCAAGGGCCCTCACCCCTCTTGATTTCAAACACAGGGAGGAGGTTGGCATCGCTTTGTTTACTGTGCCAAAGAGTACATGCTGTAACAAGTGAGTGTGGGCATAAGTGGTGTGCCACAAACTTCACTCTGTACCACTCAGGGAAGGACTGGAAGAACTGGATTTCTGCCAGCCAGTATAAAGGTAAGGTAGCCTGGGAACAGGCAGTTCTAGTAGCTCTCTCCTACAGAGCCTTGTAAGCAGCAGATCTCATCAGAAACAGGTAAAAAAACTCTGCATGAATTTGCTTACTTTGGTTTAAGCCTGATACTGTTTGAGCTAGGTCATTCTTAAGCTAAAGGTGGGGTATCCCACCTGGCCTCCAGCCACTCTCCCAGAGGGACATGGGACTCCCATGCATCCTGTGTCATACCTACTAACCCCATGGAGATACCTGGGAAAGAACAGGGCAGTCATAATGTACTGTACATAGACAAGTGAATCATCACCAAATGGTTTTACAACTCTCTTTGTACTAGGGTTTCGGGGGTTTTAGTCTGCATAAATTTGCATTTAGAAAAGAAATATCTCTGTCCTAATGCACAGGGACACTCACAAAGGTGGTTTGTTTTGCTAAACTTTCTAATAGATGTGCACTGGTAGCAACCACAGTGAGCTAAGATGCTTACGTCTAGCATGCAGATATTACTGAACTCCTAATAAACCTCTGCTTGGGTATTTCCTAACTCTCTAGAGTGCTACCTTCCTTCCGCAGATCAGGCTTTCCTAGTAATGCCTTATCACCACCTGACCCTTCTTGCCACCCAGCTACTGGGAGACGTATTTCATACTTACAACTTGGTGGGATTTTCTAGAAGTTTCATCTATCTGACTGCAAGAGGGTGATTTGCTAAGTGTCCTTAGAGCATAAATCCTGGACACCTGAGGGAGAGTCAGCTAATACTGATAAATCCCAACTCTCTCTCATTTTATTCAATGGGCTAGTGTTGGAGGAAATGTGTTTGAAAGACCTGTTTGATGATCTTTTTTGGGAGCAGAGACTTAAACCCAGGCCTCCTACACTTCTAAGTTTGGTGTATCTTTAGATAGTGATGTAAAAAATAGGAAATACTTTTGATGGAACATTACAGTGGTGGTGAAAATAGCTTTTGGGTTTTGTAGACATAATGCGAATATTTGCCCAGAACAGAAAGCCAAAGATCAGAGTGTTGGGGCTGTGAGGGCCAGCAGCTTCAAGAGGGATGGGCAGCCAAGGGTAACATGAACATAAGCCATGCTCTGATGAAAAGTCCAGTCCACA
>JAOXNG010000001.1:24150309-24163544 GCA_028566535.1 Scolopax minor | reverse complement strand
AGTGTCCCATCACTTCCCTCCATAAATGTAAGTCCCAGACTCTTCACCAGAAGGATAATAGTTGCCAATACTCTTGCAACCGTCCATAAGTATGAAGATGCCATAATGAAAAAAATTAGAACCAGAAAGAAGGTGTTCAAACAGACTTGTAGTGGTTCCCTTCAAAATATTTCACACTTTCAACCTTGAAAGGGCAGGAAGGAGCAGAGATTTTGTTTGGTAGTCATAGGTCCTGGGTAGCCTCCTTGTTGTGGTAAAGAACCTTCAAAGAATATCCTGTCCCCTCACCCAGGGATAGCTGTGGTCAACATGGACTGTGAAAGACTCTTGAATGATTGTGGCTTCAGGCATTTTGCTGCCTGACACATCTCCTCTTTTACTGACCTAAATTCCTGATTTTTGCAGTTGCTTCAGGGCAGTCACAGGAGGCTGCCTCCACTTTGAAGATAGAAATGTTATAAATGTCAAACACCCCTGTGATTATTTGCATGCAAATTTACATTGTATCACTCATTTACATTGCAGCAACCAAAACGATAAGGTCAGAGTTCAGCAAAAGATTAAAAGTCAGCAATTTCTGCATGAAGATAATGTGCCACTGAAAAATATTCGACCAACTCTAAGCTGAGGTCTGGTAGAAGGACTGATAGATTTTACACGTTCTTTCCTCAGACATTGGATAAAGCTCTCAAACTACAATGAAGTTGTTACACACTGCCTTCCTGTGGCTCCTGAAAACATTTTCACTCCAAGCTTCACCATAAAAATGCATCGCTTGAAGAGCAGTTGTTTCTGAAAGCCATTTACAAAGTAATTCTCTCTCTCAGCCCATGGCAACTTCACAGCCCCATTCCACTAAATTCTTTACATTCTAAATTTTCAGGTAACTCTAGATCCTGGTCTATTTCATAATACAGTCAATGAAAAAAAAAAATTTAGTTTTTATAGTGCAGGATCAGAACCTGTAGAAAAAGCCATTTTATTACCTTCTTTGCTTTTTTTTTTTTTTTTGGAACTACTAATAAATGCAGTAAATAAATACACCTACCTCCGTAGTCAATATACTTTTATTCTTTGTCCTTTGTTTCTCTCTATTAGCAACCTATAATTTTTTACCATTTGGTTGCCTTTTTTTTACCTTCCCCTCCTATCCCTGAACTGCTCCTTAAATCTCCCACGCAAGGCCAAGTTCTATTCCTTTCTTTTCATTAAGAAAATTTGTGGTATAAGAAGGTACCGATTCTTTTCAATCTCTATTTCTATTCTGCAGTATTTTAGTTTTACCTTGTGTGAACAAACTTAGAGTTATTCACAAATAAAAGCAAAAAAAGATCTCTCTCTGCTTGATTTTCCCTTGGAGACAAAAAGAGCCACTGAATAGGTAAATTGTATTCACTGGGAACCAGACTACATTTTCTGAGTTAGTAGCAGTTCTCAGGGAACCAGTTACAGGTAAATTGTTGAAGTTTCACAGACCAGTGGGCATAGGGTAAACCTAGTGGTAGCAATCAAAGGAGGGAAAAAAAAATATCTTTCTCCCTCAAGGAAAGAAAGGTAGTTGAAGAAAAAATACTAAAATGCATTTGCTCATTGGAAGCATTGCATCTAGGAAAATAAATGCTAATGGAGAATTGCATTTATCAGTGGCTGACAAATTAGTGGCTTCATCTGACTGAAAGAAAAATACTAACTAAATTTTATGTAGCAGTGGGACATCATGAAGCAGTAACCCCGCATTTGCAATATTGTGCGCTGATCTAAGCAGGGCCCTACCTCAAAAATAGGTTCAGCATTATAAGCAGTTTAGGGAAAGAGAACATGAACAGGGATTGAAGAGATCACCATATACATAAAATAAAAACAACACCCAAACTGATTAATGTTGTAAAAGGACAAAGTCATAGGCTGTAATAAAAATTGCTATAGATACAAGGAAAGGGAGGATCTATCTTGTGTGATGTCAAAGATTATAAATAAAACCAATGGATTAAACTTAGGAAAAGAGGGAAAGTTTGGTGAATATTAGGGTAAAGTGAAAGTTGTAAAATTATTTTCTTCTATGGGAAGTATTTGAAAAGAACGTTTGGACTGTTAAAGAACAGAGCAGGTGACCTATTAAGCTCCACCTCACTCATAAGACTCTGACAGCTATATTCATTAATGTCATTAACTTCAATATCATTTATACTTTCAGTAAAACAAGTTAATCTGTCATCTTGTTCTGTAGAAGAAAAATAGAAAAATTTTTTTTAGTATGCAAATTGTCATTGTCTGAATTATTTTGCATGAGAACTAAAAGAACTGGAGCATTTTAGGCCAACAGAACTCGTTCTGCAGTTTTCTAATCCCCGCAGTGCAAATCAGAGACATTCATTTGCGCGTAATGATATGATCTGCAAAAAAGGTCCTTTCCTATCATCTGTCTGAATTCTCCTTCCCTCCCTTTGCAGAACTGATGAGGGGAACGATGCTCATCATCAACCGTGCTTCCAAGTGCTGGGACAAAGTTAATTAGACAGGACTTAGGCTGGCTTAGACCCGCTTAGGATCCAGCACATGACAATGCTCGCTATGGTAGGAAATGGATGACGAGTGCTACCCTACTAATACGTGATATAACCATTAACCCAAGGGCAGTCACAGAGAAAGCTATAAGGGAGGTAAAATCAGTAGAGCATAGACACTATTTGCTGAGCGCCAGCTGTTAATCCTGAGTAGTGAGTTAATTTTTAAAGGAAGAATCTGTCATGCTCCCACAGTCGTGCATGCTCCCACAGCTCCCAGATGGGTTTCACCTTCTGGGGATGTGGAAGCCGGTCTGGGACCAAAGGCAAGGGTGGTGCAAACCATTTTTATTCCTGAGCTTGTCTGTTGTCATGACATATTTTGCTACATTTTCTGACTCCTGCTTCCAGATGGCAATTTATAGCTCAGCTGAATGAAAAAAAAAAAAGTGTAATTTTTCTCCCTGTTTTGCAGTTATATTCTTTCATTGTGATATGCAATGTATATCACAGCAACTGTACATTGTGTTTTCAAGTGCTGCTGAAAATGCAGGGGCAGTACAGAGGGGCGAGTTTTTCTCTGGCCCATTTTTACCTATGGTGCAGAAAACATACTGAAGAAATGTCAGCTTCTTTCTTCCTCCTCCTGCTTTATGGCTGGCTGATATACCATGTATTGATTCACATGACACATCCATGATCATTTGGAAGGGCGGCCATCTCATATAGATCAGGATGGTATCTGCTGGTGGGTTTCTACTGGGCACTTCACTTTGGTTTCATTCAGGATCTGTTTTCAAAAGTAAATTAATTTAGGAGGCTGGTTCCTTTGCTTTAAAAGTATTTCAGTCCCATCTTTAGGTAATCAATCTATTTCACAAAACCATTTTGAGCTGTTTCCTTTTGTTTGTGTCATGGGGAGATGAACAAGTGCTTGGTGAGGGCATACCTGAAGCACTCAGGATTTTTCAGCATTCCCAATTTTCTAAAATTAGATTTCTAGCCCCACTAGTGTAACAAATAAAATGAACAAGTGTCTGCATTTATTTTCTTTGAGTCACTCGTTACTGAATCTGGCCCAGTTGCTGCTCAGACCCTATTAAAAAGCATGCTGATGTCCTATATTTGTTCTTTATAAAAATAACCTGTAATTAATAATAATACAGTATATTATTGCAGCAATTGATAATAATTTTTTATATAGTGGGCATTTTTAGAGCTAAATTGCTTTGATTAAACTGTCTAATGCCAAAGTTTAAATAAAGTTATCAACATCCATGTTTTCATTTTACTTATTGATGCTTTTTACCTTTTAAGTAGGTAACTATTAGAATTTATCTTTATAAAGTTTTATTGAAAATTAAGCTAAAAATCAAGTATTAAGTTATGCTGTATCTTTGAGAAAATGTAGATGAGCCTCTAAACCAGACAGTTGCCCCAGAGGGTCCCTAGCTCACCTTCAGACTGTGCACTGGTCTCAAATTGAATAATTTTGTATGATGATATTCATATTGTCCTTTATCACATCCTGAGCAGTGCAATATAGTGCATAAATTGCTTCCATCTCCTAGTGAAAGAAATTACTTCTCATTTTCTGTGAATAACTGGCTTACCTTACCTTTCATGCACTAATTAGAGGCCTGGCTCATTAGTTACCATCTGCAGGCAATGGAGAGACATGGGCACTTCTGCAGGGTGATTCCTCCTCCCTCACCCACAGTTCAGGATTTGAGATCAACTTGAGAGGTTCCTGCAGTGAATCTTTGAGGACTGCATTCCTAAAGTAGGCAGCTCAGGGACATTACCTCAATAAATGGCACTGTAGCATTAAATTCTTACCATTTTAAACATTCCTGTGTGTACCCAGCTACATATCCATGATTTATATTTTCAGTCATTACAGCAAGGCAGTATCTTCTGGCAAGGATAATTCGACTAGGTAGATGTTGTACATAGATGGGATGAGTCATGCTCTCGGAGTTTCTGTCTTTTCTGTCAGTGATAAAGAGTTCCTGTCAATGATAAAAAGCATCTGGAATAACTAACTTGGAGTAGGGAACCTAACTTTTAGATGGCTGAGAGAAATCCCATCCTAAGTGATAAAGTATCGATTTGGCACGTCAGTAACCATCTTTTAGCTTATTCAGTAGGACAAAATAGGCAGCAGGCTGCAAACTTCCCTGTAATGTTCTGTGAGTGTCATTCAAGGTTATTAGGCTCTGATTTGCCTGAAGAGTGGGAAAATAGCTCAGTCTTCATTACTCAGTATCTTTCAGCTGTACTGCAAATTTTATGACAGAGCACTGAACAGTCACTATACAAATTTTATGTCCTGCAGCAGGTGTCTAAGATACTAAATAGATAAACTGGAATTGAACTTTCAACTTAGTTGTGATGCCATGATAGAGGGGAAAAAAAAATAAAAAAAATTTCACTGTAGAGACTTTGAATCCATTGAGAAGGGTTAGAGAAAGGACCAGTGTGGTTTAAGTATGGGAAACTATAGTTTCAGGAAGATTTTAACATTCTCAAGTCTTGACCATATATTTTTAGTAACAATGCCTGTGATGAATTCTTAGTGGTTTTTATGTCTTATATTTATAGAATTTAAAGTCTTTTAAAAGTCCTAATAATTCTGTAACCATATGGCATGCAAAGTGAACAACTGGCTGCTACACTGAAAAATTACTCACAAGGCTATGTAAGCCAGCCTTGGACAAGCTGCTTGGTATTAGCTTGTGGTAATGCAGAAGCAAGATCTAGTGTGATGTTTTCATGTAGGCAATTGGAAAAAAAGAAAAAACTCCAAACATTCCTTCATCCTTTTTAGTCTTTTCCCCATTTCTGGCCTATAAAAACTAACACCATGTTTTTGTTTTTCTAATAATCTCCTTTAAAGAAACATCTTTCATTTCTCCAGTTCTACCACATTGTATTTCCTAGACTTCTACTAATTTCCATGTTCTGCTACATCTTTGTATTGTATTATACTTGGTTGATTTCTTCTACCTCAGTGTAAATATTTACATATGTCTCTACTGAGTTGAATCCAACTTTTTACTGGTCATTCCTTCCATATGAGAAATGTTACTAGGTTTTTTGCATCCTAGGCTAGGCTTTTGGCAGACCCGTAGGCCATCTGCGTTATAGGCTGCACTAAGCAAAACAACTATTTGTCTGAAAACACAGGTAGGTCTCTAGTAGGATTCTGAAGAAGCTGAGGGTGCTGAGCTTGCATGTAATTTTAGTGCATGTCAACATGCACACATAGGAATATATGTACCTTTCTGCAATTTTACCTGTGATGCATATGTTTACATGTCACATGAATGAAGAGTCCTATTGCTACATGCCTCTCGCAAACAAGAGCTATCAATTAGGCAAATGAGCATTCTCATTTGGGGAGTTTCTAAACTTTTTTTTAATACCAGTGTATTTTCAACAATTACTTTTCTGTATTTTCCTGGCAACAAGTTACTTCAGAGAAATCTTCCTGCTTAGGTCTAACCAGTATGGAAATATTTACAAGGAAGAAGAAGCTGGTTTAGGCCAAAGGAAAGCTATAAATAAGCTATTTCACAATTGAGATGAGTGGTATGTTTTGAATTCACAACAACCACCGTGGCCCAAAGAGGCTGACATATAGACTGAGTTTATAGAAAGCTAATCAGTAGCTCTGGACAAGCTCTAATCAGAGCTTTCTCACTCTGCTGTGGATAGGTGCTGCATACTTTACCAGTAATCATATAAACACTTCCTCCCATGCAGAGCTGCAGCAGGTATTTAAGGCAGTATTAGAGCAACTTGTATGTTTACTGACTCTAAGATAATAGATAATTATGGGCTATAATGCTTTCTGAAGTGGCAAATAAAAGGTGACTTACTAAATATAACAGCAAAATGATTGTGTATCCTGTGAAAATTAGAAGTGATTGAATTCACAAATTGATTCTGAAAATGGCTTATTTCCATAATTTTCCCTTGAAAAATTAGCATGATAAAAACTTAAGAAATAGGAGATTTTAACTCTTGTCTAATCCATTTTTAGGTTCCTCTTTTACCTTAAAGTGAATTCAGAAGAACATGAAGATGAGACGTTGTTTAACATTTTTGCATTGTGATAAAATACTTACAGTGGAATTCCTATATTTGTAGGATTTCCCCAGCTTTTAAGATCTTTCCCCTTTTCAGTGAACTGATTGCTTCCTTTATGTTCAGAGAAGGATCTATCCTAGAAGATTTAGTCTAACATTGCTCAACATAGAAACAAGAAAATATCAAATAACCCCTACCATCTAAAACAATCCTACACAAAGCTTTTGAACTTTTTAACCTTGATCTCACTTCCTTTTTGTTTCATAATGATCTAATTACAGGTGGTTTTGACAGCAAGTTCAAATACCTGTAGTTAGGCTCTGAAAGATGAGAATCAGAAATTAATAATTTACTCTGTTTTACACAGGAGTTCCAGAAATTTATGTATCATCTTTATATATTCAGTTTTCATGTAGAGTCAAGCATAGAAGAAAGTGTAATGGTTCTCAAGCAAGTAGTTAAAGAGTACAAAAAATACCCTCCAGAAATTCTATTTCTATATTACAAAAAATTGAAGTATTGAAAAGCAGATGTAGTCTAGACATAAAATATTCACGGAAATTGTTATTTCCCAAAGCTATTCCTTCAGGGTCTAAAAAAAAAAATTAGGTAATACCATGTTGAAGCATAGCATAATTTTTATAACATACAATAACATTTTAAGACTAAATAAGAAAATAACCCCCAAACACTAACTGACCAGAATCATTATTTCATTTACTACAGCTCTTCTTGAATTTGTTTTGGCACTGGTCTTTATGACTCCAAGTAGTTCTTTTTATGTCTTTAGTATGTATATTACCAGCCTGGGAAGACATTTACCTTTTCTATGCTGCTTTGCAATCCAAATGAACTGCTACCTCTGTAGCTTTCAGCAGTCATTTAAATTTGTTTCACAAGCAGGTGAATCAGTTCAGGGGCAGTTTATAATGCAGATTGTCCTTAAGGCCATATTCTAGCTGTGTCAGGTCTGGAAGCTCACTGGTATAGGAGTTAGCTGGTAAGCAACTCTTATCCCAGCCCTTGTGAAAAGCCTTGATTTTTTTTTTTTGTTTTTTTATTCAAATGTAGGTAGTTATCTTCACACAGAATGTTTATGACCTACTTTAATTAGCACTTTTCTCAGTAGGCTTAGTAAATTGAACTCTGATTTTTTTGAGGGTAACAGACAGATAGATCTGTGTTTTCAACTTTTCTAATAAACTGAGATTTCCATTTATTTAATTAATTCATTTTTTCAATGTTATTTTATAAGTGTATAAAGGCTTTGTCAGACTGGATTTATAGTTAGTTGTATTGTTGTTTTTAACATTGAAATTACAAGGAAAATTCTATGGGTCTGATTTGTCTATCACTCTGGCAGATACAAATCAGGACTATCTGGTAAAGTTTGTGCAAGATGGAGAGACTGTTTTTAGATAGATCTTAGAGATACTAATCTTTTTCTGACTTCTACAGAAGTGATACGTAAGACAGCAACAGGTAAATAAATAAATAAATAAAAAGCCTCTAGAGCCCTTGAGCTTCTGGTAAAACCGGGCAAAGACTGATCATCACCTTTTACAACATCTATTTCAGAAACTTCTTCCATTGCACAAATAGTTGTGGAAAAGCTGTAATAAGTATTCACTCTCCTTGACTTCACAAGCAGGGTGGGTGAAGGGGAAAAAAAGCAAGCTCAGCGGGGAAGTTTTGAATGCTGAGAAAAAAGACCTAATTTAACTGCAAGAAGGTCTCAAAAGAAAATCCTTGAGATCAAAGTCCAAATCAAGTTCAATACAAGCAAAGGTGAAGAGAACAAAAACTTATCAATCAAGCACACTGTGAAGTACTGCTGGATAGGAACTGTTTGATCAAACATATTTTTTTTAACAGAAGTTTCCAATCTATTTAAAAAAGCAAAAGCAGAGGAACCACATGGAAACTAGTAGGGAATAGGGGCTAAATTGTGAGTCTTGGCTGCACGTATGGGGCGCTTCCAGCTGAGGGAGATATGGGAGGGCAGGAGGGGACTGTGACACCTTCAGTCACTCCAGCCAAAGCTGTAAGAGCTTATTTCCAGGTGCTCTTCTTCCTCCTTTTACACAGGTACGCAACCTGTTGCAAAGCAACAGCCAGGAAAAAAAGCCCCCTCCCTCACAAGCCTTGCAGGTGGCTTTGCTTGGGGCAGTGATATGTCTATGTGTTTGGGGTGGAGGTCGACAATATTTACCAAAGATTCCTAAGCGGTATCATATGTGATATTTTCTGCTGCGTATTATTCTCTGTGACTATGGCACGGTTAAAAAAATCATTAGTATTTTAGGATAATGTGGGTGGAGAACATTAACATGGATTTTGCATGTCTTCCACATGAATGGCTTCCAGGTAGATTATATTTCCATAACAGAAAAGAAAGGTTCTGACCTATAAGACTCATTCTGGCACATAAAAGTAAAGTCTGGCAGCTAAGAGCAAGAAGCAGGATTTTCTGGAATCCAGTGATCCTGGTATCCTAAGTGGCAAGAATTTAGGAGCTTGGGGAAGACTGGTAAGTGCTCTTTGTAGTCTCCAGCCTTTACAAAGGAAAGGGTATGGAGTGGTTTATCTCCTTTTCTATGCTGTTGTGGTGAGGTTGTGTGTTCTCTCTCTTCTCCCCGGGTGTGCTTTGAAATTATCTGTGTGGAAAGTATGCTTTTCTAGGCATTAACATCGGCGCACATGAATAGGCCAGTGGGCTTAATCTTGCTAATTTGGCATGATCACAAATGTCCACTGTATTAATGAATGTGGGCTCATAAGTATAAATTCGCGTAGGTGCACCAGAGCTACCTGTGCTGTGTGGATTTTCATCAGTGAGAATTCGGGACTAGATAAGCTTCAGAAGGATCCTGTGCTATTGCCACTGGCTTAAACCAGAGACCGGTTTCCTAAACCTTTTTGCACTTGAATTGGGTGAGGGAAGAGCATCTCCTTCTTTACTCCTTTATTAAAGCTGTTGCTTTCAATATGTACACATGGCACACAGGAATATATCTTTCTTGACATACAACCATTTTGCTCAGACTGCTTTCAGCATTCACATTTGAAGATATAACTTGAAAGTGCCTTGGCATAGATTGACGTAAAAGACAATGAGACATGAAAGGCCATTAGGTAAATAAGAAAATTCTTATTTACTAATTTTTACAGTGCCTATTGTCATGGCAGCTTGGCAAGGGATTAGAAAGGCTTAAATGTAAATTAGATATTATTAAAACTAAAATGAGTTAGTTATTCAAAATTGGAGGTGGGGGAAAGAAATGAAAGGGCAAAAAAGCCTTCTGTTGCCTTTAGAAGCTTAGATCTGAGTCCTGGAAGGCACCGAGTGCAAGCCACACTGTAGGAGGGCTCCTGGGGGAGAGCTGTGCTGCCCATCATAGGATTTCTTTAGCCTGCACAGAAAAGCACAAGTCAGAGGTAGCCTTGCATATGCAAATGTGGCAGAACAGGAAAAATAACTGCAGGAACATGGTGCTGTGTCCAAACGAAAAGATCTGCAGAGACAGCAACAGCAAAGCTGCTCTGCAGAACCAAGTGGGGCTGAAACCTGCCAGTTCTGTCCATGTGGGCTTTTAGGCTTAGAAGGTACAGTACAGAACTATCCCACAGAGACCAACTCAGACCCCAAAAGTAGCCCAAACTAAAAATGTTCTTTGCCAAATAAATATGCTGCAGTTTTCCATGCTTTACCACTTTCAGGACATGGGCTGGTGTCTCTGCATTGTACCGTGAAGGTAAACTGCTTTATTTGGAAATGAGAAGAAACTCTGCTTTGCATTCCATATCATAGTATCTTTTTCTGTCCACAGAGCACTCATATGCCACAGTCGACAAGGGAAGTTTTCAGAATGATATTAACTGCTGGAATATGATACAGGGCTCTGGCACTTAAACCCCTCAGTCTTGGTGGCATTCAGGAGATACTCCTACCTGGAAAGTTTTTGCAGACATAGGAAGGAAAATATTCTCTCAGGTTATATGACAAATGTGCTCCCAAGCTCCCTGTATGTGTTATATGCTTAACCTACATCCTGGGGCAAGGCATGGGAGTGCCCCCATTTCCACGTCTCTTCCCCAGTGCCCTGCTTCCTATGATATAGGAACTTGGTGACAAAGGCCAGAATGATACATGGTACTAACCAAAACTACCAGCGTGGCCTGAGCTCCCACAGTTTGCCTGTGAGAGACACAATGTTACCTGGGTTAGGGCAATGCACTCCACCATCAAGAATCCTGGGAGTGAGTTAGGGGAGTCAGCTCTGTATGGGGAAGGGCTGAAGGAAAAGAACATCCTGAGGGATGTATGTTGGAAGACAGACTCTGTCCCACAGATGTGGTGGGTAATATAGAGTAGATCCTTCTGCTTGGGGATATGGAGGTTAAGATGGGCACTTTAGAGAAATGAAGGTTGGTGGAGAGTTCCAGGCTGTGCTGAAATAGAGAAAGAGAAGGGGACCTCAGTGAAGGGTGGGCTTAGGAGAAGGAGATACGGTGTGTGCTGGGTAGGATCTGACATGTGTGGCTGAGGCTCAAAGGACAGCTGCTGAGAAAAAAACTTGTGGAAATGGGATTCATCTCTGTGGAATCAGACTGGATGGAGAACAGGGGAGGTGTGGAGAGCAGGGAAGGGAGACACGAGCGCCTGTAGCCTTGCAACTCCCTCTGCCAAAATGGCAATGTTGAATTTTGCCACTGGTTAATAATGGGACCAATTCCTGTATGCTTCGTTCTTGGGGCAGCAATAGTTCAATTTTTCCCTGCACTGCTTAGAAGCTTTGGGCCACCTCTGCCTTTGCACATTACACACCGTATTTTTTTATTTGTAGCATTCAGTGATATAAACTGGGTGGTATTTGCATATCTTTGCATAGGTTCTCTTACTGCCTGGCTTCAGATACCTCCTCTCTTATTAGCTACCAGCTGTGGCTTTTCTATTTTTCCATCTTCTCCTGCTGCCCCACAGCCAGCAGGAACACCTCCCAATTTGTGTTACATCAAAGTGAAATCAGGAGCCACCCAAGAGCCCTGGAGGAGCATAGAAACATTTAGCAACCAGGTCATTGGGTTGAAACCATCTCATTCAGTAACAACAGGAAATTGTTAGTGTCTGCTGATGGGCTGGCAGCTGTGGGGCGTGACACTGGTGGCTCTCCTCCAGTTGCTAATGGACAGATGTCCACATCATAAAAACACAAACAAAATGAAGGCTTTTGCTGGCAGACTCAGCAGAGGACACATTCAGTGGAGAGTGAGGCTGTTCTTAATGCTGGGCGATGCCCACAGAGAAGTCCCAGAGTCCTGGAGCAAATAATTTGCTTGTTCTGGGGTTGAGTACCTTCTGTACCAGCAATTGCTACTCTTGTTTTGAAAGAAATAGTTTGATGATAGAAGCCAGACGTGATGTTGCTGGCAGACTGAGACAAACTAGTAGGCTAATGAGGTGTGAAGAATGATTTGGTCACAATTCTCTGCACTTCTTCTTTTCCTTTTGTTTCCCACATTTCTACAGACCCATTTCTCTATCTCCTCAGGCACCTTGACTATATTCTATTCCACACCATCACTTCCACCAAGCACAGCAATGCTTCCTTCAAATGTTGAGAATTATTTCACTTATTTAATATTGTAGCCAGCAAGAGCTAATTTGTCACTCTGAGAGGAAATTCCTATTTGACAAGGGAAGTGGATGCTAGACCACAAAATGAGTGGTAACGATGCTGGATGGGATTCTGACTGTAAGACTCCTGTGGAATGGATCCTGTACCATAAAGATGCAACAGGAGGGAAAACTGCTGCTACAAGTCAAGTGGAAAAGCTTTGTAGTCTATAGCTTGGGCTGAAACAGCAATGGCTTCTGGTACCGACAGTAATTTGACCTACATAGTCTCATTATTGTGTATCTTACTTTCCTTGTTCTGCTGATACATAAAGCTGGCCCCAAGTTTTCCATGAAGAAGGGTGGTATTTTCTTTTACAAAAACAGCAGATGGAGGAATTCAGCCCAGACAAAACCAAATTTTAGCATTACCATTAAAAATTCCAAAGCTTTATTTTTTTCTAGACTTTTCCCAATTAATACTGTTTAGAAATTCTTATGTAAAATAAAAGTACAATAGTGTACCACTGAGGAATGATGTGAAAATATATATTTATACAAATTTTGTTCCATCTTCATTCTTTATCATAGCAAACAACTTTATTTTGTCTCATAATTTAAAAAGTTTTATAAATGATTATTTTAAAACCATTTTTTCAAAATTTTTACTCTGTTGATCTTAACATTTAAGATAACTGAGTATTTTGACTATTTTGTCATTTTGGGGATTATAGACATTTAAGAAGGATATGCAATGGAGTACCAAAACTTCGTAAAATACTACCATAAGTAGTAAAATACTACACAAAGTTTAAAAAATGTTTCAATATTGAAATGGAACTCTTGAGACTGAAATCACTTCCAAATACAAAATTGTTTTTATGCTGAGGGGGGAAAAGAAAGAGTTTTAAAATTGCCATATTGCAAGAATAACAGAGGGTCCACAGCTCAAAACGTCTCTAAGCTGTGGTACTGCCTGCCAGACCATTACCGTGGGAAGCCCTCAACTCAAAGTGTTG
>JAOXNG010000001.1:24127162-24140640 GCA_028566535.1 Scolopax minor | reverse complement strand
ACAGGATGTAAAATGCACTTTAAGTTCCTTGACTTGTGGTCAGAAATGGGGCTCTAGGGCTCAGGGGCAGAGAGACTTAAAGGAACACAGGTGCTGTCATGGCTGGTGACAGGAAGCCATTCCAGTTCTACCATACATTGCACCTCACCACCTACGCTACATTTTGCTTCCCTTCCTCACCTGCCTTTCACCCACCTGCAGATGAGTTCTGAAGGGATGCATGAAACTGCTCAATTGTACTTTCTGCTCCTTCTACTTGTAGTTCCTACTCCAGGACTATAAGCTTCTGTTTTGAAAAAAAATTTCCTCCTCTGCTGCCAAACCCTCTTCCAGGAATCCCTGCTATTGGTGCTTGTTTGCCAGTCTTTCAGTTATGCACACTTCTTTGAGAGTCCAGCTTCATTCACATGTGCCGGTACCTCTAAGCCAAGAAAATTGAATAGGCTGTTGTTCCCTCCTCAGTGAGGTTGGGGACTCAACACAAGGAATGGCTCGCAGCTCTGTGCTTCTCCACTGACACAATGACCAAGAGCTGGCAGCATGCCCAGCAAGAAATAGAATCAAAAAGAATTAAAAAGGAAAATATCCTTCTCAGTATCTGAAATGATGGATGAGAAAGAAGCAAAGTGGGATCTGCTAAATAAACTTGCTAATTTGGTATGCTAGCTGTCTGGGTTCTAGCAGGTTTTGAGGAGCCCTGTAATGCAAAACCTCTCCCCTGTGGAACTCAGCTCCTAGAGATCTCTTCCTTCAGTACAACTTTTCCATCCGTCCTTGGTTTTCTCCTGCTCCTCAGAAAAGGAAAGTTAACTCTTGAATGAAGAATCCCAGGATCATTTTTAGACAGTGTTAACGTCTGTGACCATTTGTTGCCATAAGTTCTTTCATTGGTTTGGTCACCCAAAGGTCTAGATTTCACCATTCTGGCAGAAGCTATCCTGCTGGGCTATCAGTCACATTGCTCACATTTTTTTCCTTTTCTTTTCTTCCCCACCCCGATAATTCCTTTCACACCCGCTTTTGTCTCACAATCAAAGCAAATCTGGATTTTTCAGTGGATTCAAACATGACCAAACTCAGTGAACACAAAGGGAATCTCACTGTACTACTACAACAATCTCTGCTGTCAACTTGGCCTGAGTCTGGATTTAGGAAGGTTCAAGGCTCCACCAGCCTCTCATTACACTGTCAAGCCTTTTGGTTGCATCAAATGGATGGAGGCATTCTGCCTTTTTATTGAAATAAAGAAAATCATACAGCCAGATGGATGATAAAAATACAAATGGATAATAACCGCAACATATTGTTTGTATGCACTGTACGAATCTAAGATTCTGTGCCCATACAGCTTATAAATTTTACACTAAGTAGTCACAGAAATGACAGAGGTAGAGAGACAATTCAAGATGTAGGGACCAGAGATTTGTGGTCTCCATTCCTACCTGAATTTAGTAAATGCAAATCAAAATATTGTTTGCTTTTTTACATCTGTTCTCAGAGATTTTACATTTCCAACCACCTTATGGCCCACTTCCTGGTGACTCCTATATTTTTGCGCACACTCTTATATTCTCCTTGGAAATTCTATGGTCTTGTTACAAGGTCTCTATGGAAAGTGACCGATCCAGGTTTAAACCATTTCAAAATAAGGAGGAAAGTGGATTCATGTGAGTTCCTGCACAAAGTAATGCTTTAGCTACTGGGCTTCTATGTAAAAGTTGCTGACCACACCATGACTACCACCACTACCATTATGTATGAATAAAAGTGTGAGGGCTCATTGTTGGGTGTTTGGACAACCTCAGCTTTCCTACTGAATTACATTCCTGGGCAGACTGGACTTGGGGTCACTTAATCTATAACTCTCAAATGGCCCCAAGCAACATATAGATGACCATACATCAAGATGATACACAGCTTTTGAGCCTGTTTAAAAGAGCTCTGGACAGAAGATAGAATACCTATAATATTTCAGATACCTCACTGAGTTAAATGAGTGTATGTGGATGGTTTTCTTGCATGAACTGAAACACTCCAGGTTCCAGTTTTGTGTTATTTTGCCTTCTTCCCTTAAGTGCTCTGAAAAACCAGTGAATTAAGACCTAGAACTTTATTTTGAGATAGGTGAGAAATATCACATACAGATTACTGTTAAGAGAAGACATTATGAGACTGCTCACTTTTACAGCCACCAATCACTGGCACAATCATGACTACTACTGAGCAAACTCATTCTGATCCATGACTCACTGGATACCACTCCACTGACAGTTTTATGTCTGCTTTATATATATATATACAATTTTATACAGAGAAAAATTATTTCCTCTGTGATTGTACATTGTGCTTTTTCTTTCAAAGAAGAATTTTATTCAAATATTACAATGTATTCAGAGTCACAAATGGTATTTCTTTCATGGTTAGAAATGAGATACTTATCATCTTTTAGTTTATCTACATTTGTTTCTTTCTCTGTATTAGGTCTCAGAAGTTGTTGAAAGGCCTCCTGCAGTCTGAAATGACAGAAAGCCTCATCTAAAGGACACTCCTTTTTACACCTAAGGAATATTGCTTAATAAGTACTCATCTGAAGAAATATATTGTATGGTACGGTTTTTCACAGACTACCAACCTTCTGAACACACAGAAAGTATTTAAATTTTTCCTGATCAGAAGCACCTAATGTCACTGCACGTGGTGCAATGGAAACCCTAAGACAAAGTTTTGGTATCTGTATTACCTGTACGTATCCTATAGCATCTGGTATGGTGTTTGCCACTCTTCTAATTTCTTGTTGCTCATCTCCGAACATAAGAGCACGTCCACTTGTTTCTAATTCACCTTTCCTTTCTATCTGGAATGCTCCTACAGAACTTTGTACTGAAAGGACTGGAGTGCAGCTGGACATGGACTTTTTTTCTTTGGTTGGAAGCACTCTGAAGACATCCACTGGGCAAAACATCACTCTCTTCTATCCTGACAGGCTTGGCTACTATCCTTACAAAAATGAAATCACAGGAGAGGCATTCAATGGAGGTCTCCCCCAACTGTCGCTGCTGGAGAATCATTTGGAAAAAGCCAAAGAGGATATCCAGTTCTATATTCCTTCAGATGAACAGTTTGGATTGGCTGTCATTGACTGGGAAAACTGGAGACCTGTATGGATAAGAAACTGGGGATCAAAAGACATTTATAGACAGGAATCCATTGAACTGGTTCAGCAGAGAGACCTCAGTCTATCAGAAGTCGAAGCCAGGAATATAGCTAAAATGGAGTTTGAAGCTGCAGCAAAATCAATTATGTTGGAATCTTTAAAACTGGGCATAGAATTGAAGCCAAATCGTCTGTGGGGATATTACCTTTATCCAGACTGTTATAACTATGATTACAAACAAAACCCACATAATTATACGGGAACCTGTTTAGATATTGAAATAGAAAGAAATAATGAGCTTAACTGGTTGTGGGAGGAAAGCACAGCACTTTATCCATCTGTCTACCTAGAGACGGCCTTAAGATCTTCCAGAAATGCCCAACTCTTTGTTCGCAACAGAGTTCGAGAAGCCATTAGAATTTCGTATGTCTCTAATTCTACTCGTCCTCTTCCAGTTTTTGTATATACGCGTCCAGTATTCACAGATGTCTATGAGGAATATCTCTCCCAGGTGAGTGGAGCTAGACCTCAAATATTTCAAATTTAAGCATAAAGAAATTAGCAGGTGGCACTTATTTAGCAAATACGCTAACTCATATCAGAAAAAAAAAGTGTGTAGATTTTGGTTAAAAATTAAATCAGTTCATCAAAGAAATACAATCAAATACTAAGAGGTCTATTTTAAATATTCTTCATTGTATTTATTAAATAGTATTTTATTCTGAGTAGTTCTCACATGTAGCAAAATATTACAAAGCTAGAAAGCATATCTAGTACATTAAGTCAAGAAAGAAATTTGAGTAGCCTCTTCCAAAACAAATTAGTGAAACTGGGTTAGCCTAATGTCTGCTTTTGAGGTCATAAGAAAAAACAATAAAAGGGAGTTTTTATTTTCCTTTAAAAAGGGCTTAAAAGCTAGTGAGAAATATCTGTCCTTAGCTGTACTCAAATAGCTTTTCAAATGGTATTTTGGCATCTCATGGGTTAGTCAAGATTAGGCTCCTATTAAGGTCTAATCATCTTATTTCATTCTGGTTACATTCTTCCCTTCACATTTTTATATAAACTCTCTATCAGAGATACCACAAATCTGGGAAATTTCTTCCTGGTCATCCAGGCTATGAGGAAGGGGAAGTTAGAGGTTGTGTTCCTGGTGACTATGCTGTGTGTAGGATATGGTGTCCTCTCATATCCTGGACAGAGCACCACCAGGCTTTGCCCTGCAGCTCCTGTAGATACCTTCAGGAAGCAAGGGGTGTTGCCAGGGCCCCTGCTGGGATCCTAGTTAATAATTTAAATCCTGTCATCCTTACATTCTTCCTTTTCATGTGTTGTGCCCCACAGTGTGTTGTTTTTAGTTTGTTCTCTTTCTACCCATAGTCCTCTTCCATCCCAGATGGGCTTTAAGCTTTTGTTAGGGCTGGGCCAACACCTCACCCTAAAAGGAGAACTGGACAGAAAAAATTTCCCAGATCAATCTCTGTAAAAGGCCAGAGCCATTCCCTGGAGAAAACAGATTCCTGCTGGTGAAAGCTCTTTCTCTTGCTGCTTTTCTGCTTTAGCACTTACTGGTAACTGAAATTAAGTTAAAAAAAAAAAAAAAAAAGGAAAAAAAATAGAAAAGCTGTGCTTTCTTTCCAGCCTCTGCTTCAGGCAGCATTACTGAAACCAGTTACTACCAACTCTGAGCAGCCAGGAGGCAGCGCAACAAAATCAAATGGTTGGAAGAGTGTATGTCCTATGCCTAGCCACTGGCTCAGTTTTACAGCCTTGTTTTCCTAACCAGATGACATATATAAATTGAATATAGTTGGCAACATTTTCTGGCATCACCTGTGGAACCCAGTCCCAGAATAAAATACTGTAATCGAGAGCAGAATGTTTGCATCATGTGTAATTGCTTGCTGTCTTCAAAGTAGTTATTTTGGCTATGCAATTTAATATATGCATTAAACCTTTTGCCCTTATGCTATAGCTTACTTAAATTAGCATAATCCTTTGTACATTTCCTCTCAGGATGACCTGGTAAACACCATTGGAGAATCTGCTGCACTGGGTGTTTCTGGAATTGTGATATGGGGTGATATGAATTTAACACAAAATAAGGTATGACAGTTTAATTATTATATGACATTTTTAAAGAGCAATAAAGTGAAAAGGATATAAAGCACTATGATTACTTACATCATATCTTCTACTTTTAAAATGATGGCTCCGTATTCCCAGCAGTCTTTTCTAGTTAAAAAACAAGCACATTTGAGGCTTAAGAATATTGTTGTTGACTACACAGAATAAGAGTTCAGTATTTTAAAACATTGGTGTTGGCTCTGAGTAACTAGGCAAGCTACCATGATAACTGTAGGCAAGTTAGCACTTGTTTAGTTAAGGATAAAATTCCTATATCTTCATTGCATTCTGGTCATGAGGTACAGAAAATTACTTGTGCTTGCCCAGAACAATTTTTAAAAGACCCTTCTGCTTTTTAAAGTGGTGCACTTAGCAATAACATTTAAAGCACTAGGAGGAGTCAGTCTGTGAAATTTCAGCTCTAGCCTGTTCTGTGTGTTATAAGTAGTACTTTGATTAATTTTACTGTCAGAAGAGTAAAAAAAAATCTAATTTGTTTTAAGAAGGCCAAATATGTAGTTTGAGAAACTTTCTTATAAGGATATTCAAATAAATCTTTTGAACTAGCTCATTCATACCCAGCAAGCAGATATAATAAACTACTGCATGGGAAGATTCTTCTAAAGTCTTTTAAGAGTAAAGAATTGAAAGTATTCAGCACTACTGGGGCTCCTGTCACAAAAAGCATGGCCAAATAAACCTTGGCAGCTCTGGAAGGTTCAAATTCCTCAAATCATTACTTTGACTCCTTTTTGTATGTGTCTGCATTTGAGAAAGCACATCAGTTGCACCTGAAGCTTTTGTGCCCATTACCCCATTACCAGAACAGAGAGGACCGACAACTTTCATTGCCTGAATTTTGATATTTGTATGAGCAAACAGAATTTTCCATGGCCACAAACAAATTTTCCATAGCCACATACAGAATTTTCCACAGCCCAGTCAGACTATGTATTTGTGGACTAACTGCACCTTTTTCTTTATATCTGTCAGTCAGTAGTCTTTCAGCAATGAAATATTACTGTGAGCCTCATTTCTGCACGAATTGCATCAATCAAAATTTTTGGGAAGGTTTTTTATATATACCTAAAAGAAAAACAAAAAAGACGACATATCCCTCAGATTCACTGAAGTGATCTCCATCAGTGTAAATATTAGTTGTACCCATGTGTGGTATTAGTTAAATGCCTAATACTAAGGAGACACAGTGTCAGAAATGAAGGAAGAGTTTGCAAAGCCTCTGGTTATTAACCTGTGCCAAGCACACACAGAATATATGCCAACATGATCAATTAAAATGACCAATTTTTTTAGCATGCTATCCATTTGACCATCTTCCCAAAATACTTTCCATTCAAAAATGCCATGAAAGCTCCCTTCTCCTGCAGCCTAGCTATTCGGGTCAGGGGAAAACTGAAGAGCCTTACAGAGATGATTTGATAGAAAAATTATTTGTTTGGGCTAAAGAAGTGAGATGTTTTTCAAGATATCCTTTCAAACTGTTCAAGATACATAAAAAGGAACTTCAATCGTTCATGTAACTTCTTTCAATGCATCTGATTCAAAATGCTACATGAAACATACAGATAAAATGAAAGCTTAGTCATCTGCTTTTTTATATAAGTGCTTTTCATAACATCTCCAGCAGCCACCCAACATAAATTTGCTGTGATCCTTGAGCTATATAGCAACTTCTCAGATAAACTTGCTTCCAACAACCAGTTATAACTATTATCAAAACTTCAGGAGAAACGTTCATAGATATCCACTATGGTACTGTTATTAGAATGACAGCATTGTAATGGTTTCCATACTAAACACTGCAGATATGATGCTTTTTCCACAGAACACCTGTAGGACTCTGGACAACTACCTGAGGAGGACTTTAACCCCATACCTCATCAATGTCACAATGGCTGCCAGAATCTGTAGCCAAGTGTTATGCCAAGACGCTGGTGCTTGTGCACGGAAAAAATGGAATTCCAATGACTATCTTCACTTGAACCCCAAGAATATTGTCATTCAAATGACAAAGGATGGAAAATACACTCTTCAAGGGCAACCAGCATTTCA
This sequence comes from Scolopax minor, assembly GCA_028566535.1. NCBI lineage: Eukaryota > Metazoa > Chordata > Aves > Charadriiformes > Scolopacidae > Scolopax > Scolopax minor. The sequence goes on along the minus strand of JAOXNG010000001.1, from coordinate 24,133,286 downwards.
GGATCTGCAAACGTTCATCGAAAAATTTGATTGCTACTGTTATGCAGGGCAAAGTTGTGAACCTAGAGTTGATATAAATGACATCCATTATCTCCATGCTTGCATTTCAGAAGATATTTGCATTCATGTATCCTCAAACTCACTTTCTGATACAGAAGCCTCTGAAGATAGGATCCTTTCTAACAGAACTGTATTTCCATTTACCTCTCAGAGTAAGGTGACATTATCTACACATTTTGAAACAGAAGATTTTCAATCTACCTTTGGAAATAATATACTCAATATAACATCTGCAGAATATAACACTGTCACAGCTGCCACTAGATATGGTTTAGAAGCAAATGACACTCGTACTTTCAGTAGTTCTTCATCCTATAAGATAAGGATTTTTAATCTGTTTTGTATAATTCTAATTTTGAGAACCTTAATATAAATGACTCACTCAAGTGAGAATATTATTTTTAAAGGTTTTATTTACACAAATCATTCCTGAAAAAAACAACTCTGAGGTCTTATCTGTATCAGGAAACCTTTCCTATTCCATAGGTGACACTTCAGCTTGAAAGTATTTCTTCAGTTTAGTTCTATAAACTACTATTTGTGCCAAAGATATACTGGTATGTATACACTGATTTGACCATATGGAAGGCTAATCCAGAAGAAGGAGTATTTTTTTTACAGTTTACATTTTTAGCAGTTATATTTAAAAAAGACCCACAAGTATTGCTGATAATGTCGTTTTGTATACTGCAAATTAAGCCAGTTAAATACATCTCAGCCTGGATTTCCTTGAGTCTCAGCAGTCAACAGGTTTGATGCTCTATGCAGGAATTAATTTCATTCCATAGGAAGATTAGCTCTTAAAAATATTTGGCATAACTTTAGATCTGTGTGACTTTGCAGCACAAAATTGATTACTGTAATGTTTCTCCACTTTTCACAGTATCGACAGGGACATGGCTTTTCTTTTAATTAAATATATTCATAACGCTTCAAAGGGTTCTAACTTTAATGTAACTTCAGCTATTACAGCTTTGTTATTTAAAATTTGGGTCACCCATCCTAGTTTTTCTGTCCAGCCAGCCCTAGCAACTGGGTAGGACTGTCAGTGCCACTTGGACAAAAGCCTATGAGTGTGGGTCTTGGCCTGACTATTTCCTTTTGGTGGAAACCAGTCTCTTCCTTAGGAACATGCAGCAGTGGGAGGATGCAAGATGCAGTGACACTGGGAACCTGGGGTCCCCTTCTTTCACTTCCAGTGCCTGTGATTCCCAGTCTTAGGATCCCTTTTTTGATCCAGTCTGCTGACGGAACTAAGACTATGCACCTAGAATTATTTCACTGCCAAAAGCAACATTACAGTAGCAGAGATACCTCAGAAGAAAACCATTCCTGGTTTCATATCAGGACTCCAGTTATGATTTATGTATAGTCAGTATAAGCATTTAGAAGTAATTACCTGCAGCTCATTTGATAAAATATCCTTTCCAGATTATTATGTCAGATGCTTAATAGACAGCTGTGCTTCTGCTGGGTGAAGAGTGGCTGCTGGCATGGATAGATTAAAAAAGATTCCCTAAAGCTAGGCATGATCTGCATAAATCATCATCTCCTACAGATATGACCTGCCTCCCTAATAGAAATACCTGGACTTTCAATATAGTAGCCCCTTCTTTATGAAAAGTTAAAGCCTAAATTTAGCAGAAAACACGTATTATATCCTCTGTCTTTGAATTTACAGGTTGTCAGCCATAATAGATGTGCAGAAAAATAGATAAAGGCTTTAGGTTTAACATGGAGAAATAATGTTTTATGGCTTTTGGACAACAAGTTATCAAGAGGAAGTGACAATTTTCTCATCGCAGTTATGATGTTGAGTCCACAAGCCAAAGGTATCTCCGCCATCAATGTTTCAAGTAGAATAATAAATGAAAAATATGCATGTGATGGACTGTTGAGCACAAAAGAAGCAAGCTGGTTTTGATCACTTCTGTAAAAACATAGTTTCTTCACTGCAGCTTTGATTTTGAGTTACTTGGTCTTGAGTAAACAAAAGCCATGGTTTGTCTTCTGAATAATTCCTATACCTCAGGTCCCTCCCTTTCCCATTGGACTTGTGATAACTATCAAAGAATTTCTAAAAACTTGAAATGTCACTGGTAATGTCTTACTGTATTTTGTATGACTTATGGGAAGCTTTATTTTTTTCAGCAGAATGCTTTAACATGGTTAAAATTTTATGTTCACACATAAAACTGTGCTCAAACAGTGCACTGCTTTTATAAATCTCAAGTAAGTGAAATTTCCTGAGTAAGAGAGCTTGTTTACAAGTCTTGCCATAAATGTTTTTGAATAACAGCCAGGCAATAGAAAGCAGAGCATCTCTGACGAGAAAAGAGTGAAATCACCACAAGAGGAGGAATAAAAAGTTAAAATCACAGAAGAGTTGAGATGGAGCACCCAGGGCCTCCCAGTGGATGCAGAGGAAGTGAACTGCAGAAGTGAAAGAGGGAAGCAATAGGGAAGGTGCACAGACCAGTCTCTTCCCATTCAACAGTTTTTTTTATCTACCTGGTATTTAATACAATCTTTCCCTGAGGCCCACTGTAAAGATAAAGGAACACAGTAACTGCTATGTTAGATTAGACCTATCCATCTGATCCCACCTCTTTTTGATAGAGAACAGCCAGGGCCAGAAAAGGAAGTTTAGAAGAAAGCAGAGTCTTGCAATAAACTGTCCACAGAAATATGTTTTCCTAAGCTCCATCCATAAATATCATTTGGGATATTTATGTTACCTACATGTATCTGCAATTCATGTTTTAAATCCTACAAGCTTCAAGCCAGCTACATGCTGTGTAAAATGACACTATTTTCCAAATACATTGTTTTGTTCTGTATATTTTTCTTGCCTATATTCTATGTTAAAGAGACACCATGGAGTCAGAAAGTAAGGAAGGAGAAAAGAAGGAAAAGGGGAGCTACACCTTGTATTGCTGGTGACTATCTCCTGTTCAAAGCCTGCTCAAACATGCATTCTCCTAAAGCAGACATCCGCCCCCCCCCAAAAAAAAATCACCTTCCATTCACTGCATTTCGTTTAAACCCTAGTTGTCTCTGTAGCCTTATAGTTTCAGTTTCTTACGTTCTTGTATTTTTCAAAAGAATAAATACTAGAGAAACATTCCTTTCGCTTTGATTGCCATTAATTATTTTGTACTTCTCCCTTTTAGGCAGAATTCAGGCTGGCAATACTAAAGGACTGGTTTGATGAAGTGGTCTAAATGAAAGTCGTTTAACTTCTTCCAGTTGTCTCCTTCAACGTCTAGAAATTTTGCTATAATTTTATTTGAAGTTATGCTTCTCTATTTGAAGAATCTGGATGTGGTTTATTGTGTTGCTTGTTCTGAGACACCCAAAGATATTTACACTTTTAAGAGAGATGGCTATTAGCACTTACAGAATCTGAGCAGAACTGAAATCACAGTCTAGTCCCTACTGTACAGTTTCTTGCTTCTCTGTATTAAAAATAACAACATGGAGAGAGATTTTGAGAGACAGACCAATAAGACTACTTTGTAGACAACCTAGGATGTGACTAGCATCCCAAGGAGTCCAGCAAAATTTGCTTTAATCCCTGCATCACACAGGGACACCCTGTTATATATCAGCTAAGAATCACGTGGAAGATTTCAGCCCTGTGCATTACGCACTAGGCAGCTCCCAGGCACAGATTAGATTTGTACATGTACCTCTCCATCACTCTTCAGTACAAACAACCAACAGCAAAGACAGTTACATAATTTTAAAACATATTCAATTATGGAACATCAATGACCTTTTTAAGAAAGTAACAAATTCCAGCCTTCAAGCTCATAAACTTAGAAGTTAACTGAAAGGGGCTTGTGCAGGCCCCTTTGCGCTGGCAGACACCCATTCTGCCAAAGCAAAACAGCCTCCAAAACTGGGGTCTGGGATTTCGAGACAGGGTCACATTTTCCACAAGTTTCATTTCAAAGAATAACATTGATAAACAGCAATGTTTATTGCATGGCTTCAAAAATAATAATACTGCTTTACTAAACAATAATTTAATTTTTTCTTAAAGAAATTTCTTTTCTGTTGTTCTTTCTTGGCAGGTTTTTGCCTGTCCTATTGAAAACCTTTGTATAGATGGCTGGGAACAGATTCAAAAAGCTTACTGGTCTAACTTCATCCTTTAAGACTTTCAAATGCTTCCTGATGCGTGGCAAACCTAGACCCTTCTGTCTATTTCTCTGGAAAGACTCCACTGAAATTTAACCCAGCATCGTGGTATTTGCTTAATCATGACAGTCATGTAAACACACAGTATTTGAGATCAATCCTAAGTTTTTGGATCTGGTTTTTTAGAGAACAGTTCTTTTGTTGTAGGTGTTCTAAACCTTTCACAGCTACTTTTCTTTTTACTGTCAGTAGTAAAAAGAAGGACTGCAAAATCGTCCTGCATTTGTTGTCCCCTTGTTAGATATCAGAAAGTAAAGGGCAAGGAGGTAAAGGGCAACTATCAATATCAGCATCCTTAAGGGAATAACTTTGGATTTCATTATATTTGCTAATGTGTTACCATCATCATGGTGTATTGTTCATAGGTCTCCTTGGCCAGTAGTAATTACATGACATTTTTCAGTGTATACTTGTATATCCCTTAGTTTATAACTGATAAAGTATTTATTGATTAGTAATCAGACATAAACAGACAGTATGAAAATTAATGTGAATCAATACTTTATCTTTTGAGCCAACATTGTTTCTGTGCGCGCAATTCCAGAGCATGGTGTTCAGCCACATACATATACAGACATTAGACAATAAGCTGTCACCTTTCTCTGCCTTTGTTTTCATCTCAGAAATGTATTTATTCAACAGAAATTCAAGATTCTAGATAAGATATGCCAGTTGTTGGCTGTCTCCTTGTGGAGCACACTGCTTCCTCAGGCTACCTCAGGCAGGTTGAGACAAGATGATCTTGTCAAGTGGTGATTTCCTGAGGCAGGGACCTAACAACCCTCCTTTCAAAGGGAGGCTAAAGGCTCCCTGCAGTCCTATAACGATAATACTGTTAATGTCACAAGAAAGCAGGAAGTACCCTACTGCTGGGACTAATAATACACAAACTTAGACTGCCGTTAATCCCATGCGTTGTTTCAGTTTTCATGATGCATATACCAAACATAAGCATCAAAAATGCAGAGTTCTTGAGTTAAAAACCTTAATCCTCCCCACTCTGTCAGTGTGGCAATCCTTTTTCACTCCTTCTTTCCCTGGCATGTGAGAAAAATTAAGATACATGCTAAAGAGTCTGTGATCCTCCAGCCAGCAGAGGGCATGGATGATGTACAAAGACACTGGTGGGTATAATTGCAATGCTTTCACTCATTGGAAGTTCCATACAGCCTTTCCATTCTCTTTAGCAAAGCAGCTGCTTGACTCTGGCCTACAAACAGGAAAGATGGCTGGTCTCTCACTAATGCAGTGCCTCATTACCAGAAAGATGTGCAGCTTATTCTACAGTTGTTTTTTTTTTTTTTCCCCAAACTTCTGGTATATCAGGACAAACGTGAAAATAAAGGGGTAAGACAACATCTCTTCTCATGCTCTTTTCCCTGGAGATTTCATTCAGCTGAAGACTACTTCTCATTAAGATCTTCAGCCCTCCAAAAACCATCAGAGAACCCAAATAAAACTGCAGTAAGCCCTGGATCTGAAAGCCTGATCCTACACAATGAACAAGAAGAGTCAATTCAAGAGGAGTTTCATGGGAAGAGTGGAGGTCCTAGGGGTGTGAGAACTGTCACCACTAGAGATGAAGGCCCTACAAAACCAATCCTGCCAAGGAGACCAAGCCCACCATGAGCCGGTGCTGCTAATGTGGCCCTGGGCCATCCCTTGTTGGGTCATTCAGCCCGTGGCGGCTCACCACACTCCCGCCAGCGACCAGCCGGCCACCTCACTCGATCCATCACCGTGCCCAGGGCCACCTCGCTGCCCCATGGCCTTGCAGGGCCTCCTTGCGACCGCCTCAGGCCCCCATCCCCGTTGGACGCCCCACTGCCCTCCCCTCGGCCCTGGGCCGGCCCCGGCC
>JAOXNG010000001.1:24074476-24092462 GCA_028566535.1 Scolopax minor | reverse complement strand
ACCTTACCCCCACCTCCTGGGCTATGGCCTGCCAGTCCAGGTACCCGTGTTCCGCAGCTATCTTCTTCAGCCTCTCTATTTCCTCCTCAGTCCACTCCTTTTTGTTGATGCTTGGATGCTCCCAATTTTGCCAAAACTTCTTCAGTTCTCCTGAACTACGCTGCCCATCAAACTAAAAGAAACAGCAAAAATCTGTTTTGTATTGTAGCTAGGGCTGAAACATCTGGACAGACAGGAACACTGATACAAGGAATATATTTTGCTCTCCGGATACGTCTTCATTTATAAGTTTTCCAGAATTAAACCATCAAATTTAACCAATAACATCAAAATTTCAGTGCTTCTGTGCCTGCCAGATCACAGAACAGTCAACTTTGAGAAATGCAGGATGGGAACGGTGGGTACAAACTAGAGCAGGTCAGGTAATTCTCAAGAGAAAGGACACAGAAATCAGAAGTAATAAAACAGCTGATCTCCCAGCTTACGTGGATGTTTGAAATCTTCTCCCAGTCGTGCTCGTCGAATCTGTTTCCTAACAAGTCGCTTTCTGGGAGCTGACTAAAACAGAAGGTACAAAGAGAAAGAACCACATTAAATGGTTAATTCAGAAGACACTTTGTCTTCCTGATCTTGCTTCATCTTTCTCCTCCCCACCTATCACTGATATCCGCAAAAACTGAGCACCCACTCTCTCAAAGCATCTGGCTCTTTAACGCAGTCACTTTGCCCAAAACAATATTTCTTCTTGAAAATAAGGTCCCTTACAAGATTGGCAGGAGAAACTATTAATACAATATCAAAATATATTGCTCCAGGCAGGTTAATGAGCAAAAGCTCAGAACTACTGAGCTCTCAGCTTCCTTATTGCTAAATCAATAACTACTTAAACCAGCACCTCTATATTGGGTATAGATACTACATTTGCATATCAAGACCCAAAACATGGTTCTTAGTAAAGAACTGTGGAAATGAGAGCTCTATAGAGTTTGAACAGCACTTATTTTTTTGCAAGAGAACATAAAGCTGTCTCCAAATGTCGTATCTAGAAGTACTGAGGAAGGAGAGAATTTTAAGAGGTAAACTCCAAGAACAGACTTTGATTTTCATCAAGAACATAAAAAGTTGACTTCTCACTTAATTGCCTCTATTTCTTGCTCCACTTCTTTGATTTGCTTTTCCAAGATCTGTTTCTCCATTTCGGTCTTGACTTTTTCCAGTTTCTGATTCCAATAATTCATCCTGTTCAAAAATATTTTTATCATCACTTAATAAGACTAGATGGGAATGAGGTCAATGGCATCAGAAGACACAGCAAAACCAGTTTCCCCACCAGTCTCTCATTCAAGTTTCTCACATTCTTCAAGTTTATTTCCACACAGCACAAAACTGCCATTGTTCTACATTTTCCCACAGTGCACACTCGTCGTCCTATTTTTGCCCCTTCAAGGCAAATCACTGACCCAGAACTGGTCACAGGTTAATAATTTTGTTATTTACAGAGAGGACAGTTGCTGCAACAGCAACAGAGACAGACTGTACCAGCTCTGGGCACAGAAAACTCTTGCTGGACACCCCATTATGACTCGCTGCCAATCACAATTTCAGTTTCAAGCTCTGCAGACTATTTTAAGTTATACTACTGTGTCAGTGAGAAGAAATAAATGACCATAAAATGCCACAATACCTACAAAACAAAATCTTTCCACCTGCCAGACAGCCCCAAAACAATCATCAAGCATCTACAGCCCAACCTGAATGCTGTCCCCTATGGCTTATGGTCAGAACACTGCAGTCCAAGGAAAATACTTCTACTTTTTTGATCTGTTACCCATGAAGAACCAGTATTGGAAGGAATGCAAGATGAATGTATTTTAATTGTTATGATTTTTGCATCAGCATAATTGTTAATCTCATAAATATTTATTTTGCTTAATAAGACATGTAGTTGAAAGGCATTAATGGGAGCCTGTTTGGTTTACAGAAACTTTGTTCTTTGCAGAGGAAGTTTTTAATGAAAGATCTAAACCTCAAGGAGGTGTTTTTTCAGACCAAACAATATATGCTTCTGACAATGTAAAGAAAAAAAGAAAACCTGAAAATGTGTTTGTTACAGATGCTTGCATATGACAAGTATGTATTTAGTTAGTCATTTCTCAGAGCATTTTAATTTTCTTCCATTCCAGATGTCTGCATTAATTGCAGTGTTTAAATATGTAAACTTAAAGATAAAAGTTCTTCATCTGGAAAGTCATTGTGTTAAACCCTAAAGAGCCTGAGGATGTAATGCTTACTTCAAAGAAAGCAATTGCATGCCTACATAGAAGTCTCATACTACTTGACAGCTTTTGTTTGCCCTAAAATATATGTCCTGGAGCATTGTGCAGACTAATACTTCAGGTGGTAAAATGGGTGGTGTTACCACAATAAGTCTGTCAAATCATGACTTGCAGCAAGTCAGCACTTCCAGCAAGGACTGAACTCTGTGCTGTAATGATTTCTGACTCATTTTACAGACATAGAAGAGTTTTAAACCATTCTCTTGATTTCCTCCTGCGTGTATTCATTTGATCTTTCTCAAACTTTACCATTGATTCTCCTCCCCCCTCAGGATGGGGGCAGTTAGAACAGAGGAAGGTTATAGCACAATCCCAAATCCTATGGCAGGTATGAACCCCTTAAAGAAACTTTTCTCAAGCATGTACTGTTTTTGCTGTAGAAGTGCTGGTAGGAATTTCATTTTTCTCTTTGCAGAATATTCTTCTGATCTTGTTCTTAAAAAGACTGAAAAAATGCCATTTCTTCCAGAGCAGGAGAAGTTGGAGCAGAGAGGAATGGGCTGTGACTCTGAGGACAGAAGTTGATAGGCTAATGTTATCTTTTTTTACTAGATTAATTTTGCTAAATGGAAAAGCTTAGATGTCACAGACATGCTTAGAAAAAGCAATTGCTGTTAAGCAGCCTGGGAGAGGTTATTTATTGTAGGTGTTTTATGGTTTACTGCAAGCTGTTTTATTAAGTCTGTCCTAGCATGGATTCCTTTTCATCCCTGCCTCTTGACTGCAAGATGCTTTTGGATAACTGAACTGCAAGAGACAATGGCGGTTTTAGGAAATGAGCTAACAAGAAGCTCTTAGCTGCCTGAATAATCCTTGCTGTTATTCATAGCTGATGTGTTCATTTAGTTGAATAAAACATAAATGTCTTTTTTTATGAAGCAGCTGGCTTATCTGAAACTAATATGCTTATTTTTGCTCTCAAACATACATATTTTTTTGTTAAATATTTGACTTAAGACTTAGGTTTGACTTAATTTGCTCACTTCCCAGATAAATGTTCTTTTTGTTTCTGTTGTTTTTTGTGTGTTAGTACCACCCAAAAAGGAAGAGACCTCTTCCCCTCTGTGCTTTACTTGAACCAGTTCTTTACCCCTGCTCAGGAGCTCCCCAAAAGTATAAGGGCAGCAACAGTCACCACAGTCATTGCCTATGAAAAGGCTGACCTTTCTTTTAAGAGACTACATTTACTAACTATTAAAAAACCCTTTCTTTTAGGACTCTTAGAAAATTAGCTTAAATCTACTCCCACGTAACTCAGATGAATGCCAAGACTTGAAGAAAAAATCTGGCTGTCCTTTAGATTGAGCTTCTTCACCTGAAACACGAGGCACAGGCCATTAGTCTGCAGGGGAGTGTGTGTGACTGAGTCTTAAAATCCACCCAGTGCTGAGAGGGGCTCCACTGTATAGGGCAGGTCGGGGCAGGGGGGTGCATCCACTCAGTGGAATGGTCTCTTGACCATATGCACACTTCAAAGTGTAGGAAGTGCCTTGTATTACAAAAAGAAAAACTCAGGAAAGAGGGAAAGGGTTGAGTGCTAGACCTGCACTTGCAGTTTTGCTTAGCTATAGAACAACTGTGGGAGCTGACTCTGGCTCTTGGCCCCTGCCACCAGTTGCGAGGACCCCCCAGCTGGCAGTCCCAGCCTGGGGGGGGTGTTCTTCTGGTCATTACTGGTAAATCCCAGCTGGCAGAAGACTCAGGCATGAGTTCATGTGATGTTAATTCTTATGCAATGTAATCCTACTGTCTGTGACTTTCTATTACTATTTTAAAACTTACTTCCCGTTATGGACCTCAGTGATATAGTAAATGTTTTACCAGTGCCTAGTCTTTGGGTTAATGTCATGGCTCTTGCCCTTGAAAATGCCAAAATAATAGTTCAAATCATGCAGAAAAACAAATCCATCTTGCTTGGGACTCTGATTCACAGTGGTGAGACAAACAGTGGATGCTGATTTTTGATGCATTTTCCTGGAATGGTCTGCTTGGCTGGGACAGAGCTTGAAGGGACTAGATGTGTCATAAGCATAGAAAAGTTTTGGATAGTAACCAAAAGGCAGGCATCTGCCAACCTCACAGTGATTCTAGCTCATTGCCCTCTGTCCTGTCAGATACAGGGTCAATTTCTCAAAGTTGCTAATGATTCCACTTTCCATTTAATTCATTTTTAGAGTAGTTGAAGGTGCTAAGGCTGTGGAAGGATTTTTCCTAGAGCATCAAGGAGACCAAAAATGATGGTGACAGGGCAAAGCCAGAAAAATGCCTAAGTTGAGGAAGATGGTTTTGAAGGATGCTTCTGTGTGCTGTCATTATAATTGTGTTTTCTTCCTAGTATTTTCAGATAAAATCCTCAAAGGACTGAGCCTAGCAAGTGATTGCCTTATACCCATTTGTGTCACCACAGTCTTTGCAAAGGTAACACACATACCTCTTGAAAGGTGTTTGTTCTAAACACCTTCTTCACATTCAGATGCACTTACTCACCAAAACCACAGGAGCTGCTGGTGCTGGAAGGAACTTGGCAACGTGAGTGCAAGAGCAGGAGGTGCGATCCTATAGACACACTGTTCCTGGATGCTGCCAGGCTGCAGAAAGACACTTGTAGGATATTATCAAGACTAACTGAACCTATGTTAAACCCTGAGCTGGCATCTACACGGTCCCTGGTGATGAAAACCAGTATATCATGGTCTTGGTCCAGATTACCATTTTTGAGCGTGATTTTAGTTCCTCAGAAAATAATGAGACTTCTCTGTATATTGACAGACAAGTAAGTCTGGATTGCTTTGCAGCAGAAGATATCGTATATTTATTTAATATCAATTTATCAATACCATTTATTTTAATAAATAGTCTTCTGTTGGTTAAGATTAAATAGAGCCATCTTTAGCTTATAAAAGAGCAGTGTACAGAACTCAATGCAGTGCCAAAACTTCTCTTGAATTTAGGTTTATTTCAGCTGGACTGTTACCCTCTACCACAGGACCCATAACCAATTCTTTGTTTCTGTAAATCCCCATTCATTATCACAGATTAAATCTGAACATTTCATGAACAAAATGTGAAAAGTTCTGCTCACTCAGATCCATGCCATCACTGGAACGGTAATGGGCAATTACACGGAATGGGCTTGCATATGGCACAGTGTGTATCTATATTGTCCAAGAGAAATGTATGAAATTGATTGATATGGGAAGGGGCACAAGTGATTATGTCACGTCTTGTACTGTCTTCGACAACGCCCCTACGTTTCTGACAAATGTGGTTCAGCTGTCTAGAAAATTATTTCACAGTTCTAAATCCAAAGAGATATAAATCATATGGAATCAGTCATGAAGATGGAGAATGAGTTCTCTGTGAAGTTGCAACTATTATTGGATGAAGTATTGCTCAAAAGAATTGAATGCTGTGAGGTACTTAAAATGTGAGCCTCTTATATGAATTTTTCTGTACCTGAAGACAATTAGTGAATTTCTGGAATGTTGGGTAAAGTGTAACGCTTGGGTACAACACCACTGATTAAAAAAATAACTTCCAATATTGCATGTAAAGTGATCTGTTTCTCGTAACTATTGTTTCACTGTGTTAGAAAGTGTAAAGTGCAGGATTCCTGTGCTTAGATTTACAGCATTAGATGCTGTCAGGAAAGCATTTTTAAAATCTGGATCATACCATGCTAAAGGCAGAATTATGATGTACCTTCTTAATTAACCAATGTTCATAGTTGTTGCAGGTGGTGGGCAGCTATCTTCATGTTTCCCTCGGTACCAATTATTAATCTGATAACCCAGTGTCCAGTGAGATAATTCACAGGAATTAGTCATTTGACTGAATTTTAATGCTGATGCTTCAAGATCTGACTAGTTGTAGGAAGTATTTAGTGACCCATTAAGTGTATAATGGGGTCTGTCATGGAGAAACCTCATCTTAATGCAAGTGTCTGCTTCTTCAGACTGGTTATCTGCCCGCTTCTGTTTGTGGGGTGGAAAAGGGATGGGACTGTAAAAGAGTCAGGGTGCTTTGCATATTATGGTGAAATACTGAGATACCAGATGGCAGAGAAATAATTTCTAAACATATTGACTGGGTCAGACCAACAGCCTCACTGAGATGTCCTCCAATGCCTTCCCATGTGTGCTGTGCATAGGTGGTGTTTCTCCTTGCACTTGCTTTACACAGCATATGGAAAAGGTGTGCTAGTATTTCTTCCCTGGCTATTGCCTCCTATACATAAAGCCTTGCAGGGGTATCAGCACCATTTGCCTTTTGTTGGCTGCTAGCACCTACATTTTGAAGCAGAAGCACAGCTGAGGCTTGGCCTGGCCAGCAGCAAGGCTGTGCTCCTGTGGGACCAGCACCTGCTCTTCTTCATCCCACAGGAGAGGCAGAGGAGGATGGATCAGCTGGTGGGCTCCACATCCCATGTCAGACACTTGATGGTCACATCTGCTTCCTGTGAGCCTGAGGATAGTAATAGGACAAGGGCGAATGGTTTTAAACTGAAAGAGGGGAGATTTAGATTAGATACTAGGAAGAAATTCTTTACTGTGAGAGTGGTGAGACACTGGAACAGGTTTTCCCAGAGAAGTTGTGGATGCCCCAATCCTGGAAGTGTTCAAGGCCAGGCTGGATAGAGCCTTGAGCAACCTGGTCTGGTGGGAGGTGGGGCTGGAACTCAATGATTTTCAAGGTCCCTTCCAACTCTAAACACGTTATGATTCTATGATTCTATGAAGTATTTCTTTGGGTACCTCTGCCCTTATTTGAGAACTGCTCTGGATTATATTACATTTCGTGGGGTGTGCTGCAATGTCCAGCCCATCCTGTGAAGGAGTCAAAGCTCCACACCCCTCAGCTGAACAAGGAAGCAATTTCTCTGTCATTTCTGAATACCTAGCCCCTGCTGCCAGAGAGAACTCATCCCTGTGGCTCACAGGTAAACATTTAGGAAATGCTTTTGGTTTTTGACTGAGTGGACAAGATTGTACCTATTGCACATAATTTTGCAAAATGGTCCCCAGGGAGGGTAGCTCATCTGCCTGCCGGTTTCACAAATTGAAGTTCTATGATACATCTGTGTAGGCAGTGTACCTTTTCAGGAATAAAGTATTTACAAACAAGTGCACTTAAAATAAGTGGCTTTGTTAAGCAGCATTCCCTGACTCTTTGCTCATTGTTATCTATAGATTGTATGGAGAGTGTTTTTACTGAAATAGAAAACAAGTCAATACATTCCCCTAATCTGCCTTCCAGTGTAAAAGCAGGCACCTGCACTGCTGGTATTTAAAGTTACTTACCAATTAAAGGACAAGGAATGCAAGTTTACAGCATGTCACTTTGGAGTACAGTATAGCCATATTGGACCAAGAACCTTGGAGAGATTCAAGAATAAAAGAGCTTCCATGTTTTGAATCAGACTGTCCCCACTAATGCTGATAAAATTAGGTTAAGCATTAAGCTTAAGATTAATTGTATTAAGCATTAAGCAAAGTTCAGAAAATAGCATAGAAATAAATATATTAGTGCATGAAGTGGAAGAAAGTTATAGATGAAAACGATTTCTTGACATCTGTTGGACCATATGTAAGTGTATTCTTCAAAAATTAGTTAAAACGAGACCACTAGGAAAAGAGTCATTTATTTTCAGTCCCTAAAGAGAAGTAAACTGGGTTTTGAAGACTTATGTTTTACCTTTTATTTTTAAGCCTTTAACCCAAATTCACACACTAGGTCTTGGTCTGTGCACAACCCCAAATGCTCATGCAGCCACTTTGATGTACAGGTGTACATCCATGTATTTTACATGTAGTTGTACATGCAGATGGCTAGTTGGCTACCTACCTATTTGAATAAGGTCAAAATTAGATTTTTAAAAGGATAGGTCATCAGTCACAAGAAAGAAAGAACCCAACATGGCCTCCCTTCTGTAGAGATTAATGTGGATTAACTATAAGTATTTTTGCTGTACTAACTCTATATCGAGGTCTGTAAATGTCCCACAAAGAACTTATCAAGATGCACAAAGAATTTATCAAGATGGTGCATGTAAATTTCAATATTGATTATATACTGTGCCACAAAATTCAGCTTCCAGATCAGATTAATTAACAGCCTGTGCTACCACTCCATATCTGACAGCCTTCAGTATGTACCACCTTGAATCCAAGTCCTATTCCTCGGCACTCCAAAGCTCAGATCCTAAACCATCGCTGTGCTCATTTCCTTGGTGCTCGGGATGCAGCAGATGGAACATGCCCTGAGCATCCTGGGCTGAGTATTAATCTAAATATTAAGGCTTCTTTCATGTTTCTACAACCTCAGCTTCCATACAGAGTGAAGGAAAACAGTTTTATCACGCTCCTGTCTATCAGCCAGTTTATTCCCTTGTGCTATACACAAAACCACCAGTTTGCTGAAGGGCCTCCTGAGGAGTGGAGAAATGGCTTGGTCAAAAAAGTAAGTTTTACTTGGCACACAAAACTGCATCATCTTTGAGAAAGGTGAATTACTGGTACTGTAAAGCAACTCTACCATGAAACGAATGGAAGAAAATATGGTTTTATTATGAACTATTCAGTAGGGCTGTTTCCTATTTCCATGACCTGAGAACTTGATTTTCGCTCATAAGTAAGTCAGATATTCCAGGCAGTGAGGCTTTTAACCTTTTTATTACCTCAGGTCCTACCTCATTGACTCTACACAGCCTCCCTTGCACTCTGAGATTTTCTCAGTGATGGCCCAACCTGTGCTGAACTTATGAAACCTTATGAGTTGTGAATTTCAACCTTAGGGCATAGCAGCTGTGGTTTGTTTTTTTTTTTTTTTTTTTAAATGCGCTAAATGAAAAATAAATAGATATAACATAAAATCTCTGGTTTTGGGAACGCTTTCTCATTAACGTAGTGATGCTTAAATATTTGCCTAACACTCAGAAGTACTTTGTGTTTTGTCTGCAAGCACCAGCAAATGCACATGGCCCATTCTAGATATCATCCATACAGCTGCTAATATACTAGGTCTATTTGTTGGGTAATGTAATGTAGGAAACAAAGCTATTTTCTCTCCAAAAAGTTAAGGTCAGCATTTCCATTCGGGCTTGGAGGTAGGCAAGGCATGAGTATTTTTGTGCATTGGAAAAACAAACCCATTGAACATGTTTTTAACCTCGTTTAACTTCTCCAATTCTCCTCATTCTCTTTTCCTCTCTAACTAGAAAGTCCTAAAGCTGTTTTTCATGCGTTTGACAAAACACTATTGCATGCTTCGTTTTTGTCACTTACACAAAAATCAGAGCTGAATGGCCTGAAAGTGGAGGTAGAATGCTTCAATAAAGCAATATTTATTAATAAAGACTACTCAGAAAGATCTTTAGTGCTCCAACCCATTCTTTCTGAAAACGTTTTGGAAATACAGGAATATATGACTTACATAGTCAATGCATTTATGACTTACATTTTAAAGATACTGCTAAAGACATGAGCAATAAATCCTATACACAGTTGCAATTTTGTTGCTTAAAAACTTCCTTTAGAGTACTTGTTTGAAGTCAAATTACAGTAAGGTCTGATTTTAATTACAAATTAAAGTCTTTTTTGCTTTTATGTTTTTGTGATCATCATGAAATATTTTACAAGTGGATTTATAGGTCTCTGTGCAAATTAAAGGAACTGGGGAACACGGAAGGCTTTATTGAGGGGAGGGATTATCATTCAAAAGGACTTTGTTTTTCTAAGAATTTTCTTACTGGTGTGTATTAATTGGTTTTCATTGAGAATAAAGTCAAGGCTATCGTACCACCTTACATGTACAAAGTTCAAAGTTGTAGTTCAGTCTATGTTGAACTAAGCATAAAAGAGGGAAACAGTAACAAAATAATACTGCAGTATTTGAACTACTGGAAAACTGATTCATAATTAAATCTAGTATAACTGTCGAAATAACTGTGCAGGACATTTGAGAAATGAGGCTCAGAAATCACATGTAAGAAGTCTGAGCATCAGGCTTTCTCAGTTTACTGAAGCTGTAAACTAATAAATCAATGTCTTTAAAACATTTAAAAGATGAAGGAACAGCAAGAGATATTTTCACACTGTACAGAACAAAATGTATTGATATTTGTAATGGATAGTTTTAATTACATTTAATTGTTGTACTTTAAGCCTTTAACAGAGGATTTTTAATGGGCACAGTAAAATCTGTGCCATTAGTTTTTAATGCAATAAAGTTCAATGCCTGATGCTGAGCTGTTTTAAATCAGTGAAACACCACAGGAGTCACTGTTTGAGGCTCGTGTCCCTTATTTTGCATCAAGTGCAGCCAATCTACTCTCTTAGACATTGAAACATGCTGTGTAAAACCTGAAGTGCAGGAACGACACCTTTCGGGGAGGAGAATTGGAGGTCATTGCTGGCTGAGGTTTGCTAGTCCAGAGGCTAATGAAAACTGACAGGTTACTCCTCAGGAAAAAAAAATATCTCCTAACAAAAATAACAACCATGCAAATTAATACGATACACAAAGGGGGTGAAGATTTATGTGACTGCTTCCCTCACCCCTTTCATCTGGCTTCCTTTTTCTACGTTATTCCCTAATGATGCTCATTTGTCTGCTTCATTTACCACTGCCTGCCCGTCCTCCTATGCCACTCCTGTACGCTGGGCTCACAGGGGCTGCACCTTCCTGGACTCTCATTAAAGATCCCAACTGATTTTTTTTTTGTCTGTGGAGCTCTTGCAGCTGAGGCAGCTCCTTTGTCCATCTCATCATACCACCTCTCTGCCGGAGTTGATCTCCTTGAAGCAGCAGTGGTAGGAGGAGCAGCAGCCCTGCGGTGCAGCCACAGCAGATTGTAGCCTCGGGACTGCATTCAGCAGGAATGGGTGACAATTTAAGTTAATATGCCAGGCTGCAAGGTGACTTGAGCCATGCATGAATTGTTTTACTGCCTCCTTGTCTGGCCTCTGTCTGCCAGGCTTAAACCCGACAGAGTTAAGAGACAGAGCTGGGCTGATGAGGCTTCAGCCCAAGTCTGTGGAGATCAGCAGGAAGATTCCCACTGCTTTTAATGAAAACAGGACGTTGGCTTTAGATTATCCACAAGACTCAGTTCTGCTGTGACGTTTACAAAGAATGAGATCCACTGAGATCCACTTGAGCAAAATGTGAGTTAAGCTCTCATTTCTCTCCACCATATCATGCACAAATCTCTGCTGAGAAACTATGCAATTACCTTTCTCTGCTTCCATCTTCCTTCATTCGGTCTTTCTCTATCTTCTTCCTTTCTGCTGCATCTGAGAGTCAAGCTTCTTAGAAGAGAGTCTCTGGCTTTCTATTCACGTTAGCCTTTTTGAATGTTGTGAGATGATAAGTATGCCAGAGAAAATGTGTTTTCTGCACTTTTAACTGGAGAGCAATTAATCCTAGAGCTTTTTCCTTCTTCTGGAAATGGTACTATCAGCTACTTCCCAAGGATAAGACCCAATTTGCAACAGACAGCCTACTTGATGAAGTGAGATGGATGATGGATTTCTCCAAAGATAATGATATTGAGCAGGGTCTAACTGAGAAAAGATTAAAGCAGAAGGGAAGGCAAGGGAGGAGAACCAGGCCATTGTCCACTTGTCCCTCAAAGACAGGGTTCAGGGACCCGATGAGCCCACCCCAGATGTTGTTCCAAAGTGGTTGGTTACTGTCCTATATGCTCTCAGTCTACTGCAGCAGAATGTATGTAAAAAATGTGCAGTTACACACACACACGTGCATCTATACACAGTGTGATCTTTGATACACTTTTTGTTTAAATATAAGATATATTGTATTAATGAGCTGCAGCCTGAAGTCTGAGCTTTTCGCAGACAGTGTGAAGGACTGTTGTGGTGAAAAACAACAGAATTAGATAACTTCCTGAATTCCTTACTCAAATATAGGATAACTATTACAAATATGTGCTCGTTTCATTTCTGCACTTTTGTGGCTTTGTAGTTTGCAAATTATGTTTTCTACTTTGTGCTCAGCAAATAATCACTTTTATTTGCTTTCACCTTAGCCTGCCCATGAGATAAAGCTATTTTTAAGGTCACTTTCAAATGTCAAGTCATCCCTTTCCTGCATGCGTTGCCACCTTTTGAAGTGCGAGATTGGGAAACATAACAACTGTCTGACTCCCCAGAGCCTTGCTCCAGGGTGGAGAGGGTTTAAGAACAATGGACATGTTTTCATATTAGCTGCACAGGTTGGTTTGAAAATCCAATCTCACTCTTGGTGTGAGAGTCCAAGAGGTAGATGTCTCTTCTAGTGACTGTCAGAGTGTAAGGAAGCTGGCTGCCCTGTAGCAGGGTGTGAGGCATACAACTGTGAGAGCTTTCAAAGTGTTCAAGCAATCACACTACTAGAAGTATTAGAAGGCTTATGAGAAGTGCTATTGAATAAACATAAGGAGTTTGTCCACAATCTCAAGAGATTTGGGAGCATGAAAAATATTTTGAGCAAATGTTGCCACAGTCTATGGTAAAGACCTCCAAACTCTTCCATGGATTCGTGTCCAAGCTCTTTGAAAAGATTTCTATTAAATACTGAGTGAATGAGAAAAACCCAACCTATCAGTCCACAGATAAAAGTTCTTATTCAGCAATCTCACCAAATCCACAGTTTTTGTTCCAGAAACAGAAGCATTACCAATCTACATGTGTGGAAGAGCATTTACTTGTGTCCTTGGCAGATCTACCTGAGGGAAAAAGACTTCAGAATCTGCAGATTACAAAACCAAAACATGTGCATAAGTTACACATGCTTTTTACAATCAAAGAATCTTCTGGTTTTGGAAGCCTCAGCAACTCAGCGTAAGCTGTTATTTGTACCTTAGGGGTTGTTATCTGACAGTCCCATGAGTCCACTTGACTCTGTTTCTTTTTCAACAAGTGATGATCCTTTTAACATATATATAACAGGAAGTTGATTTAGCAAAGAAGAACTCTTCTCTGTCCATTGGAGACACTTCTTTTCATTGGCACCTAGAGACATCTGTGTCCTGCTGTGTTTATTAAATTGCTGGCCTAGATATTGCTGAAATAGATAGCTTTGGGGTAACAAGAGGATATGTACCAAAGATATTTTTTACTACTCATTTTCTCTAGCTGGGGTTACATGTAGAGACAGCAGATCAAAGAAAACTCCATAGATATTATTTTGCAGTCACAGAGAAATGAATTTTGCTTTGTAAGTCAATGGACTGCTAGTTTTATTGCTTGTTTTTCTTTTCTACTTTCTATTACAAGCTGAATATTTGAAAAATGTAACTCAAAACTTCATCTGAAGAAATTCTTCTGATAAATGCACTATACCAAAACCAGTAAGCAATGCAGTGTGTGCCCTGTTCTCTTTTCATCAGGAGAAAAATAAACTAAGGTGTTTTTATATATATATATAGGTGCCAAAGCAAACTTCATCCTGCTCTTGATAATGCAGTCAGCATTGAGGATGGATATTACAGCTATATATTTGCAAGTTAGGAGTGTTGAGTTGTAGAAAGATAAATTGGTTATGCAGAATCATTCACTTGTTTTTTGCCACCAGTTGATGTACCTTCATCATTCTTCCCTGAGACTAATAGTAAGATTTGCCATCGTCTGTGTTTGTGAAAGAGGCTGAGCTGAATTTCAGGTATTGCAACAAGATACATCTATTTAAAATAACATAAATCTCTGATAAGGCATAGGGCTACTTTTTTTTTTTTATTATTATTCCCTGTAGGCTTTCTTGGGCTCTGCTTGGCTGTCTCTTAGAGCATCCGTGGCTGTCTCTTAGTGCATCCGTCATTTAGATGAACCAGTTAAGTTTGCTGAAATTCTGCATCTGGTAAAAAGAATAGGAACCAGCACTCCCTAGTCCTGTGCTTAAAATTAGGGGGAAACAGAGAAAAAGTTAAACTCTTTGTCTATTCCTTTCTTAACTCAATTGGAAAAAAGCAGTGAAAAGAGGAACTTAGCTAGTTCTTCACAATTCCTTTAAATTAAATTGTTTTAAATATATAATCTTAGAATAGAGACTTTTAGTAAATATCTTTATAAAACACAAGTTGCCCTTCTTGCAACACTAACTAGGGTCATGCAATACTCCAAGAAAGGCAAAAAGAATAGTTTTCAATAGAACTGATTTTGTTTGTGGTGTGACAGCAACACACAAATTCAGTGTAGGAAATTGATTGTGAGACAGACTTTATAGAGCAGGTCCCAGCCAGATGCTGCTGGTGCTTCAGGCATAGTGGGATGAAAGAGCCCACAGATTTGGGGTGGATCAATACCTGTCTCTGCTCATGCTGTCTCAGAGAAAGCAGTTAATTACATATTTGGAATACCTCTAGTACATCACTGGGTTTGGTGTCCTCAGTGGAGGCTCTTCCTGAGTCAGGAGGACTTTTTGTCCTCCCTAAAGGTCTGCTGAATCCCCATCTGCCCAGCAAGGATTCAGCCCTGAGTCCTGTGGAAAGAGCAACTTGGCATCTAGGATCCATGCTGACCTGTGAGGAGGACCCTGACTTGTGCTCAGGAGAAATAACTAAGAAGATGAGAAATCTCTGCGGCAAGGATGGCAGGAGCAGTATCTGCAGTGCATATGTGTGCATGTGTGCTGACAGTCTGTCAGCCAACTCTGGCAAGTGATGAGCATGGGGAGGTAGCCAGGACCTATCTGCTAGTGGGCTTAGAATTCCCTAGCCTGGAAACATTCACTGTGTGATTTGCTCTAGCCATGCTCTATACTCACTTTTATCTGCACAAGCCGTGCTGCAGTTGCCATGTGGACCCTTATGGTACCGGAGTAACAAGAATAATACCAGGGCATCCTTCTCCCTGGGAGCTCTGCTCTCTCACGTTTATCTTTCTGCTGTAGTACCATGATCTCCAACTAGGAGACCTCACAGTCTAGGCATTGCAAGGTACATACATATTTTCTATCTAAATAACTTAAAGCAGGTGAAAAAAATGAACTATTATTACCATATTTCATATTTTAGAGAATGAAAATGAAGATGTTTGTTCTGCTTCAATTATATAGCAAACTCTAGAATTTTTATTTGATCAAAACACAGTCAGATGCTTAAAGATAAATAAATCATAATAAATCGGTAATTTTTTTTTCATAAGTAGCTTTTTGCACCAAATCACCCTCCATGGTTTACTCATAAATTCATTAAACAATTGCAGCCTTAGGGGGACTTCTTCATAACTTCTGAGGGAATAGCTGTCTCTTGCGAACTCCTGAATTTGCTATGCTTCTATAAGACTTTTGTGTTTTGCAGGAGTATGTAAATGTGCTCTTTATTCATATTTAACATTCTTTAGAAGAAATAGAAATGTCTGTTACAAATACATTTGATAGAAGATGGAGGGACTGGTTTATAACATGAAAAGACGGTGAATTTTCATGTAATATCTCAGCGTGATATTTGACTGTATTAGTACATTAAATCTAGTATACTAAAAATGCGTCAATAGAGCAAGAACTCACAGTCATCACCTTTGAATCCCTTGATTGCATTCCAGCCAGCCCTATGGACTTACTATATCTGGATATCTTAGGTGATCCCTTTCTTGATCCTTGTGGTTGCAAAGCTCAGGGGTGTAGCCCAGGGGCTGGGGGAATCTCTGAAATTGTTGTAGGATGGGCAGGAGCTGGGCTACAGACAAGCAGCAAACTCCTGAGACAGCTGGTCTGGTCAGCAGATAAGTGCCCCTATCCCCACAGAAGGGAATACCCAACCTCTGTTATCCATTGCTTCCTTTTGGAGATCTGTGGATCATTCTCAGGCACCTTCCAGCCTTTGTAAATCACCAGCCACACTTCACCACTCCGAGGGTCTTTGTCAGCCCTCTTTTCAAGGGTTATCTCTCTCCATTCCTCCTTCAACCCAAGATGAGGCTTGGGCTCTTGCAGAAAGATCAGAGAGAATTGTGGAGAATTGTGACAAGCCTTTGAAGTATTATTGCTGGCTGCAGCTATTTCTGACCCGTGATCCACATAATTTACCCCAGAGATAGGATATTTCACATTTAGGTATTGCCATTAGGTAGGAGATGCTACTGCTGCTCATGGTGGTAACAGGCAGAAAAAATGTTTGTGATTTCTGATTTACACCAAAACATGTTTCTCATGTCCAATTGCAAGAGCAAGTGAATTTCTTTATGCTGGTTGCTTTATGTGTAGTCCAATGACTGTACATCTGATGATTCGGTCAGGAATACTTCATCTGAAGGAAAGTTGAAAATACAATTGGTTTTGTCCTGAAGTTTATCCTCCTATTCATTTGCTTTTGGAAAAAGAAATTACAGCATCAACAGAAAAGTCTTGCTCTCTTCCTCCCAGCAGTGTTACCCTGGGAGAGGCAACATCATCATCTCTCAGATTGAGGACACTTTGAGGACATCATCGTTTCTCAGGTTCAGAGAACTTTGACATTGCTTGTTCCAGACTTTTGTAGGCCTAGTTTTGGACAGTGGTGCAATGTTGCAATTATTTGAACAACAAACAGATGTGTGTTCCAAATAGACCCATGTTTATCATCCTGTGTTTAGTCTGAGGCACCTTAAATAATTTGTGGATTCTCTTGTAAGTGCAACCAACTATGGTAATTGGACCTGGAGGTCACAAATATATGGATCACTATAGCAAGGACTTGTTCTGTCAGTAAGGAGGGCACTCTTCTGAAAAGTGAAAGATGTAAAGGAGTTTTGGTTGTTGCTGATATATTGTTCTCAAAGAGTCTAAATACTGAAGGGGAAGTCATAAAGAAATAGGTTTTGTGGCTGTTGCTATTACCACCACTTATTGTCCTGTGCTATTAAATAGGGAAAAGACCATCTTTAGGTATTATTTTGGATCACTTCAGATCTAGATGTGCTGCTAACTTTCAGAATATGTTGGGTTTTTTTTCTCCACAGGCTTCCCTAGTTAATCTATTTAGTCTGCTTATTATATTCTTATGAAAACTATGTGGAGAGATTATACTTTAGATGACAACTTTTAAAAGATTCATGTATATAAGCACTTGTTAATCATAGAACAATTGTAATTAGTTCATGTTGATGCAGATTCATACTAACATAAATCTTAAATGTGTCATAATGATAACCATGTTTTCTTTCCAGGGCCATCAAAAAAATGATCAATGATTTATTCTATAAATATATCAGTAACAAGAGGAGGACTCAGGAGAATCTCCATCCTTTATTGGATGTGGGAGGTAACATAGTGACAATGGATGAGAAGGCTGAAGTGCTGTATACCTTCTTTGCCTCAGTCTTTAGTAGCAGAGTAGAGTGTCCCCTGAGTACCCTGAGCCAGCAGATAAGGACAGGGAGCAGAATGAAGCCCCTGTATCCAAAGGGAAGCAGTGAGGGACCTGTTCCAGCACCTCGACACAAACAAGTTTGTAGGCCCAGATGGGTTTCACCCGAGGGTTTGAGGGAGCTGGCAGAAGTGTTTCAGGAGTCATTCTCCATCATTTACCAGCAGTCCTGGCAAATTGAGGAGGTCCCAGCTGACTGGTGTCTAGCAAATGTGACGCCCATCCACAAGAAGGATCAGAAGGATGATCTAGGGAACTACAGGCCTGTCAGTCTGACCTCGGTGCCTGGGAAGGTGATGGAAAAGAT
>JAOXNG010000001.1:24042665-24055189 GCA_028566535.1 Scolopax minor | reverse complement strand
TTCTATCCTATCCTATCCTATCCTATCCTATCCTATCCTATCCTATCCTATCCTATCCTATCCTATCCTATCCTATCCTAGAGTATTTCAAATTTCAAGCCAGCATATGGTTTAACAAACTCAGTGACCTCTTTGACCATGGCCAGAATAAGAGACTTGCAAAATGTGTCCTCTAAATTTGGCTTTCCAAGTTTGTTATGCTGAAGGGCATTACTTGTCAGTACAACCTTTCTTGATCTTCAGACACAAACATATTCTACCTTAGGAATACTCCTAATATTGGCAGTGCTGTCTTAGGTGATGATTGAAAGTCAGGTCCAGTATTAACGCACAGCTGTAGTGCACAAATGCCTGACAGAATTTAATGAATATGTTATAGCTCTGAATCTTTTACCTTGACTTTGTGATTCTTCTCATGACTTGCAATCTCTCTGAAAAGACAGTAAATGATAGGATCTTTCTTTTATTTTTTTTTTCTTTTTTTTTCTCCTTGTGATACATAAGGCACTATTTATTTTGATGTTATTTCACTGCAGAGAGAAATTTGAGGTTTGCAGGAAGTGTAACAATCAAAGGCAAGCTAATTGCTCCAGGAAGCATGCTGAGCTGCTCCTTTTTAACACTAGAGGGAAGTGTATGTAAAGACACTAAAGGCTGTGCAGCCTGCATTTGTTAGATGAACAGCATTCATTTGAAGCACTATTGGGATTTGGGAGCACTAATGACAAAAGGCAGAATAGTATAATGTACTGAGCAGTGGTGCAGGGTTGGGACACCTGATCCTGTCACCCAGCCTTGTGGGTGATTTCTGGTCAGGCACCTTACCTCCTTTTTATTTGTTTGGACTGCCCATTCTTTCAGAGCAGCAGTTCAGACGAATTTTATAGTTGACAGGGAGCAATATGCACTCCCAGGAGCCAAAAACCTGCAACTGTCTGGAGAATCATGAGCAACTTGAAAACAAGAAAGAATAGAAATGCTTATGGCTTAACAGGTGTGGTTTCTGTAGCAGTCGGTCTATGGCAGGATGGAGAGTTTTACACACAGACACCGTGGTCAGGACACCAGTCAGCTCCAGAGCCTTTCCAGAAGCATTAAGAACTTCAGGGATTTTCCAGCTCTGCTCTGTTATAGGGTCGTTCAGAAATCTTTGAAATAGAGGGGAAAGGTTGCCAACTAAGAGTGTTGTAAGGATGTCTGCTCCATGGTATTTATGATGGATTAGATGTGCCCTTCTTGTTAGCAATAAACAGAAGTATTTAATCTCCTTTGCCCAGAGAGCTTTACAATATAAGTGCTATTCTTCACTTCTGTTGGCAGATCATGAGGTAGGAGTTTGCATACAAGTAAAGGATCCCTTGGTGATTTTATGCTGACCCATGTGAATCCTGACCCAATGCCCACTTCAGCTGGAGGAGAGGGTCCCATGTCTTCACTGAGCTTTAAATATGTACATAAATATACATAATTATACTCCTCATGTCAGATAAAGCTGAAGAATGAAAGGAAAACAATACGTTTAGGAAGAGGAATTGCATTCAGACAGTAAAGATGAACTGAGAAAACTAAGAATTATTTTCCAGCACTGGTCATCTGTGTGATCATCTATCTCATATCAACATCTCAGCAGAAATTCTTCTTTCTAAAAATTTCATATGGGAGTACCATGTGAGAGTCAGTAGGCAGGCATGACATATTGGGTACCTGACTAGACAGTGATAATTCACATACTTTAGAAGTGAAGTACACTCTTACAGTGTGTACTTAGAGGTGACAGAGGTCACTTAGAGGTGAAGTCCAAACTTACAGTTTGGAATGGGTGATAAAATAAATGACTTAGATGGTGTATATTTTGACACATTAAAGAAGCTGCTTTTTGTTTTAAGTAAGCAAACAGCAACATGTAAGATGAAGAAAACAATCATTTGTCATAGTTAGTGTTATAAGATTATGTAATAAGACCGTGTCTTCACACACACTAAAATATTAAAATGGGTGACCAGGTTATTCTAACAGACATTAACATCTGTAATAAAGTAACCAGTCCATTGAAAACACTTTTCTCTTAGTCTCAGTTCTTCCATACAGCTGCACTGCTTTTGTTAACTGCTCCTTCTTCAAATCTCATTGAATCCCATTCAAAGCCCAGACTATGTGAGGAACTCACACAATTCTGCAATACCTCACCTCAGTTTTACGGCACGTGTGGCTTCTTCGAATTCTCACAGACTACCTCTCCCCAAATATGCTTGTACTGGACTCCACTGGGCCTATGCCTGACCAGTGCTTTGGATCACTCTGTAAGTCTTAAAAATCCTATTGTATTAAATGCCCATTCAATAATACTTATCTATGTGATGGTTTTGCTTTTAAATGGAGAAGAGAAAGTGAAGACTTCAATTCTAATTGAATGGAAATAAGAAATTCCTCATTTTTCTTTGCCAAAATAGTAAAAAAATTACAGTAATCCAATAATTCATGTTGGGTGAAATACTCTATTCAGTCAACTCACCACCACTACCACCCTTTGCTTTGCTTCCAAGCACTTCTCACATAAGCAATAGAGAGAAAGCTAGTTCTATCATTACTGAAGGCACATTAGTATTGTGCTCAGCTACTGGTAAACTGGTTTTACCCATCTACTGATTTACTCAGGTATTGGTTGGAGCACTTGTTTCCAAACCTTTATGAAGACTCTCCATCACATTAAAGAAGCAACAGGGGTGTCAGCGCTCTGCTGGTTTGGTTTGCCAGGGTAGGAATGACCAAGATTTCCACCATATGAAGATGGAAGGAAAAACAGATCTCAAAGCCTTCTGAGAAAAACACTTTACCTAAGGGGCACTTGTTTCACAACATCCAAGAGCTGAATGAGCATGAAACTGAAGAGTTTGGTGAAAGTTTGGATTCGTATTCAGACTTTGAAGCTCTTGACACACATCGTCACTTGATTTTCTGTGTCATTTAACCTGTAGCTGGGGTGCATTTAAATGTGCCTTTGGTATCTTCAGACAGGAATATTAACATATTCTGTGCAATTTCAATTTGTTGATTTCCCTTTAGGACTTATATATCATGTGGGGTTCTATTCAGAAACAAATGGACACTCACCACAACATCATTGTGATTCATTTTCCTAACCCTTAAGTTTACTTCTTTTCAGCTGCCAGAATATCTGTATAATTTCCACCCCACTCTGCCAAGTAACTGCCCTCTGAGGAAGAAGCAGAGGGCCAGGGAAACACACAGCAGTGGACCATTTAAGCCTATAGATAATGCATCAGAAATCATTGAGGCACAAGTGACTAGTTCAGCCTTTTTAACCCCACTGCCCTAAGACTACATGTTGCATTTTGCAAGCCAGCAGAGCCTGTAATTCAGGTCTGTAATTCAAAGGCAGATGGAACTTACAATTCTTTACTGCCCTGTCATGCTGAATAAAAGCAGCTCAAAAACTTCTTGTTTAATAAATACTTTTTAATTCTCTTTAAGACCACTGGGATTCTGTTTTTGGGGTTTTTTTTTTTTTTTCCCACAAAGACATTTTTTCTCGAGTTTTCATCTCTCTGCAGGTCTCCCTTAATACTGTAGTGGTGAATAGCTGTGGTAGATACCAGGATTGTTATTTATCTGAACAGGAAATTTGAGTGGGTGGTAATTTCAGCTACCCAAATGAGAGAGAAAACTGAATACCATAGTATAGTAACTGAAATAGTTTTAACTTCTATATTGTGAGCACTAAATACCTGCACATATCTAAAGGATTATTACTTTAACTCTTCATGAGTTGTAATTTAGCCAGAAAGTGTGAAGTGCTCTCATATCCCCATCTTTAAGTTCTAAAAGATTTTAATTGTCAAAGTAAATTTTGCTGCAAGGAGTTACAACAGCTATAAACATATTGGCCTCAAATAGCTAGTGAATAACCCTAGAATGGAAAACACAAAGAAATCAAAGTATTCTTTTAGAACCAAAATGCATGGAGCTGCATACTCAATGTGAAAAGATGGGGAACCTGCTAAAAGAGAAGGGGCCCTCTTCTGATCTATTTTGGCCAGAGGTACTAGCACTAATTTGGAGCAAAACATTATTAGCTTCTTTCCTCTACCCTAGCCCTGATGCACCACAGGTGCTCTTCAACTTTCCTGCAATTTCTCTCAGAACTGTTTCTGCCAGGCAGGTTTTACAGGCTGACGTTTCTTTCTCCTACACCTAACGTCTTTTTCCCATCTTCTGATGTATATCTAAAAGCATGGCAACGTCAGGCAAGAAGGATGTCAGCTAATAAGTAAATCAAAGTTAGTTCAATACCTAACTGGGAAAAGGCAGGGAAGACAGAGAGGTTTTTTCTACCTTTTTCCAAGGTTATTCCTACTTTTTATTAATTTATTTATTTGAAAAACAATCATGAATGTTCCAGTAATCACATAGACTTCTCTCAGGAAGGAATCTGGCTTTGTCCTCTCTTCTGACTTTTTGCTGTCATGGTGCATGATGCCTCCTGCCTAGTGATGCCTCTTCAGGGATTCAGGGAAAGATTGCTCTTACCTTGTGCATCCCATGCCTTTAAGATGAAGCTACTCATGTGGAATTGGAGACATGTGGATGCAGTTCCCCTCAGACTGACTAAAGAGATTCTCTCTCTGGGGAGATTTCAAGCAATAGGTTTTTCAAGGCCTACCGTCATCCTTTTTGCTGTTTTCCAGTTACCTTTGAAAGACAGCTTTGTGAATGGGATGCTATGTGGATGAAGCTATCTAACATTTAATGGCCACAAGCTGGAACATAGGAAGTTCCATTCAAATATGAGGAAAAACTTCTTCACAGTGAGGGTGACAGAGCCCTGGAACAGGCTGCCCAGGGAGGTCGTGGAGTCCCCTTCCCTGGAGATCTTCAAGACCCACCTGGATGCAGTCCTGAGTGATGTGCTCTAGGCAATCCTGCTTCAGCAGGGGAGTTGGACTAGATGATCTCTAGAGATCCCTTCCAACTCTGACAATTCTGTGATTTCCATTTGAGTCACTTATAAGCTCAGTGAGAGTAGCAGTTTGCAAATCTAAGCTAAAAGACTTTTGCTCTTCAGTCATGTTACTCACTGGAGTAGAGAGATCTTTTTCATAGAATCATAGAATTATTTTGGCTGGAAAAGACCTTTAATATCATCGACTCCAACCATAAACCTAAGACTGCCAAGTGCACCACTAAACCATGTCCTTAAGCACCACATCTATAAGGGAAACTGGACCTCCTGCAGCTAAACTTTTTCTCCATTAACTGGGCAAGGATTTTGACAGTTGTTTGAGGAGGGCTGCAGAACAGGTCCTCTGCTTCCCTTCATCCATGCCATTATGAAGCCACATTGAGAGTCAAGACATGATGGGATCCTGACCCTAAATTTTTCTTCCTAAGACAGAAATGTCACTGCAGGCAATAGAGTCATCTTCTGCTGGCTCCCACCCTGACAGAGTATGCCAGCTGGTGCTAAGTTTTGTGTATCAACTCAGCCACAGAATTATGGAGAGAGATGGATGTATTGTATGAACTGTGTCATGATTTCACAGAACAGATTATCTTCCTCGAACACAAGGAAAATAGTACATAATCGAACTGCTCCAGTTATTTGTTATTCTAGTGTCAAGGAAAGCTCTTTAATACAGAGTGAGCTGAGAAACTTATTTTGGCTGGACTTCTAGTAAAACAAAAAAACACCCCAAAAGAATAAAAAAGTTAAAATAAATTCCCTCTTTCTTCTATTAGGTAGTATTCAGTTGCAGCCTTATTCAGCACAGCTGGTAGCATTTTTTCCAGACAGAATAACCTGACTGTCTAGTGCTGAGCACTCAGATTTCGATGCACAGCTTTCAGTATAGTCCTGTTTAAGTAATGAGATAGCTCCTGGGAAACACATACACTTTTTGTATCAGAGGGAACATCTGTAGATAATCCCTTCAAGTAGAAATTTGTTTTTCAGCTACCTTAGCAAGTAAATAAACTATATGAACTATATAATAGTCTGCCAGATGTGTGCAGTTGTGATGAATTAGTGACACAACTGATTCAGCTGTAGAACATAACCTTAGTACTTGCTAGATTTCAGATTTGTCAAGAAGAAAATCCCCTAGAGACAAAATAAAAATTGATTGTATGGAGCACATAGCACCAAGAGAAGTTTATTTTTTATCATTTCTGTCCTTTACGTTGTTGTCTCTTATGTTGTTCCATTTTTTAACTAGTCCCCTGTAAATATTGTAGTGATTGGCAATAATACTGCATTCTGATTGATGTTTCCATCTGGCTATAGGTTGAATATTTTTAGGATATTAATTCCTAATTTGCTAATTGTGGATGCAAGTAGATTAAATTGTTTGATCACCCACATTTTTAGCATGCTTGATCAGAAATTGCACAAGGGTACAACAGCTGATGGATTTAAAGTATGAGTATAGACTGGCAATTTGGTGAGATTCATGCTTTAAATGTTGAAATAACTTAAGATAATGAAAAGTAATAAATTTAAAAAGTAAATCCTTAAGATGACATTTCTCTACTCTCCTATTTGGAATGCAATGATCAGCTATGATTCCTTGATGTCCAAGCTCTGATATATCATTCCAATAAAAATATTACAACAGAACAAAATTAAAAATTTGCATTAGGAAAAATTCCTTCAGCCAAGCTATTCTATCTTCTTGTGTTGTTCTCAGAGTAGGCTTTTGCCTATTTTGCATTTTGCAACTTTGCTTTTGTTGTTGAAACCTGATTTGGGTTGTATATTTAGACCAGATCTGTAAAAACACTTACACTTTATCGGAAACTTTTTTTCTCTATTACCTTCCTTATTTACCAAAGTAGAACTAGAATAACTGGATAAAAATTAGGGAAATTAGATTTAACCCCCCAAAGCCTCTGTTCAGCTTTGTATTTAGTCTTGAGTTGATGTCTTTAGTTGAGTTGATTTTGGTTGATGAGAATAAACTGACTCAGGTTTCTGCAGAAATGGGGCCTGAAGAGGATGGTGTGGCTTTTTTGCATAAGGAAAGGATCACCAGGCTGAGCAGAAAGCTTTTGGTGATAGCAAGTGGCTAACCCAAGCCATCTTTGTCTCTCAGGTGAACGGTGCTCAAAAACAAACTCACCGAGATGGCCTGTAGGTGAAGAAAAGGGAAAAGTGGAGAGGATAAGAGTAAAAAAGAGAAAGGCAGAACTTCAGAAAAGCAGGAGCAAAAGGCTAAAAGGCCTGAGGTAAAATAGAACCGAGTAAGTGATATGACTGGCTCCAAGACCACAGGCAAAGGAGTCTTGATCAGTAGAAGATGAGAGGAGGCCAAAAATATTAATCATGGTGACAGTTTGAATCATATTTTCAGATTATGTTCCTCTGCTTTCTTGCAGGCTGTTTTCTTCCTGAGGTGTCTTATCTTTTTCCTCCTTTCTTGCTCTCAGATAAGCTCCATTGGAAGAGTTGAGAATGAAGATTCAGTGAGATGAAACTGGAAGAACTGTGAAGTTGCAGGCAGTGAAAGTACAAATGAACAATTGTATTCCAGCACAATATATGTAATATCCTCAAAGAAATTGTCCATTAATACAGAAAGATCAGCATTCGCAGAATAGTTTTCTGCACATTTATCTCAATTCTTTACCATTTTTTTCTGTTCTGCTGCTCACAAGAAATGAACCACAGTAACTGCAACTTTTCCTGTGGGCAGGTTTTGAAGTAGTTATTCCTTGAAAAGGAAAAATAGTACTGACAAGAAATGAATCTTAGTGATTGTGGTTCATGCCAGGTCTGACTTGTGTAATACTTCAAAGCTCTGTAAAACTTTTAATAGGTCTTTGCAGTGTCCTGCTTATCAAAGTGAGATGAAGCTAAGATGATTATATGTTACTGAGACTCCTAAGCCAAAGTGACCTTTGATCTATTTTTATCTTTCAACAGATTTTATTTGTTTATTTTATAAAGAACTGAACTGACAGGTGCATGACGTAAACTTGACAATAGAGAATTCCCAGTATAGAAAAATCAAACATCTTTGAGTTCATTCTATCATTTAGTCATTCATTACTGCAGAAATTACCCACTGGATATAAAGAGTAAGTTTTGACATTTGGAATTGTTTAAATTATTATTCTCCATATAACCAAATGTTTTGTGCTGCATATAATTAATTTAAATGCAGCTATGCCAGATAATAGTGAAATACTTTCATGAACATATAGAAATATAAAAATGGCGAGATCATGAAACCGGAAAAACAGCAATGACTTCCAAACCCTAATACTGATTAGAGATAGGCTTAATTAATTTAAATGCCATATGGAATTCAGCTCAACTAGTATTAGTTATTTAAAGGTCTAAGCAAATCACCTAGATCCTCTTTATAATCAGAGACAAGAGAAAGTGCCCAAGAGAAGACTTTGTTTTTAACTGTTACTCTCCCTCATTAACCACAGTGGGAACAGTGAAACTCACTCAGATTAAATTAATTGGTTGGTAGGTCCAAATGTTACATGATCTTAAGAAAAATGAACATGTCAAATACCTACCAGAAATCATCTTAGACAAAAGATGCAGATATGTTATTCTAAGGCAGAGAGATAATACTGCAAAGGGAATTGCAGGACCCTTTAATCCTGATTTAGCAAAGGATTACAAAAATTTGGAATTTCAGCAAGACTGGTCACATTGAATTCAGTTGGGTACTTGTGAAAGTGGTTGCAGAATAAGGGTGTGACAGAATAAGTGGCAGCAAGGGTATAATATAGTGAATGAGTTGGGTTGTCTTGCATTCTCATTTAAGCCTAATTTATAACAGAATGACTCAAAGTAGGACTGAAAGAAAAAGCAAAGACTTTTTTTCAGTTTCAAGATACATGTTTTAGAATTGAACTGCACATATCGCTTTAGCACAGAGGTTTCAGCCTTCCCATCCTTTACTTGTAGAAATCCTCAGCTGCAGGTGACTAAATGGCAATGGGGATAAACTCTCCAGAATCTAAAACTGAAAAACATTTTATCTCCTCATCTCCCCCTGCCCAGACTGGCCATATTAGACAACTTGTTTTAGATATTAGACTGTAGTTCCAAAACCTAACTATGCAACAAGCTATTCCGCCAACAAACCTGCTTGCTCAAACCAAACTTTGAACAAACAAATACAGAGCTACTGCCAGATGTTATTCACTATACTGATATTATGAAATGCACAACTCTTAGATGGTCTTCTTGCTTATGTAAGGCAACTAGAATTAAACCCTAAAATTAAATATATATATTTTTACCATTAGAGGATAAACTTAATCCAGTCAATTTTCCTTTACCCAAAAAGAAAATGAGGGAAATGGGCACTAAATAGAACTTTGCACAGTAATAGCTGCAGGGAACAGAGATTGATTGCCCTCTCAGTAATTAAAATCACATAATAAGCTTTCAGTCACCACCAATGCAATTATTCAGACTTCAGCAAGTGCACATTAAAGGCTTGATAAAGTTTTTAGGTGACAATTGAACACAGTGCTAAGGATCTTTTCCCCCTAAAATGGATGCAATTAAAGATCAATGAGTAGTTATTTTCTCTTCACTGGCTGAATAAAATAATAAATGAAAATTCATTTAGTTCAAAGAAATTTTATACTTTGGTTTGTTTTGTCTTTGCCAAACCAGAAAAAAAAAGTGAAAAATAGTCATGAGGCATTACATCGAACATGTGCAAAATATTTGATTTTCAGACACGTCAGGACAAGATGTGCAATGAAGAGTTAGAATTAATGATAGTTTAGCCATTGATCTTCTTCTATCCAATTTCTAGGGGTTAGCAAAATCCTCAGGAAGGCCTAAGGCTCATGTTCATTTCTGTGCTTTACTTGAGCAGATTTGAGCCAACATATCTCAGTAAGCTTTCCTAAATGTATACCATGCTGGTATAAATACCATCATTCTACAATGAGGTGTCCTGCCTCTGTCTTGTTGGTCATATGCTGTTTCATATTAATATTAAAAGACTCACTGGAGTAGGAACTGGAATGAAAATGTCCTACATCCTGTGAGAGTGGCCAGCAGATCAAACTAGGTAGTGAAATAATTCACTCCTTCACATGGTGGTTCAATGAATTTTAAATAGTTTACATTGAACATGGAAGCTATAACAGGCTGATAGTGAGTTATAGGTGTATGGCAGATGTGAGTTCAGATCTCATCAGGCAGAAAAGCTTGATCCCAGGTCTTTCATGCAGTGAGTAAACGCCTAAGCTAGTGGATAAAAAGGAATGGCAGAAACACCATTCCCTCAAATACATTTGTTTGGCTAAAAATCTTTGGAGAAATTGGACCAAGTTCATGAAGAATTTCTAGTCAAAAGAAACAATTTTTTCAATGCAAAAGTTATTCACATAAAATTAAGCAAATATGAAACACTAAGTTGCATAAAGGATCTCTAATTTCTTCCATATTAAAAAAGTTTAGTTTAAGGGGTACATCTTGCTAAATGATTCACATTGTTCCATATGAGCCTTCATTTCTTCACCATTAAAGATCATTCCCCCAGTGGTGTGCAGCATCAGTACAAAGTAGCAGCAATTATTTTCTGTATGACTACAGAGCAGCAATAGAAATAGTGAATGGTGTAGGACCAATTACTGTCTTGTGCAAAACTCCTGAGATATATATTTCCCTGGTAGGAAGCCCCATGAGCTTCTTACCTCAGAATCCTTTATATTCCTATGCCTGAATGCTATTTAAATTCTTGATGGTGGCCTGAAAACTATCTTCAAAGTAAATAAGTTCCCATAAGACAAAACTTTCTAACCAGAAACTGATCGGCAGGGTTTTCTGGACACCTTAACACAGAGTAAAAAAGATAGAATATACTCAACTATGTTAGAAAAGTGATTCCTACATTTAAACCCTGAACCATATGGATGAAGCAGTAGGACACGAGCTTTGCTGCTGTTAACCGTGCCATAAGAGTTCTTCCTTTCTGTCTCCATTATTGTCACTTTGGTCTCACTCATCATAAAATTATGTGGGGAAGGGGGGAAATGAAGATCTGAAACTCCACATAGTCATTATTCTAATGAGTTAGTTCCATTATTGCTAATGTGGCAAAGGGCATAAGAGAGCCAATAGAGACTATTTTAATTCTTTGTTCTGGTACTTGTGCAAACACCCCCAGCATTACTTACTTTCCTGTAAAGGGCCTTTTCTGGTGCTGGGCAGAAGAGGGCTCATCCAACATCTGATGTGTCTACATGGTGTCACTGAAGATCAAAAATCCTATACAAGAGGCAAGGTAAGATTGTTCTTAAGAGTCACAGACACAATGAGATTTGTCTGTTTCCTTTTCTTTTTTATTTTTCAATTTTTTTTTTTTATTTGACTTGGATTATACAGAGAAACTAAAATCCCAGAGACTCACAAGATCTGTGAGAACATATGCAAACTGACAGGAGAGATGGCATTCCCCTCTGGGACTTTCTAGCTTTGTCACACACTTTACAATGTAAATAATGGGTAAACAAGAGAGAATTTTTCAATTTTAAATCAGTTTTGTAGGCCCAGTGGGAACTCTCACCATGCCATGACATGCGGTAAGAAGCAAGTTATCTGGTTACTTCAGGAGTCTGATGAAGAAACAGGGAACCCAACTACCAAGACAGAAATTAGTCCAAAAAAGGGAAAAGCTCATTTCTACTGACTTTCCATATGACATTCACTGAATTACAATGATTGAATGAGCAAGGCGTGTGTTGAGTGTCTGTCCAAATTACAGAGGTACTTGTTTCATACGCTTTTGCTGAGATTATCATGAGGAGTTTTTATTTTTGATTATTTAAATCAGCCATAGTCGCTAAGAGTCAAAGCCAAAAAAAAAAAAAAAAATCAATGGCAGAGAGTTTTTCCCACAGGCAGATTAATTTTTGTAATGCATTTCCACAAATTGTAGAAGATGCCAGTTTTCATTGCTTAAGGAATATGTCTTAATATAAGAAATTGAAAAGGAAAATATGTTTATGCTGATTTTAATTACCTTTTGACATGTACACCCTTACTAATTAGATCCACAGGGATCTATATCCCTTCTTCACCCTTCACAGTCTCAGAACTGAAAGAGTGCTCAGCACTAGGCAGGTAGGAGATCCTAGCTGTTATTGTCTCCTTTTTCTACCTGCTTGGCATCCTTTTTCTGTTACTCTGTGCAGCTACTTGATCCACAGAACAGCAGACAGGAACGCTACCACCCTCCTCTTGCTGTCCCCCATGCCAACTGCCTACAGATGTCAGCCATCTGCCTGTCCCACTAGCACAGCATCCTTGAGGTGGGCAGGGCTGCTGCCCTCAGCAGGTAGCTGCAAGCAGAAAGAAAACATATGGAGAGCTCCAGTTCCCAAAACTGGTCACAAAAAGAATTTACTTTAGACAAATTGTTTGGTGCAAAGATGTACTAAATGCGTACACGCAAAGCTGCTCTCAGGGAGGGAGATGTCTGCTCCAGAGACCTTCCAAAAACTTCCCTCCACCTGCTGGC
>JAOXNG010000001.1:24021014-24036416 GCA_028566535.1 Scolopax minor | reverse complement strand
GTTAGAAGAGGCCCAGTTGGAAAAGTAAAATTACTGAACAGAAAATTAGTTCTGTTTTACCTCAAACCAGGACAATGGGTTACTGAGTTATTCTTGAGTTCACATCATCCTTCTATGTTTTTTCTACATGGAGAGCTTCCAACTTAATTGTTGCTTTTCCTATGATTTCAGAACTGATATTGCTAGTTAATTTTACAATGTTTCATTACTTTCTACTCCTTTAATTATGTCTTCTTCTTTGTATGATACTTCGGCATTCCCTGCCTTGATGCTGCTTTCAGTGCTGTGCCAGGGATAGATTTCATGAGCATGGACTGCAGTATTTTATGGTCACTAATGTAAACAATGGCTCCCAATGAACTGTACTTGTTACCTCTTTTCCCCCAAATATCCCTCCCTTCAGGCCTACCCATCTTCATTTACTGTTTATGCCATTCTCTTCCCCAGAGCAATAGGACCTTGAGACAGCTACAGGTTTGAAACAAGGTAGACAAGACCTTGTTACAAACTGTCCCAAGAAGGTTACAAACTGTCCCAAGAAGGTCACAAAATTTTGAACTCAAAAAATCAGCTTGAACTAGAATATGGATAATTAACTTTCAAAACAGAGAAAATGTTATGTGGGTAGGCAAGATAGAGTAGTGAAAAAGGGCTAATTGATATTTCCCTCCTGCCCACTTGGCCCTTGCAGAAAGCTCTTCCCTTCTGTGTTTACCCTCAGTTAGCTCAATGACTGCTGAATTGCAGCAAATTGCCCAGTCATCTGTAGCTGACTGGAAACTCCTTTTGTCCCCTCTGAGACCTGCCTGTCCTCTCACATCCTTAGAGTAACATTTGGGTTTCTTTGCTTGAGCTCCAGCTCCCAGTGCACTATATTTTCTCTCCACTTCCTCAGCCTGTCACTCATGGCAGATTCAAATCTGATGACCTTCAGGCATGTCTATTTGCCTCCAAAAGATGGGACAAGCCTCTGCTCTTTCCAAGGGTTGCACATCACCTACTCACTCATTTAACAGACTATAATATAAATGAAGAACAAATAATTAAAATACATCATATACTGTTTATAATGTAGTCCTTATGGTTTCTGTATTAATTGGCTTAACTAATACTTATGTGTTTACAGAGAAACATCAAAATATTTACTGAAATAAAAAAAAAAAAAAATTAGATATACTTCACTTAGTTTGGCCAAAGACTATCAAAGAATGCTATGTATCAGTCTATCAAGGTCAATCTATCAAGAAGTCTCCTTAACAAATGATGTTACTTTTCATCTCGGCTACCTCTAAGTTTTTACTTATCCCTTCCTTCCAAATCTGTTCTCCAGCATACTGTGTTGGAGTTTAGACTGAGAGGCCCGAAATTGCTCACACCACTTTCCTAAATATAGGTACCTCATGTACTTTCTTCAATTATGCAGAAGGACTTGCTAAAATACTTGCTGTGGGATTTACAAATTCAGTACCAATTCTGAGGAAATTATCTTGCTGCCTTTCCTATTTTCTATTAGTTTTTTGTCCACTGCAGTTGTGACAATTTCTGGTTTTAAATATGCATTCTCATCATCTGATTTTCATTGGTTTTTCCACATTGTCAGTCTTGGAAGTTAACCAGAGTATATTTAGCTTTAGACAACACCAACTCCTTACTGCTTTGGTATTCTTGTATCCCTGCTCTATAATAATTTATTTATATGTCTGGGCAAGTTTTCCCTCTGCTGTCTTTCAGAAAGCTGAATTCAGCTTGATTTTTTGGTCATTACTACAGCAAACTTTGCCTGACTTGACATCCAACATATAGAAGTCTGCTCTTTTTTCTATTATTTTCTTATTTTTAGTACCCTTCTTATCCTCAGACTTCTTTTCCCTTAAATATTCCAGTGGATCAGATAGCTCTTTGTCCAAAGTTTTAATTCATTGGGAAATACAGACTCCTGATCATGTCAGCTCCTTTGATATGAAGAAAGTCCATTTTCAAGGTTTGCTGTATGCCTTCATCCATTCCATTTTACTGTGAATTTTAACTTTTCAATACTTGGTTATTCAAAATAGTCTTAGCTGTAGACCTGTGTTTTTATTCTTTGATTTTACTCGAACAGAAATAACTCATCACTTCTCAATACAAGACTATTTTCTACAACAGCTTCTGAGTTGATAAATTCAAGTCTAAACAACATCCTTTTTCCTGTGTCAGTGACTATGTAATGAAGAAATCTGACAACTCTGACACCCAGGAAAATGTTTTCCTGAGCTGTTTCTACTAATGTTCTCTATGGAACAATTCTGGATAATAATTCTCTCTCTAATATTACAGATTTCCAATCCATATCTATAGCACACCCAGGGATTTTCTGCCAGACTGATAGCATTGGTCCAGAGGAAGTTGTTTTATCATCTTTGTTTTATGTCCTTGTAAAAAATATACCTTAGGAGACAAAACATGAAATAATTTAATTCCCACTCAAGGAACTTTTGCCTGAGTGGAATTCATTATTTGGTCTTGGGATACTATATGGAGCTTTGACTAACTCCAGACTCTGCATCTGAGCAAAAAATGATTAATTTTATGTCCATCCTTGATATTTCATGTCTGAAATCGGCTGATACAGTGGGAGCATACTGCATCTCAGGGATAATGATGGGCAGATATATGTTTTCTCTCATGTTACTGAAGCGATACGACAACTTGAATCTCAATAGTGTGATAACGAATAACCATATTGACGGATAACTTGTAATTGTGAGTTGGACAAATCTTAAGATTTTAGTAGGTGTTTCTGTAAAGAATAGATGCAGAAACTTCCTTTGCATTTCATAAACTGAGAACAATTATGTACACAACTATTTAATGAGTGGGAGGACCAGAATGCATTTGGGAGTGAGGGGGAGAGAAAACAAATGTAAACAATATTGAACTTTATCTTGATGATTGCCTGGTATTGAGACCTAACAACATGAGATGCCATATTTGTCTCTCATCTAATTAAAGATGAATCAAAAAAAAAAAAAAAACCACAAACATTATCGTAGTCATCTGAAAACATTAATTTTATACCCAAATAGAGTTTTGCCATTAATTTTCTTTATGGTGAAGATTTACCAGAAGTTTAAGTGGATCTAGGTTCACACTACTACTACTACTACCCCTGCTCATACTGACTAAAACCCAACCATATGTTGTCTTACTCCATTAGTGCCCATGCAATTTGAGTAGATTTTATCCGGTTGAAATATCATTCATTTAGTAAGTTATGATTAACTCTTAAGTCTCTGACTGAGTTCATCTTGTACTCCCTTGCATACTACAGCCAGCAACTCCCAACTGGCACCCGGGAAGAGATGTGGATTAGCTTCATCTGTTCTTGCAAATAACTCTTCCAAAAAGAATTGCATGAAAGTGGGATACCTCTGCTTCTGCTGTAGTGTTATGTTATAAGGTCTCTCTAATATGCTATAAACATGTTGTTTTTATCTTCATGCCATCTTATGCCACCTTAATGCAGGTTTGTAAACCAAAACAATCTGAAATGTATAACCATCACTTCCTGCTAAAATATTTGTTTTGCATGATATATACTCTCTGCAGTACGGACAAATAAAATACGGACAGCACCTGATAAGACTTTCTTTTGACCTTTGTTGCCAAAGAAGGAGGCAGAAATTTGTTTTCTAACTTCTATAGAAAACATTACAAATTTAGCATATTATTCTGGAACTTCTATTGGCAGCTACAAGAGGTTGTTCTTCTCCTTGAACTCTGCATTTTTTTTTTTATATCAGTTGCTTTCTCTGTCTGTTAGATGCTAGGAAGAAGAATGTCTCCAGAGATGGGGACAGTTTTCTTTCTTGACTGGTTCTGTTTAGAAAAGTTTTCCTGTGGCAAAGGGTGGAGGAGATTTAGGAGCCAGGCATTGAGATATAAGAGATATTATAAATCTAGATCTTATACAATCAACTTTTATTTACACTGAAATATTTCAGACCTTGAATGGTTTGTTGCTTGCCATAGTTCTGCTACCTTGAAGGACAGCTATATTCTGCTAGGGGAGTTTGCTCTCTATTTAAGTACGTGTTGAAAGGAAAGATCTTGCAGACCTCTAGAGGAGGTCATACCCACTGCTGGGAAGACACAAAGGCACCTATATGTAAGAACTTTCCTCTTGCTTCCAGGGATTAAATTTAGCAATGCATATATATGCAAAGGTCTTATATGACCAGCATTCATGCTTAAATGACTTCATGCCTATCTTTCCATTTAGTGACCTGGTGAAACATTTTCATCTCCTAAGAAGCTTTATAAACTGTCAAGTAGTACAGTTGTTAAGCATTGACATAGTATAGAGAGAATTGCTACAAATGTGCACACAGAGGTTACCAGGGATTTGTGCAGTAAAGATGTGTGGCCACTACAACATGGTGCCAGTGTGTCCTCAGCAACTCTTGTTTCATAAATATCCAGCATAACTAGAAAATTACCTTCCTCTTGTTGCTCTCTGCATTTCTTTGGGTGGGTGTAGCTGGCACAGATTTTTTTTTTTTTTTTTTTTGTGGGATACTGAATGGAGGTATTATAGAAATTTGACTTAGAGAGGTATACCTGTGAGTAAATTTTGTTTTTATTAATAACTCAGGACAGCATAGCACACAAATGTAAGCTGAGCTGGGAGGTCCTGGTTTGGGTGAGATGGATTCAGTGCAAGACATTCTATTTTTCAGCTATTTTCAGTACACTTCAGATATAAGCAGGTTATTGTTTGAAATGTCATTCCCAATAATACATTGAGAGCTTTTTTATACATATATACAAACGTCCTTGTTGCTCTAGAATTGTTGGTGCTTGAAATGCAGAGAGGGGTGTGCCTTCCTGCTACTGCAAAAGAATTCACAGACTTTTTTATAGGAATCTGAGGCATTTCACAGTTCATTACTAACAAGGAATGTGCACAGATCAATAAATCAGTCTTTTTGTTAGAACCATCTATTTATTTTTACCTGGATGAGCAAACCAGAAGTCTGCACTGTCTTATTGGTATCCTGGCTGATCCAGTCACCACTACGTTATAACACCTGAGCATCTGTGTGGATGCTCATGCCTCGAGCATTTGTCATCTTTAGAGTAGTTCTTGTTTGGTGGGGCTGGAGGTTCCCTCTGTCTGACCCTGCAAGCAACGAGGGGATGTGGAGAGCAATGAACTAAAGATTTACTGTTGCTCTAGCAAGCCAAAGCTACAGTGAAAAATAATGCAGAAGGGGTAGCTGGAGCTGCCTGATAACTCATACAGATTCATGGGGAAACCGAAGCCAAAGAATTTAATCTCTTGGTTCGTGGGTGGTGAGGAGCAGAGCCAGGACAGCATGCAATGTCATGCAATGTGGCAGGAGAAAGAAGAAGAGAAAGAATATTAATCTGGAAGCTGTTTCTATTTCTGAAAATAGGTTGAAGTTTTATTGGTTTTTGTTTTTTAAACAGAGTTTACATTTCAGGTGTGTCCAGGCAGGCTGGTTATGTTCTTATGTCCCATCTGCCAGAACCGAATACACAAATTCAGTTAGGATGGGTTCAGGTAATACTATAAGCCATGTTGCTGTGTTGCTCTCTTTCCTGTGTAGCTCTGTATTTTGCCTATGTTTTGGAAACACAGTCTTCAATCATATACACATACTCACACACACTAAGACTGCAGACATAAAAGCTGATTCATCTGAAAAAGGGGAGAAAATAAACTACCATCAGTCTTAAATTTGCTAGTCACTGCATCCCTCTGCCTCTCTTTCCTGGATGAAGGTCAGGTGAAAAATATCCTCCAGGCATGAAGTAGGGGGCAAAACTCCAAGCTGCCAAGATTCAAATATGCAGTGTCGTCTTGAGTATACACAGGTTCTCAGAGGAGGCATGTCCCCCAAGTCTCCTCTGTTAAATTTCAAGAATACAACTCAATTTCATTGCATTCATTGCACCAAGAAGCACAAAGTAGCCAGCACCAAGAAGCACAAAGTAGCCAACCCCAAGGGCAAGATTTATATTAAAGGCTCTCTAGGAGACCTGAAGTGGATTAACAATTTAAAGAGAGCAAGCTGCAAAGGTGAACAAAGCCTAACTGGTTTATTGACCCTTGCTGCTGTGCTACCACTGGGCTAACAAGGGGCAATCCCATAATTTTTATACCTAGGAAAGAGAAATTCGTAAAGCACTTAAGCAGTGAGTCCAATAAAGGCCATAGGCATTGTGGCCCTGAATTTAGAGATAGTGAGAGCTTGATGTTTCAGAGGAGGTTCTACAACTATTCTCCCTGAGTAAGCATCAAGGGTATGTTCATGAAGGAGCTGGCTAGCAATTAGAGCATGAAATACTCAATATCTCCTCTCGCCAAGGACTGCTGTTAATAATTATTGTGTAATGCCCAAGTCTCTCCATCTGCTCCATTGGGAGATGCTGGAATGAGGAAGATACTGAAATTTGCTTTCCCTATTACCTCCTTGTACCATAGAGTCATTATGTCAAATGTTGTGTCTCCATCTCTGTCTTGACTGTGA
Organism: Scolopax minor; assembly: GCA_028566535.1. Taxonomy (NCBI): domain Eukaryota; kingdom Metazoa; phylum Chordata; class Aves; order Charadriiformes; family Scolopacidae; genus Scolopax; species Scolopax minor. Next base: position 24,029,880 of record JAOXNG010000001.1, on the reverse strand, counting down.
AGATGGTAGTCACCATTCCACTGTGTGCTGAGACCAAAGCTGCCTGCAGATCCTTTGAAAATGGGAGGGAATAAGTCAGGTTGAGAGACATTTGGATTTTAGCTTCTCAGCCTGAAGCCAGTGCTCCACCATCCAGCTATGCCCATACTGGATTAGAGAAACTTCTAATCTTGCAGAAGTGAACATTTCTAAAAACCAAAGAGTCATTGAAACTTCCTTCAGAGGTGCAGGAAAGAGTAATTTCCAGACAGCAACTCATCCAAACCATTTTGAACATCTCCTCTAGACACCTGTCTCTGAGGTACAAAATTCCCATGTGAGGCATTCGATTTGTTTCTCAATAGAACTCCTTGAATATCATTCCAGATTATGTTCTTAAGAACCAAGAATAAATAACACATGGAAAAAAAGCATGACCAATTTTGATCTGCTGCATTTCAATAACAAGTGACTCTAGGAAAGAAAAGGAATATTTTGCAACAAAAAACATCCTTGTAATCTAAGTATTTGGGACATTAAAAAAATGGAAACATTTAAAATAAAAAGTGTTCTTAATTTTTTAAAAGGTTTTATCCTAAAGTAAACTATTCTTACCGAAGATTAAATAAGGCATTGATGAAAACATAAAGGTGATTTTATATATGTTTTTTTTTTCCCCAGGAAATGAATCTACTTTCCAAACTTCCCATCATGGGGTAGATTCTGTTCTTATCTACATCCATCCAGATCTGTTGGTTCTTTACAAAAGGGATAGCTGCAGACATAGTTGAGGCCTCAGACTTAGAGTTAAATCAGAATCAGTATTACAGACGTGATCAAAATCTCCCTTCAATTAGCTTCATACAAGTCTTCCCCTTCACAGAATGAATGTTTTTTATTGCTTTGTGGGTTTCGCCAAGCCCTGAACATTATTGTGCTTTGGGTTTTATGTTTTGAAATCAGTTACAGGATAAGAAATCATAAATATTCATTCTTTAGAAACATCTTCTGAACAGCTTCCTCACTGCTGCTGTCTGGGGTCTGCCCATAATCACACACCGTCAGGCTCCCTGCCCTCTGCCCTTCTTCTCAATCAGGACAGGAAATAAGGCAAAATAATGAAGCAGGGGCTTTTAAATGTTGATTTCTGTGCATGGGTGGTATTGCTCTCAGAAAAAAAAAGCTCTGAAAGAGGCATTTTCAACTGATGAAATGTCATAGGTAAACTACAGAAAAGCAGTTGCTTGCTGTGGGTTTCTAGACCAAAGAATATGCTGAAATGCACCATATCACACTGGTGGGAAAAACACAAAATATACAATTAGTCTATACAAAAAGACCTTAGAATTTAAAGATCATTAGCTGATAGGATACAGCAATTAACCTGTAGCCATGCTGTGCATTCAAATATGGATGGAATGGTCTGAAGGACAAGGAAATGGTATTTGAACATGCAGAGAAGCCTCCCATTGATCTCCTAACCTTTTGGGGATATATAGAATATGTGAGCCCAGAGAAAGTTCCTTTTGAAAGGGAATTGGAAACTCTTGGCTATCCTGAAAGACTTTTAAAACTTCTTTACCAATGTCAGGCCTTCTCTTGTTAAGTTGAAAGCTGACTGTCCATCAGTGATGATCAAAAGGAGGGGTGCAAAACACATATCCCATTTACAACACACAGCTCTGAAACATTCCTGTGAAGTACTGCATACTAAGTGCAAGCCCTGTGAAAGCAGCCCTCTCTACTATTTGCAACATTTTTGGCTGCTGTGGGCCTGACTTCTTGAGGCATTTTGCTGATCTGTGCCTTAGTCTGTGTCTAACTTGAAATATAAGGAATGGTCATTACTGAGTTGCTGTGGAGCTACAGAAAGAAAAGGGAAAAAGCACGAACTAGTGTAAAACCCAGGAATATCTACAGTTTCTTTGAGATTAGAGAACTTCAGGGCTTTTTTTCCTGCACTTTGAAATGTGACTTTTGCCATGTCACAGGAAGAAAGGGAAATCCAGAGGCCTCTTCTGTGTAGAACTTCTAGATGAATTGCCTTCAAAAGAGAGGAGTGCATAAAGCTACTTCTTCCTCCTCTTGATGTGCTGTGAGCTACCAGCAGATTTTCTTTGTCTTTTTTCACCTTTTGTAAACCCAGACTGACCTTCTGGTCTTTTTTTTTCTCTTCTGAGATGAGAAAATACCCCCTAACACTGTCTTCTTCAATGCAGTGCATACATGATATTGCTGACAAGTCACATTTAATTCAAGAGGGATCTCTTTATCTCTCTGTGCTCCTCATTTCTGTCCCAGTATTTTTCTCATTTAAAACTGCATTAAAAAAACCCCAACAAAACAGTTGCTAAATAAGAGAGCCCTTTTCAACTGACTACTGCAATTTCAGACCTGATACCAAAACAAGTATCTTAGGATATCACATTTTTATCATTTACAGTTTCACATGTTCCTTTGAAGTCACCAAAGACAGCTCACATACTAGCATATTCCATGGCTACGTGTCTCATGTCGATGCAATGTTTCCATTTCAGAGAAGTTATTAGTTTCTAAAAACCTGCATTGAGTCACAATAACTCCTGGTCTTCTGAATAAATCAAAACTTCAATAAATGGTAAAATAGAAACAGAGAATTCACACTCTATTAAAGAAAACACTAAGTAATGCATTTGCTGTGTAAATTATAACTGTTACAACAAATAGTGAAACCAAGTAATTGTAAGAACAGCCCTTATGAGAGCAGTCTCCTTGGATTTGGTGTGATGATTCACATGAGAAAGAGTCTGCAGAAGTTGACAGTTACTAGAGTTATTACTAGATTCATAATTCCTGACTATTCTTTCTGTTAGCTCTGCATGCAAAATCACAGATGCACTGTAAACAGACTAGACACACTAGGAAGTAGAAATACATACTTCATTAAGAGGGTGGCAGTATCTAAGCCTTTTTAGGCTGTCTTTTATTTGGTATGCTAGCAGAATGCATGAGCTTTCTGAAGTTAGCAGTGCTTGGTATACAGTCCTCACTGCTCACCTGTAATAGTGTGAACCCCAAACAAGAAACTAAATTTGCTGTATTAAAAGGTATATCACCTCATAGTAAAAGTCAAGATTGTTGCATAGCTGGTTATTTATCTTGGCAATTGTGCAATACCATTTTTGTCTTAGGAAGTGCTGGTAGATTGAGTAGGATCTCGATCTGCAGTGCTTTGCTGTTAAATCCTTGCTCTGAATGAGAAGAGACGTTCCCTGTATTTTTCAACTTTTTTTTTTTTTTTAATTACAATGTGTGCATGTTAATGAAGCCCTGCTGTTTGTGCTTTCCAGCCTGTCATCAAAAGCAAATGCCAGCAGTAAGACTGCTCTGGAAAAGTTTCAAAAGTTAATGCTCTCATTTGGCCACAGATTCCTACAGGCTTAGCATCACCAGCCTTCCCCACCTGTGGGCTGAACCCAATGTATTTTAACATCTAACATACAAGGCAGTTTCTGCCTCTGACTTTTAATTAGATGGCATGGATGTATATTATCCCAAATTCCTTTAAGGCCTTCTTTATGCTATTACAGGCATTGACACTTTCTCTACAGCACACCTAAGCAATTTGCTCTGCATTGCCTCAGGACTACATATTCTCTAATTAGTATCGTATCTTGTGTCTTTATCTCCCTATATAGTCTCAGGAACATGCACATTTTCAGAGTAATACTCTGCAGAATTTCTCATTTCACTGCACCTAGGATCCCCTTTCTCCTCTTAAGCAAATAATAATAATAATAATCATAGTGAAGCAATGACGATATTATTTATAAATTACAGACTATGACTAATTACATCACCAAGAGAATGACTATTAGCCCAAAACCCCTTCAGAACAATTTTGGAGAAAGAAACAAACTGGTAATGTATCTTCAGAAATGTGTATTTCAGTTTCTAGAAAAATGAAATGTGAAAATAATTGCTCCCTGTGCTTGGATGAATTAAAAAAAAGAGATTGCACACCAGAATCAGCAATCAATAAACTGCTCTAATCTTTAAGAAACATGTTTTATATAAATGTAAGGATGTAGATCACTGTAGAAGTGCAGTAGAAAAAAGTAAACAGTGCTGTTCTTTTGCACAAAGTTTATTTCAGAGGATTTACATTTTGAAAGCCTTTATCTAGACTGATTAAAGCTGAAGTTTAAAGTCTGTAGGTACATTTGGATGTAATATACGTGTAACATACTTTTCAGATTTTAGTTTCACATAGATCATCCTTAAATAATAATATCCCTATCTTCTTTAAAGAATTGTTGCTGTACGACTAGGAATATGATGGGGAAAAGAAAAGCAATCATTAGAAAAAGACCATGTAGATCCAGTCTCTGCATTACAGGTATCATTAAAGATAAGGTACTTTAAAGCTCTGGCACTGCTAAAGTACACACACGATGATAGAACAAGTGAGTCCCTGTGTAGTAAAAATGAGCTTAAGAAGGATCAGTAAACTGGCTTCAATACAGAAGGTTATCTCGGGAGTGCTTATTCTCTGCTCTTATGCAGAGGTTGGTGCACCAGGTCTCCTTTACTGCGTTGTTCATTCTGTTTCTGCTGTATGAATTTGTAATAAATCAATACTCATTTAAGGAAAAGACTCTGAATTTTTTGTCAGTGAAACTTCTGGTGTACATCAAATGAATGTAGGTAGTGAGAAAACCTTTGACTCTAGGAAGACTTGAAGACAGGCAAGAAAGCATTATCTGAAACTTTTAAAAAAAATCCTTTTGTCACTTATGCTGGTGATGTTGAATGGAAATTGAGGTAGCTCAGTGTGAAAAATAGACATGAATAAGTAGTAGAAGTATAATGGCTTCTACTGTTTTTATTTTTATGCATGGCACAAAAAGTTGGGATTCTTCTCAACAAGATATAAGCCATACCTAAGCTATTTATAAAAAAATTCTCATAGACCTTATCTCCACTGAGAAAGAGAAAGACATTTTATGGCGAAATTAATCTCCTGAAAAGTAGGTCTACTACTTAGGTCAGACGACGCACTTTAAAAGTGCCTCTTTCTCTACATTGGGCATAAAAAGAAGACAGGTGACTGGAAAAAACCTCATTGATTGTTTTTGACATCTGAGAAGTATCTCATTGAAGGGACCAGTAGTTCAGTGGAGGCATCTGGCCTGCTGGATACAGAGCACCTACAACATTAGTTTACACAGTTGGAGTCAATATAACCCACATAGAAAGGTCTTAAAATTTAGCAGCAGCTTCTTTGCCTTTTATTGTGTTTTTATTAAGAGAATATAAATTGTTGGCTTAATCAGTCATTCTCTTCTCTTGGAGAACAGTTCACCAATGTAACCATAGTTGGCTTATATACAGTAAGGTAGCATAAATGTCTCGGTAAACTCAACAGAACATGAGACATTGTGGTGTTTTTCACCCATGCAACATTTACATCAGTGCTACTTTAGCAGGGTGATGGTGGCTTCCAAAAATTGGGAGAAAGACCAGAGCAGTAGAGGGCTCCAAAATTATTTAAGAGGGATTTCTCAGTTCCTGTGATTTCATAGCATCTTGTGTTGCAAAAGGGCATGAAAAGCTACAGATGTATTACCATTGTTACAAACACGTTTCAAAGCTTTTGCAAATCATTTATCAAAGGAACAGAACTCTGTGCTCAAAATGATTATTCTGACATGGCTGGCTTCTTTGCTGGCTGCTCTTTCCCACCCTAACACTAGTTGCTTGTGCCCTATCCAGTCCCATGCTGTGCGGTTGCACCTTGTCTGTAACAGATTAATTGAAAATATAGTTACATTTATAGATAGTGGAGCATTCAATGGCTTTGATTGCATAAAAAATGAGTTCACTTTGTTAATACATGTCATTTTCAGTCAGTATGTATTTCAGCAGGGCATTTGACCCCAGTAACAAACCTGAGCAAAGTATGCTGAAGAAAGAAATTTTAGCAAGTTTTCTTTTTCCTTCAGTAGAAATCTCAGTAAGCCACTTTTTTTATATCAGTGAAAGTCACTTTTAACAAGTCACTTTTGTTGGTTCAAGCCTAGTAAAAAAACTAGCTTGCAGCAAAGAGCCACCCTATATTATGAGTACTCTCAACTACCACCAACATTTTTTTAACCTCAAATATGCCTGACATTACATGATGCCATTAATTGCAAAACAAATGTATGGTGTGTATAATACACAACTTAAGTAACATATTAAGCTCCAGGAAAGCTCTCATATTGGAAGACAGTGCTTCTCTGTCCATGTTTCTTAATAAGTGGCAAAGTTTTTCCACCCCAATAAGCATCAGAAAATATTGCTCTAATGATAAAAGGACTTGGAGGCCATTTGAAGTAGGTTCTGTGCCCTGTTTTACAGTGGAACAGTTTTTTAACGCATAAGGCCTAGAGGAATGGAGACTTCCACTCCAAATCTTAACTCACTGATGAATTCTTCTAATGAACAAGCTAAGAACTGCAGTGAAGCACAAGCCAGTTGTTTATTTGGATGAAGCTACTGTGTGCTATTCAGTGTGAAGAGATTGCATAAGGCATGTCAGTTAATATTATTTCCTTTTTTCTCTTCACATTTTAATCCTGTAGACAAGCCCTAAATCTGAATATTAGGAATATTTTATAAAGCAGGTCAGTAGATAGCTCTCAAACTGCAGATGAGAATATTGTCATTAATACTGTCTTGTTATAGTTAAGTGAGCCCATGTGTCAAGGTGTACATTTTGTTTACCATGTTTACCACCAGCTAATGAGGGAAATACATCCTCTGCTCTTGGTTGAGGACACTGATTTGCATGCAATGTTGGGCTATTGTTAGCTTCAAAACCATGGACACAAATAACCCAAATACTTTCTAACAATTACTACAGTGGTTGTCATTCAGTTTACCTTGGGTATAATTTGAGTTCTAACAGCTCTTTCAGTTCCACTTTTCCCTTTGACCACACCAGAGCAATAGTGGAGGTTTTCAAGATGTGCATATTAAATTCCAAGCACAGTTTTTGCTTTCCCAAGATTCAGTGCTGAAACTCTGCTATGAAGACCAGACAGTTTAATTACTCCATTTCAATCTCAAAATCTGCTATTCTGATGCCATTCTAGAAGAACATTATTTCCTCTGCTTAAAAGAGCAGATCCTTTTGGAAGGGTGCAAAAATCCATCCATGTATTTATGTTGTGCTTAGGCAGCAAGCAGTAGGTTTGTCCTGAAAGCAGTCTGATGTCCCATGGACTCCAGATAGTCCTATTTCTGCTGTATCTTTCCTGTGAAAAGTGCACACTATTTCTATGATGGGATGTACATGAAAAGAGAAAGACTTCTAGCCGTATTTGTATTGAATTAGTTCCCAAGACTGCTGGCTGCAAATAGTTACATGTAAGAGCACATATGCTTAGAAGAAAACTCTGCCTAAAGATGATAGTTCTCAAGGGTAGGAGAGAGGGAATGAACAACATTTGGCAAGTGACCATCCCCTAGTAAACACATTACAGAAAAGCATTTAAGTGGCATGTGGTAATGAGTGCAGGACAAAGAAAGAGCTAGAATGACATGGGTATTTATCATTGGCTTTTGGGATAAATATTTCTGTGAAATCTCTGCAGTCCTGGCATTTATATCATGATTTCAAAGAGGTTGTTAAGTTAAACAAATGTTAGGTTTTAGCAGATATACCAAATAAAACTACCTTATTTTTCTCCCTTTGATGCTATCTAATCTTGTTCTATTTCTTTGTTTCAGATGGGTTTGTGTTCCACCAGGCTGTTGAATGAGTCCTCTCAGTCCTCCTGTCTCTGAGCCCAGACATTCTTAATGATGCTTAACATCTTCAGATAGGAGGCCATTCATAAACCTAATAGCAGCATGCTACTTTTTGTTTTATTTTCAAGACATCTCAGATTCCCATTCAGACTACATAGCAATTCAGAATTATCCCCCTGGTTGCTATCCTGTGTCATGAAAGAAACACAGAATGAATAGTGGACTGAGAATAATGCAATTGCTCAAATGAATGTTAATTGTAAGAGCTGCATTTATACAATACTTCTCTGACAGCTTTTCTAGCTTCTAAAATACAGAAGACAATGGGGTCAGTAGAGTCCTCAAAAATATCTAATCTAAATGCTTACTACTTACAATGATTTGCAAATCTTCAGCTAGCAAATTTTCTTAGTTGTCATTTGAGACTCTTTACATATCACTGCTAAACTACAAGCTTCATTCTGAATGGAGGTCTACCTACTTACTATGTTGATTTTTCTTATTAATAGCAGGTTAAAAAGTTCAGTGTGGAAAAAACAGTGATTGTCTTTGGGCACCCAGTGTTGGAATGAGATTAAGATAACCTTGTTAAAAGGGAGTAAAAGCAATTATGCAATGATCACGTGGTGACATTGAGCAACAGGGATCTATAACAGATGATTCTAAAAAAAGGAAGGTGTAACTCACTGGCCCAGAGAAACAGACCAAAAGCAGAACGAGGGCTAATGGAGGGGAGGACCCTCTATGGTCTTGAAAAAGTGTGTAGTGTGGAGAAAAGGGAATCTTCCAAACACAAAGCTGTAAAATATTCTGCCTCAATTCTGTCTCCCTCCAGTGTTTTGACTCAGTTCAAAGCAGTCCATAAAGACACTGTCTTGCTGTATCTAGTTCTTGATATATCATGTCATTCCTGTATTATACACTCCATATATTCCTTAAAATGAATGTGTATTTGCATCAGAACTTCTGAAGTGCTTTTATGTCCTTTTATTTCATCTGCTTCACTTCCCAAGCCATAGCCAGCCAATATGTCTGGGAGGTAGCACTTTTGGAAGGGCAACTTTCTGAACAGTGAGAGATTTACACGGTCAGTAGGGTCTTGTAGTTTCCT
>JAOXNG010000001.1:23968989-23981685 GCA_028566535.1 Scolopax minor | reverse complement strand
AGGGAAGGTGTGGATTCCCCATCCCTGTAACTGTTCAAGATCAGGCTGGATGGTGCTTTGAGCAACCTGCTCTAGTCAGAGTTGTCCCTGCCCATGGCAGGGGGGGGTTGGAACTAAATGTCCAAGTCTAGCCATTCTATGATTCTAAGATTCCATGATTTTATGAAAAAAAACCCAACCAGTTTTTTTTAAATGGAAGGAAAGCATTAGAATTAAAAACTGATCCAGAGTCAATCTGGGGAAGCTGAATGAATTTCTCTCTGGATATCCATTTCTGAGAACGGCTGTATTACAGTTTTATGACAGTGGTTAAAAAAAAAATATATAAATAAATTTCCATAAAAATGTTTATGTTCACATTCTGTCACTGGAAAATTGCAGTTTTCATAACAGAAAAAATGCCAAGAACTTGTTTTGAATTTCAAAATTTAGTCACCTTCTGTTCAGAATAAAGGATGTTTTCCTTTTTAAAATACACAAGTGTCTTGCAGGGAGGGAACCTACTCTTGGACAACTGTTTCAGAAAATACATTTTTATTATTTGAAGAATATTGTATCTTGCCTTTAAATATTTATTGAAAGGCTGAACTTCTGAGTTGTTCAGATACACTAAAATATTTTATTGCCATCTAATATTGTTTTAGATAGTATTTATTTTGTTACTATCTGTTCTTTCTGTGGTGTTGTGAAGGGCTTATTCATGAGGTTTTGTTCATGTTTTTAAAAAGTATATAGATTCCCAGATAAAAAATTCCTGTGTAAATATATTTAATTATTTTTAGGAATTCCTTTGCTTCCCTGGGGGTGGACATACAATTACAGTTTAGCTCAAAATGTTATATTTTAAAGAGCGCTTATACAGGCATTTAATTTGCACTTATTCATTTCTGCATACAAGCTGCATTGGTTAGATATACATTTGCAGCAGCCATGGGTATTATCTGATTTTTTACTAACTGACTAAATTAATTTTGCATACAAATATGTCTAGTGTCCTCTTAAATGAATTAATTGCAGTACTCCATGTAGATCCATGTATGTAGATCATAAAGGTTATTTGAGAGCCTAGCTACACACTTGAACAAGGGAGTCACTTTTGTGGGGTCATTTTTGTAGGTTCATTTGCACAGACAATACCCTGCACTTCCCTTCATAGATGGAAATAAGGTTCATGTCTAAATTCAGAAATGTATCAAAGCAGGGTATTTTCTACACTATTGGCATAGATTTATAGGTTAATACAGAAAAAATATGGATGGAACTTTTGATGGGACCTTACTTGTTCTTTAATTACTGCATCTGGTGCTCCTTGGAAGATAATTTATAGTCTGCTTGGGATTGCAAGCTGGGAAAAACGCATTACCTCTCATTTTGTACATTCGTTAGAGTTTTGCAAATGAGCATCAGGTTCGCTATTGAACAGAAATTGAAGTTGTCAGAGCAGTGCACTTGGGAATTGGTTATGGGAAGTAAGACAATTTTATCTTTAATGAGTATTATACGATCATTGGCTTTGTTGTTCACATGGGACAGAGAAATCACCTTTAGTAGATTACACAGCTAAACCATTTTACATAATAACATCACATGCATTAAAAATACATTGCCCTTGTGGAAGCAGGGTTCACCTGTTGGAGAGATAAAAATAACTACTACAAACCGGCATTTCCCATGTACACAGATCAGTAGGGATCACAGAATTCTCTTGGACAACAGCTTCAGTAGGTTTCAGCACTAAGCCAATTTCCTGAAGTACATTATACCCTTGGAAAGAGTTTGCTTTTTGAATCGTATATGGCTCTCTCAGGAGGAGACTTAAAATATATTCAATTTTATTAAAACTTTTCCTTCTAACTCAGATCACAAGGGATCATGTAATCCTGTGAAAATGGTCATTATGGAGGAAGCTTGATCAGTAAACTAATATTTCTAAATAGCCTGGTACACTTGGGGCATACATATGCATCGTATTGATATTTCTTCTTAGTAGTCAGTTATACCATAGCCATGAGTTAGACAATTTGTAGATATGTTTTGGTTGATGAACATCTTTCTAAAGTAGATTTTATTTCATTTGTGAGTCAAAGGATGAATGAGTCCTGGAGTAGATCAAGGACTGGATTAATGAAATTGCTTGGAATTCTTTATGTTTTTCTCTATGTCAGTTAGCAATTATATGATTTAGTTCCTCTAAGAATCCCTAAGAACAGAATCAAAGTGGTCTGTCTAGTTACCTGCATAGAAGCTAGGGGAGCAATCACATGCAGGGATTTTTTTAAGCCAATCTCTATGACACTGAGGAAAGGGTTGTATAAATAATCTGTTTCACTCCCCTGTTTAGTCAACAATTTCTTAAAAGGACTTACCCATAAGCATCCCACATCTGTCTACCTCATACACAGACTTCGTGAGGAGGACAGAATTTTGAAAGCTTGTTAAGAATTACTGACAGATATGGGCTAACAAAAATGTGCTACTTGGAGTATATTTTTACTCACATGCTGTTACTGAGTTAATGCTGAGATTGTTGCCTAATGTAGGCAGGCTGAGAATACAGTCATTATGGTCCAGGCTTTCTCACAGAGACAGCAAGAGACCCTCTCACCCAGGGGGCCTATGAATTCCATAATCTCTCTTCTGAAATAAAGCTTGTTTATCCAGCAATAGATTTCAATAACCTTCTTCTGTACATCCCTTCATGTGCTTTTGCAGGTCTTTCATGCTTGGGGCCCTTCATTATTCCAGGCTGTTCTGGCTGAGCCACTTGTTCTGGCTGAGCCACTCTCAGGTGTTAGCATTTTTCCCATTTTTTGGTTAGTCTCCTCTGTGGTATCCCCATCCCTCCAGTATTTTTTTACACATTTACCTGGAACCAATTCACCAGGCTATGAATATGAGCAGCTGAGGCACAAACATACATTCCCACCTGCCCTGGGAGCAGTGAGTTTTGGCACAAGGATGCTGTAGAACTCAATGAGCAAGCTTCCCATTCAGGGCAGAATCAATCAGAAATAACTCCCATCAGATACATAGCAATGTCATGGGCACTGGCACGCAGGCTCTCTTGGACCTTGCTGAAGTGCTAAGGAAAATGACATTTTTCAGTGTAATTTACAAGATCAAGACAACATTGTTTATTAATGGAGTTCAGGTCAGTCTACTAAACTCTTTACCATGGATCAACGACAATTAGAAAATAAAGTCTAAAATCTATCTGCAGCAATATACATTAAAAAGTGGAAAAAAACTTGTAATGCATTGTTTCAAACATGATTTTAATTTTAAAAAATTTTGTAAAAATTGTGTTCAGAGGTCACTAGTTTTTCAAGATGAGAAGTTCTTTATGCAGTTTTTCAAAAATCAGGCCATGTACAAAGTACTTGTGACTGTTTTCAGTTAATTTGTTTTAAGTTCATAAACTAGAGTTTCTTTCTACTTGCTTATCAACAATCACATTGCATACCTAGACTGTTTTATACCTTGCAATGGAAACAGGAAATAACACATAAAATCTTACAGTAAAAAAAAAAAAAAATCACAGTGGAAAAAGAATTAGCTAGTTTAATTGCATATGAAAGTCAGAAGTAATTTCTTAATTTTGAATATTGCATCACCTAACTACAGAATAGTATGTATGTATGTATAACTATTTGCATTTAATTGCATTTTTTGTTCTTGTGGAATAGCAATTGCAAAATGCTTTATCCTATGGAATCTGAGGGAAATATTGTTCCAAGGTTTTTTGGAGAGTATTTGTTCTAGTCTGCCTACTGAAATGTGTGGATTTCAGGATTTAGTTTAATCAAATTCCTTAACATTATTGCATTATTTTTTTTCATGCTGATTGAACAAGCTAGTCAGCTGTCATTCCTACACTGTCAATATAAAAGTAATTGAATCTTGAATGCTCTTAGCCCTTTTATACAACAGAAGGAAAGAATTTTGAGTTAAATGTGCAGTCAGTAGTAAATTCATAATATGATTTTCTACTGCTTATTCCCAGTCTATCTTGCAAAATGCTGTTGTGAAAGAAATGTTATCTGAAGTGAAGCAAATGTATGGTATCCATCACCTATGAAGTTTAAAAGAATTTGGGGGGTATTCTATCTGTTTGAAAGAATATTCTATCTGTTCTGTTTATGTCTTAGATTTTTCTAGCCGTGTTCACAGTATGGGAATAAATGACTAGGATATTAAGCAAGAGAACTCAATATTCATTAACCAAAGAAACATGACAAAACTTTTTGTCTTTCAAATCAGAAGATGGAGATGTGAACTGCAGAAAGTAAATTTTAGAAAATGAAAGGCTATAGAAAAAGAACAGTGGTGAAAGATTTTGTTGTAAGCTTAATGTTGCATTTGAAAGCAGCCTGGTTGTACAAAGTGTGATGGATAAAGTAGGGCTCAGCCTCTACTTTAATGTCTTCCTGTTTGATACTTGTGATCTGTGACCAGTACCGAGCAACTAAGGAGCTTTTTCATTAGATAAAATGACTTGCACACTGTGATCTATACCTACAATATTATACTTCGCAGGGAAGCATAAAAGGATTTTTTTTTCCTCTTCTGAAATTAGACTTTCCCAGAGTTTGTTTGTGTTTGGTTCAGGTTCCAGACAACTGCAGGATTTTTTATTGCTTCAGTCAGCAGCTGTGTGATTTTTTTTCTTGCAACACGAAAACATGGCATAGATTATACCAGCTTTGAAAATGTGGTGGCTCATGTTCAGGAGACAATTCTTGGTTAAATATTTTAAATACATTTAAATAAATAAATACTTCAAGGCAGATTTTTCATAAGGGCAGAGACAGGTATTTTCTCCCTAGCAAGCCTGCCCTAGATTTTCTACTTGCTATATTAGCCCAAGTTGTGACTTCATTTATTTTCCCTGAACTCCTGAACTCAAGAGGGATGTGCACCCAAACCTCTTGCCCCAAAGCTCTATTCAAGGATTGAGGAAAATAATTGGCTCAAAGACATAGACAAGAAGAATTAAGACATCAGCTGGCAAGCCCATTAAAATGTCAGAGATTATCTCCCTTAAGTGACAGGAGAAGGCTGAAGTGCGGCCTTTAATCTGTTAATGATTAGTTTTGAATATGAGTCCACAGTTCCCTCTCTAGCATGTCTGTGTGGAAACAGACACCTACCCGACTGGCCCTAGGCAGTGGGCCCTAGGCCCACGTGCTTGGTGGAGCACGTATCTTCCACATGGTGTAATTCTCGTCCAACCCACGCCACCCTCCAACTCCTCCAATCAGCAGCACAAACACGACTTCCCCACTGCTCGCTGGGGGTGACCTATTGCTCACATCCAGGCACTGCACCAGCTGCCTGTGTCTCTATTGCTTCCCACATCAGGTTGCTATAGAAAGAATGGTTTCTGAGAGGCATGTTTGCTCCAATAGCAGGGATGGAAATTAATCATTGCATGTGACACATGAAAGACCAGAAGAGGCACTTGCGGCAGCTGGAAGTTTATCAGGATGAAGAAAATGTGCTGGGTAGGAAGGAGTGGCACAGGGATAAGGACAGGAGTCCTCAAAAGGAGTAAGAGGAAGGTTATAATGGAGAGAGAGGGAGGTGGGAATAAAGTCCAGAACTAGGTAAAGAAGAGGTGAAGATTTAACGAACTACAGAAAGAAAGGAAAAATGGGTAGGACAATATACCAGAGTGCGACAAGTAAAGTCAGAACTTATTAAGAAAAAGAAAGTGAAAGAATCCGAAAATGGAAGAATCAGTTTTAGTGAGGCAGGTCCCAGTTTTCAGCCACATAAAACCAGCCTGGTAACCCCAGCTTTGTTCCTCTTCACTCCATTATTCCTGAGTCCGCTTGCAGTTCTCTTTTCTCCCTCTCTTTCCATGCTCCAGAGCCCCGCCATGCTCTCAGGCCTCCCATATGCTTCTCTTTCACCCTCAGCTTCTTTGTTCCACATCATTTCAGGCTGCACCATTCCTCTGGCTCTGTGCCCTCATGGGAGGAAGATGGTGGTGTTACTATTGCATGTCAAGAGCCTTGCAGTGAGAGGGAGAGTTTCACCAATGGAGCCAGGAGGAGCTTTCTGGGTACATGGGGTCTGTGCCGGTCTAGTGGAGTTGATGAGGGAGATGTGCGCATGTTTGCACATGTGTTGTGGAGTGCTGTGGCATGCAGAGGGTGGGATGGAGTATGTTGGTCAGTGTGGCAGCACTGTGTGGGGTCCAGTGAGGAGGTGATGTGTGTAACGATGTGAGGGACTCTACATGGAGTGCAAGGAGAGGTGCAGGGTCCTCGGGGAGCCTGGCATCATGCTGAAGATCTGCTGATGGCCAAGCTGAACATCTGCCAAACGTAATTAAAAGCCTAATTTGATAAGCAATATAGCTCCCTTCTCACAAAGAATAGAGGAATGGAAACACTGATGCCTGGAAAGCTTTTTTGGTATAGAGAGAAGAATATAGTATATGGAGCTCCAAGCTTTGTGACAAGAAATTTCAGTGCAATTCCCAGCTCAGACACCTGTGCAAACTTTAACATTTTGCTCTTTGTATAATGGCCTTACATTCCTTAGCTACAGGGAAATTTTCAGACTAAAACCCCTTTTAATGACAGTGACCTGTTCAGGCAGTACAGTAATGAAAGTTGTACAGTTGTAAAGGTAGACAAGTGAAAATCCATGTTCCAGTCTTGTTAAGGGAAAAGCAGTGGTAAATTTTAATATTTTTAGCTAATCTTTTCATTTTTGTGTGTGTGTAAATGAAGAAATGTATGGATGCACTTAATCATTGTGCTATGTAGCCATATGTAGACTGAAGAGATTTTTTATTTAGGGGAAACTTTTTAAAGGGGGGAGGGGAAAGAACAGGTAAGCATTTGCCTCCTATCAAAATCTGATGCTTTAGATATTTAATTGCACTTTGCTCATCTGAAAAATCTCTTTCTTTATTCCTATACAGAAGGAAATATGGAACAAAAAAGGATTTCTTCACCATTTTTTCTCTCTTTGTTTTCTGACAATGTTTGAAGATTGAATGCCTCTATTTTCCTTATTAGTCTGGCGCCTCAATTAAACTATTAACACCAGACTTGGGAGTCAGATATGCTGCATCTAATGGACCAGTGATTTGACTAGAGTAATAGTCACTTTTAAAGGGAAAGATACTCTATCTGGTACTGGAAAATATGACAGTGAATGCCTCTTAGTGATCCAGAAGCTTCCTCTCACTAGAATAAGTGACTAGAAAGGATTCTTGAATTGTTCCAAAACAGATAGTTAAAGTAGCAGCCTGTAACTCTGTAAATACCACCGTATACGTTTGTATTGTGAGCTCAGACTGTACTTCTAAATTCCATTGCAATTTGAATTTTGAACCTGCTTTCAAGCTTGGGAGGTTTACTGTCTCCTAAACCCCTTAGCAAATCTACAAGAATCTGCCAGTGGTGAGTAGCTGGGAGCAATGAATATCAGTCTACTGCAGTGCTTGGTAACACGGTATTTGAACACCATTTTCCAGTGCAGTGAAGCTCTAATAAACTCTGAACATTGTAAACAGACTTGGGAAATTCGGGATCCTGAATGCTAAATAGGAAGGAGGACAAGAAGGCAGCAGATGTTAGTGTGTGTGTAGGGATGTCTCATGACACCTCCAAAGTCTTGACAGTTATGCTATTCATCATTATGTCAAGATTGCAAAAATTATACATATTGTGCATGGTTTCTTTCACATTCACTTAAAAAAAATGCATCGTATGACTGGCAAGATTTTACACTAAACTGTATTCAAAGGTTCACACAGTATTCTAAGACAAACATGCCTTATAAAATTGTTCTGGTAACAGTCTAATTTCACACAAAATATTTGATATACTGTGTTATAGTTCAGGCACATTATGATTGAAATGGGGCAAAAAAGTGGAAATTTTTGTCTGCTATGATTATAATGACACTGCTGTGTTGTGAATGCTTTTTGGGCAGGTTTCCAAAGCTGAAATGATAATTCTATCCACATTTGGTTTTGTTGTACAAAAAGTGAAACTGTTATTTGGAGAAAAAAAAAGCCATAAAAGTATACTCTATATACAAATTCCAGCAAGCAGTGATTTGTGGAAAAGCTGGGTTCAAAAAGATTTGCTTTATGCATGCATTTAATTCAACTGGTCATCTACTCTTCTTACAGTTACAGCTAGTTTCTCAATGAAATGCATGAAATTACCTCCATTCTATGAACACGACAGCCTCTTACTGTGGAAGGTTATAAAAAAAGCCAGTGTCTTGACCTCCACCCTGATACAACCACCTTCTTGGAAGAGAGAAGTAATTTCTACCAGTGAATAATTCTGTTAAGGTCAAAGGCTCTTTAGAACTATTAGTGGTTATTTGTATGTTTGCAGTGCTTGTGAACACTTGTCATAGGCAAGTAATTGAAAGTGGGAATGTGAAGAAAATTAGAATAAGACAGACTAACTCTTCTCAAAAACTTCATATTTGATCATTTCACCTGATGCTGATATTATTATTAATATTTTCTCAACTGCTTTTCTGAGCTGCAGCCTACATAACAAGGCATCAATCTGTTTGGAGTCTATGAAACCTCTGAAACAGAGAATTAAGCAATCTCTCCCTTCAGCCCATAACATGGCAGGGTTCTTTTGGTTTTGAGGATAGTACACATTGACCTTATTTCTTGTGTTGTTTTCTGGATCAAACAAGTCTGGGCAGGCTTTCTAAAGATGAAGGATCAAATGTATTCAAGACTTCTCTCAAACTATCATTTCCAAATATTGCCAGCTTCTCTCAGCAGTTCCTTGGTTGTTTACACTTCTATAGCCATGTGCCACAAACATTGGAAGTCATTCTTCCTGTGAGTAAGGATTGACTATATATTTCTAAGAGATTTATGACACAGGAATTAGACCTATAGGTGAAGAAATGTGAATATTAGTGAACATTAGGCTGATAAAGCAGGAAGCAAATATTATTATTTTTTTTCAATTATAACTTCATTATTCCATTTTACTGGCTTTAGGATTGGGATAATCAGTGACTGATAATGTCCACAAAGATGTATTCATCATTGGATTTGTCATGAAATTTCATGACAAAGTATAACAGCACTCTATTAGTCCATTTAGCAGGTTCTATAAAGACTTGCTGCTTTGGTTGCTGCCTTTTCTGATTGTGACCACAATTCTTACAAAGAATTGGTTCAGAGCCTGGACATACCACTTTTTTCAGGGAAAAGCTCAGGGCATGAGAATACACAAAAGTTCTTGGCTGTAAATTTTAGACTTACTTGCTAGAGTGGAATTTCATATGAACTTTTGCTAGTTTCACTTCCATTAATAAAAGCAAAAGAATAAGGCCAATGGTCCACCTAGCCCTGTACCCTCTCTATATCCACGCTAATACAAGGTTACGTAGGGAAAGCATGTGTGACTGGCTGTAGTCTGTGCTATGCTTTACTTGTACCTTCCCAGTCTCCAGAATCAGTAGATTTGGGATTTTTGAGGGTGTGTCCCTGTCTCTCCCTTTTATTATATGTTCATGAACATATGAACAATACATCTATCAGGGGCAAAATTCCATTTCCCTGGTATTATCTTTCTATTCCATATATGCACAATTACTGTCACCATCGGAGCATCTAGAAATGTTAATTAATAATGATTTGTTATCCAGTCCTTTAAAAGGTTTTCTAATAAAGGTGCAAAATTCAAATATAACACCTGCCTCTTTCTTACATACAAGTCTAAATGGAAATGGTTTTACAGCATACTTCAAGATTGTGTTGAAAGAATGCTTAAGTAGGTACCTTTTGTGCTATACCCAAAGCAGAGACAGTCAGAGAAGTCTGGAGAGGGACAAGGAAAGGCTTAGAGTTTTATACCGTGAGATTTGTGCAGTGGATGTTGAATGCTGGCATTCCTTTGCTTTGGAAGAGTCCTCAGACCTGTTTTGAAGTCACCGAGCTAAGGAACTCTTGTGAAGGAGCATTCCTTGACACCATCCTGGTGTTTGTGACAATGTCGCTAGTATTGTTCCTGAGGACATTGCTTAACATGCTGCTGGCTACACTTTGAACCATTGATCTCCATGCTCTGAGCCCATCTGTTCAGTCAGTTGTCTGCCACATCATGGTCTACTCATCTTTGTCTCCAACTTATCTGACCCTAGCACTCCCTCATTTCATCCCCCTCAGTTGTGTGTCCCTTCCTCCTCCAGATCTTTCTATGAGGCATGGAGGTATGGGAGGCCTGAGAACAGACCTTTCCAGTAAATAATGAGGGAAGAATTGTATCAAGCATCTTATCTATTCCCATGTTCCTCATCACTAGGCTGCCTGCCTGGCTCACCTACAGGCTCATGATACCTTTGATTTTCCTTTTTGCTGCTGAAGTCCCCGAAGAAACTCATCTTGTTACCCTTGCACAACCTTTTTCAGTTTCAGCTCCAGCCAAGCTTTGGCTTTCCCAACAATGCAATGCCACCACTGTATCATCCTTGTAATGCCACCACTGTCCTTAAAAAACCTGTCTCATTGCACTCTCCCTACATTGAAAGTATTTTAAAAATATGACTTTTAAGGCATACAATTTTACAGATTTCTCTCAACTGTGTTTTTTGTTCTCTTTTCTTTTAATCAAAGCAGACATTCTCATGTGCCCATTTGACTGATGTTAAAGAATTATGGAGAAAAGTTTTTATGAATTTCAATAAAGTTTTGGCACTGAATTCTTCTACTATACTGGAATCAAAATATAATGCTGACTACAATTTTGTAACTCTCTAACTGACCTAAATGGGAGTGCTGGAAAAGCAGTGAACATATCTGAAAGGTATTCTTAGAAACCCTTGTAAAGCATTTCTCTGTCCAGAGAATTGGCATTGACTTTAATAAGAATCCCATGTAAGTTGGATCAAATGATCATCAGTCTAACAGCTATTTCCATAATGAGACATAGGATAATTAAAAAGCAAGACACAGACAGAGCATCTGAAATTCCCATATCTCACACTCTTCAAGTGTAGGAAGATTGAGAGATTTTTTTCCTGCTTTTCTTTTTGTTTATGGACTTACATGGTAGTCTCACTTTGAGCATGGCTGCAACATGAACACAGAGTTGCAAGGTTTATCATACGCATGTTCCTCCAGTCCCTCAAAGAGTCTACAAAGTCAAAGCAGAATTAGTCCTTCCTTACTGTCTTCTTCCTTGCTGCCAGGATCCTGAAGGAGGCAGGATCACAGTTCTGCTTTCCCTGTGTGTGCCAATAGACTTTGGCTAATCAGACAAGAGAGGTACACTCATTAAACTGGTGCAGCAACAGCCCCATCATTTTTCTGTGTCTGCAGGCATCCTGTTAAGCATTCACTTCTGCCTCTCTTACTTGCTATCTGTGTTGGGCAAGACAGTTCTGCAGAGCTATAGTGAGCTTTGTGCAACAAATTATACTCTTAGGAATATAAAACTTTCATTTATATTAATTTTCTGAAAATGGCCATGTTCTATTCAAGTAATATTAGTTATGGAAATAAGTTAATCAGTACTGATCATAGCAAAGTTGGCTTTGATGTTGAGCACATGTCAGAACCTCTCTTCCCTCTGAGATGCATTTGGTTTTGTGTCTCAGTAGTCTTGAAATTCTGAATTAAAATACAATCATCAGGTACATTTGTCAGCGCATGTTTAAGTGAATCTTGTACTGGCTTTAATAGCCTATCTGTTTTAAGATTTCTCCATTATGCATCACGGAAGAGAGGATACGACTAAATAAGATTGCATAACAAGTTGTCTGGCTAGGGAAAAGAAGGAACTCAAAAACAGCACAATAGGCACACATTCAATTTCTATAAGAGTAAAACATAATGAAACAGTTAAGCATTCAAAAAAATTAAGCATTCAAAATATAGAAAACATGCAGTTTGGGAAGGTTAACTAGGGGAGAAGGGAAAAAAAGAGATATCTCAATATACCACTGTCCTGCTAAACAACGAGACCATGACCATAAACATCTTAATTGCTCCCCAAGTACATATTACAGTGGTGACCTGCATCCATACTCTCATAAGAATACAACGGTATATTGTTCTCTCTTGGGAAGCCATAGTTTTGTTTTTTGTAGATGTGTTGCTATAGCTACTCATCACAATTAATGAAGTTTTCTGAAGATGGGCAGTATTACCCATTCAAGCTGTAACTGAAAACAAAACCTTGTTTCTGCTTTTGGTTTCCCTGCTCTGACCCCAAATAGAACTACTCCATTTTTTTCTCTATTGTATTTATTGTCATTAGAGATGACATACAATTGTGGCTCATGGAATCCCTTTCTAAACAGAACAGTTGATAAAAAACTATGCACAATGAAGCCATTATTCTTCAAATCTATAATAGCAATTAGAAAACACACAACAGTAAGCCTAAATTTGCTTTGACTCTTAATTGTTTTGCCTTCTCCCTCCGCCTTTCCAGTTCTCTAAGTTCTCCAGGCTACTGGAAGCTCATAAGTCTGCAGTTTCAGTGATGGCAATTTTCCTAATGTGGTCTATCTGTGCAGAGTGGAGATAGCTTGTCTCACAGCATCCCAAAGTGGGAGAGCAATAATGTGATTGGTAGCACTGTCAGCAATACAGCTTCTTGGGCCAGAAAAAAAACAGCTCAAGCCCCAACTCTGTCTCTTGGAGGCAGTGGAGAGAAAACAGGGACAGGGGCAGCACAA
>JAOXNG010000001.1:23958325-23968889 GCA_028566535.1 Scolopax minor | reverse complement strand
ACAGCCTTCTGCAGGGGGGTAGAAATTCACCCCCATAAGACAAGGCCTCTCAACTGAAACTGCAAAATCCTTGTTCTTCATTCACTGGCAGTGAAAAGACTTTTCACTGTTAAATAATAAGTGTTTTGCTGCCAAATGCCTGCAGTTCCCTTGGACAATACAAGGCAGGGGAGAGAATCCAAGACAGTGTTTCATGTACTCTTTCACAACATTTAGCAGCCCTCAGGCACGTGCATCAGCACGCTGTACATGGGCACTAACAATTCAGCAAGGTGGTTGCCAGGGTTACCACAACCTGTCAAAAAAAGTGAAAACAAAAGTGAAGGAGCCACACTGCCCAGCATAATTCTTGCCAAGCTCATTGCCTCACATGCTGCCTTAAATTGCAGCAGAAGAAAAAGCAAGTCTTTGACAGGCATGCAAAAAAGAGAGCTGCATCACAGCATAGATCTTAGTGTAAGTGGCTACTGATCTGCAGATTAGAAAGACACCGAATACCCATCCCTACAAGTGAGATCACAGCTACTGGAACTATCTCAGCTAGAGAAATCATTCTCTAAAAAAAAAAGTGCTGAAGCACAAACATAAAGTCTAGAAATCAATAACTGCAGAAGTTAGCACTGCAATCTCTTTTTTTCTATCATTTATTTATTTATTTATTTTCCTTCAGAAGTTTTAATATGCCTGTCTTATTTTGTAAACCATAATTGCATTTGCTGTACCTTGGCTGTATTGCAAGGTTAGTAGAGATATACTCTAGAAAAGCAGTCAAAAAGATAATAAGCTTTCATAAAAAGAAGACTCCTTCTTTATCCATCATTGCCACTGCATCACATAACAGTAGGGGAATGATATCTTAATTTTTTCAAGGCAACAACTCCCTGGTACTGACTTCAGAAATTCAGGAATAAAGTGGCAAAAAAAAATTGTCACACACTAGCAGTTAATAACATTTACAATCAAATCTGAACTGCTGAATCACCAGTTACCTCTGTAAAGCACTGAATTAGACCAGTGGATCTAATTCTCTCCACTGACTTGAAAGGGACATAGATGGCTAGACAAATATCTAAACCCAGGTGAGATGAATCTCACACTGAGACTTTAAAAGATAAGTAAAATCTGGTTGATAATGTAATTTGATATGTGCCAGTCCAGAATATCATCCATATTTCTTTAGTTTACAGAAAAATGTAAGATTTCTGTTCTAAACATAACTTTTGGTCCCAGGCAATAGTTCAAATTATTTGGATTTTTTTACAGGACTCGAAGAGGGCAAGGGTAAGGATGGATTAATAGTTTGATATTTCCTTGATATATCTTTCCTTGCTTAGAAATGTTCTTTTTCCTCCCTGTGCTATCATAACCTGATAATACGGAATTTTTTTTGCCTCTTTCTGGAACAGATGTAAATATTCTGTAACCAAAGGGAAAAGCGCCATTCACTTGCTACAGATGTCTGCTAAACAGATAGAAAAAAAATGGCAATATCTGATTTTTTGCTTAAATTAATGAAATCCAAGAGTGACACTGAAATTTCCTTTTATTTCTAAGCCTTCACAAAACAGTTTTCCCTCTCAGTGCTAACTGATTGTGCCTAGTATAATATTTTTCTTTACTTTTCTCCAAGCAGCAGTTAGCATGATAGATGAACACAGTATGAAGGAGGGAAAATGATGCTCTCAGGAAATCTGATGAACAATACAATCGCTCCATGCCTGCAGGAAAAGAAAGCCTATGAAGTTCCTGTTCTATTGTATGAGTATTTACTGGCAGCAGATTCAGTGGCTTTATTTTATCTTTATTTTTCATTCTGAACTCGGGAACACTTGAAGCTGGGAACGTGACTGAGAGATAGCTCTGCACAAAATACAGAGGTACGCAAAACTTCCTGCATCTGAAGTTCCCCAGAGATCTTTGTCAGAGGCCTCTATCCAGGAGAAATGCAGAAGAGATCATACCCATACTATATTGAAGGTCAAACCGGTCATAGACTGGTAGCTTTTCAAAGGGGGTTGATTTATGTCTTCCCTGCATGATAATATGTGAGATAGCTTCCTGAGATGGTGCTTCTAAGGTGTTTCTGAAAGCTCAGCCAGTATCTGACCAGACCTGCACAGCACCATCGTATCTATGTATTAATTCTTTGAAGTAAGATGATAAGTGCCTGACATAGCTTAGCAGCATGTCAGGCACCTTGAATTTAAAGACTTTCATTAGGAAAGAGCAGTTTGGGTACCACAGTTTAGCAAACAATGTTGTTTGTGTTATAGCAGTACTTCCTCAACAAAGGTCACCTTGTCCATTTGAAGTAACACCTACTGATTATGTCACAGAGCTTCTACCCTCATGTTTTTAATTTTCTAACCAAATATGAATGCCCTTTTTTTTTTTGTATTTCACCCTTTGTTTGCTTGGTTGTGTCAGAAGGTTGCCATTTTTTTTCTGTTTCCATGGCCCACTATCTGATCCCCTGCTGAGCCCTTGAGTCATTCCTGAGATACATTGGTTTAGAGCATTATCAATATAATTTATTGACATATTGTTCCTTATGATGCTTTAAATAATGACTGCCAGATTTCTTATTGAAACCACACAAGAGACTGAGTTGACAACAACATTTTTTGTTCTGTATTTGTGTCATGTCCTGATCTCAAAGCATTTAGGTGTTATCTCAAAGCAAATGTAATGCAGCTTCTCACTATGCTACCTTCCATCTTACTATAAAGTAGCTATAGGAACAGATCAGTTAAAACGCTAGTTCTACTTGACAGAGGTATCTTAGTGTAGCACATTTGGGATTAAAAGAATAATTAGAGAAGAAAGATTAAAAAAAATGAACAAAGAGAAAAAAAAAATTCACCATAGCATTGCTGGCAGTATTACACTCAAATTAACCATACCAAGGAGCAGCTCCATGCATTGGCCTACTACTGTCACTGCTTCTAAGTGTTTCAATTCATCCCCAATATGGTTTTGGCTTATCACCTCACACTTTCTCAGGCGTGGTTCAGGGAGCTGTAACAGGTCAAGAACCATTCCCCATGGACAGGTTGGACAAAGCCATTCAGTTTTGGAGAGTGAGTATGAAACTGGGCCAGTCCCTGTCTCCTCTTAGTGCCAGACATGTGCCTCAGGCACACCTATTTACCAAGAGAGACATAATCAATGTGTACACGGGAGAAGGTCCTTGGTTTTTAATTTTCCTTACAGTGACTTAAATGTGTCAGTACTTTCTCCAGGTGGTAGGTATGGTGATGTTTGGTACTCTTGACCAACTGTATGTAGGAGAAGAGAAATTTCTGGTATACACCAGTTCTGACAAGGCTTAAAAGGCAACTCATCTAGGAAGAGAAACATAAATTTTCATTACATTATTATGATGTTTCTACTTTGGAAGCATAATGACAGAAAATTATCAAATGTATGCCATGTCACTACCTGCAGCTTAAGCTAGTTGAAAGAAGAGCATATCTTTTTTTTTCTTCTATCTAAAAGCACACTGGACTCTGATTCTGCAGCAAATTAGGAAAGAATAAAACCTACTATAAATGGCATTTTTCCTCTTTTTCTTTGTCCATGGATAGCAGGGAAGGTCTTCCAGCAAAAGAAAACTACTTTTATCTTTAATGTTTCATTTAACATTACAAAAGCAGATGGATTCTTGAAACCAAAAAGTTGTTCCCAAATGAAGCATGAGGTTTTTTGTCCCAAGAGATTTCCATGGGATTATTTTGCTCAACTGTTTTCTGATTGTATTACCTCCGTACACATTCAACAGAACAAACACTAAGTTTCAGTTGATCTAAGCAGCACCTGAATTTTTCAACAGTTACAAAAGAATGCAATATAAACTAAAGGTTTGGCACAGAATTTGATGAAGCTTTCTGCAGAGAGCCTAGATGAGATTTTGGCTCATGGCAGGAGCTGCTGCACTGTCTTCACCCTCTTTATACCATAATTCACAATCAGACAAAGAAATATGTATTATATTGCAGATAGAAAGAATATCACATTTAAGATAGAGAACTAAAGAGGAGGATGAAGGTCACAGATGAGACATTTAAAGTTCTCCTCTAAATAAGTAATCATGCACTTAAAAATCTTACTGGAAAATTAGGACATCCTCCAGAAAAGAAAGACAAACCATGGCTGTTGAAAGATAGATATACCTAAGTGTGAATTTTCTAATTCAACCTCTTGTGTTATATCAGCATGTGAAGAAAATTGTCCCCTATTGTATTTTTGTTTAGCTGTCTTAGTTGTTACTATAAGATCTTGGGTTTTATACTTTTAGACTCTTTGTGGAAATGATTAATTAACAAATTATAAAACCATAAGAAGCAGTAGACTGCAGTACAGTTCTAAAATTCACAGGGGCAAATAAATATTAAAAACCCCCTTTTAGTAGTGAGGTTTGAGAAACAGTGACAAAACTATTCCATTTTTCACAGACTCTGAATATTAAAAAAAAGCTCAGCAGCATGCTAGAATTCAATAAATGCTAAGATAAAATGATATCAGAGATTACTTGTGTTCTTAATTGACCACTGTTTCAGCCTCACTATTCTAACTAGCTTTTTTTTGGTAGAGATTTTGAAGAGCTATGTAAATTGGCTCCTGGATTGAAGGACTGCACAATGTACTGATTGCTGTACATCTATATCTTATTTATCAACTTTGAAAGGCTGATTCTGAGACAAACCATGAATTATCCCTACCATTTTCCTGTTTATTACCTCCCACAACTCAAGATTCTGTGAATATTCACCTGTTTTCCTTTATTAAGCATACAAGAGAATCTAATGTTGTTACTGCTGAATGCTGGGACCATTCTAGACATGACATCTTATGACACTGCAGAAAGGTGTGAAAAATCCTCCTGTTTATGAAAGTACAATTTTTCATTATTTTACACTGAATAAATGACTGAAGAGGGTAAAGGGTGGGAAAATTGAAAGAAGGATAATCAGAACTTGGGTGTCAGGCTTAAGCAGTTCCATGGAAATATTTGCACCTGTGATTGCTTCAGGGGTGTGTGAGCTACCCATGCTCATTAGAAGGAAAAAAAGGCAAAAAGAAAAAAAAAAAAAGCTATATTTACTGGAATAATTACAGAAATATATGGTCCTTCTGAGGCCCGAGATCTATGGACCAATCATATAAAAAATCCCACATAAAGACCACCAACTCCTGAAAAACTGAGGTTGTCTTTTCACTGCATGAACATTTAAAGACAATTTTCAAGTGACAGACAACAAGGCTGAAGTGTTTTCTGAAAGTGCCTACAAATGTTTATTCATGGATGCCGTGTGCTCTCCACAGCTATGCAGGGAAAACAGCTTATACATATGCAAATAGCGCTGAACTCTGCATTTGTATGTGAAATTACCTGATTGGCATTTCAAATCACTGTGTCTTGTGCAGTTATGAAAGTTGTTCAATTGCCTCTATTTGGAAATACAGCCTTAAGCTACATTTTTGCTAAAAATAAGAGTATATCCTAGTATCCTCTGTCAAACTTTGCTTTCTTCCTAGATTCTTTAGCAATATGGTATATGGTACTTGACTGAGATTGTCCCTGTAGAGAGGTAATTGTGTTACAATTGCAAGGCATGTATCTCTTTTGATGTAGGAGCCCTTTACAGTGAAAGACATTAAACATAAATGACTGTATAATCCAGCCTTGGTTGCAATAAATTATTCATTTTTTCTTGAGTACCTGGATTCTAACAATTGAAGAACTTTCCTGAAGAAGTCTCTGCAGTTTTCCAGCCTTTGTGGCGCAGTTTATTAACCTCATCATAAGGACAGTTAATTACTCAACAGAATGTTAATTTATATTTCCAATTTACATCTTTGTTCTGTCAATTTATCACATCTGGAGATCAGAAAACATTGACATCTGGGGTGGGGTTCATCTCACAGTGTTACCCATCTAAGCTTAGGTGTTTATGTTCAGTGGAGAGCTAGGCTTCTATGAAGGTGTCTACACTCAGATCTCTAGAGCCATCTGAGATACCATGGGGTATCAGTAATGAGAAACACTGCAGATAAATATAGCAAATGACGAGTGGGAGGTCTGTTTCCTTCTGCAGAAACAGCTGGGCTCCAGGCATGACACTCTATCCTAGATATCTATCTGCAGGCAACTGAACCAAGTTTATCAGCAGTAAACTCTGTGAAGGGACTTAGCTGACCAAAGATGGTGTCTAATTTCTCTGAGTGAACCATCATTTTTTTACATACCATGGTTGTATTGACCAGGTCTTCCATGATTGTAATCATAACTTAAGCATCCTCATGCACCTGTAAGTAAGGAAAAGTATGTTTCTTCCTCTGCAACTGAAACCTACCCTCAATGCCTTTGAAAAAAAATCCCTAAAATTGACTTGAATTATAAGAAGTTCAGACAAAGAAATACATATGTTGATGACCGTCCACATAGGTGCTACCTTTTTCTTACCTGTATTCTAACTATCTGTCATTAACGTAGCTCATAAAACTTCAGCAGTCAAATACAAAGGAAGAAGTAATCATTAATTTCCTTGATACTGTGTATATGTATATATATACACACCCATATGCATTGCATATATATACACACATATATATACCCCCATTCTCAGTTTTTCACAGAAATAAAGGATGACTTTTATTTTAGTGCTGTTACATAATATTTGTCTACAGTCCACCTGAAGCCTAATCTGAATAATATCCATGGCTGGAGTTCTTCACATCCAGCTTTTCTTAAGACATATTGAAAGTCAGTTGAAATTAGAAAAAGTACTCAATCTACTCCTAGAGAGAGTGTCATGAAAATATTGTGTATTATTACCTAGTAGCACAGTGTAGCTCAGCGTATTATTACTGTTACTATTTTTATTAATTTTATGCAAATTATTTTTATTCACAGTTGTCAAAGTACAATAAGAAGGTGGTCAGGCTTTACTATGGAATGAGTCATTAAAAATATATTTATTTAATGATTTTCACCCCTCCTTCTCCAGTTTATAACTAAAGAAATCTTTTTTATTTTATACCATCTTCACAAACAAATGTTCACACACATCTTTATTTTCATTAATTATAGGAGCTTTGATTATTAAGTCTGTTTGTCCAGGAAGACTATGCCTATTATCTCAAAAGTCTTGCTCCAGCAACTTGATCATCAAAGATTAAACTACAGGCCTTTGTGAAGATTTATGTGTATACAGAAAACTCATGGCAACAGTAGTACCTTTTCATTCATACTGTGCTGTATGAAAAATATTTCCTGAAAGTTGTCAGGGGGCATTTTTCCTTTTAAGAGTAGCTCCTGAACGTGCCTTTTTTTTACTTACAGGACTTGAGAAGAAAGAACATGCAAAGACTCAAAGGCTCGCAAAACTTGATAGGAAGTATTTTATAAGCAGCTTTCCTTTAGTAGAAAAGAATTAGGGAGTAGAGAAGCTGAAGGTGGATAATTGTCTCCGAGATGCCAAACAGTAATCAGTAATTGGTGTCAAAATAAAACTGAGTATAGACCTATGTGAACTAAAAAGATTTTCAAGATTTCTTTGCTACCTGCTAATTGATCGTTTATTGTATGATGTTCACTAGAGATAAACATTAAGCTGAAGTCTTGCTCGCTAGTTAATTCAATCAGCAGAAGTCCCTCTTAGAAAGTCATGGAAGTGCCTTGATTACATCTATCACTGCTTCCTACACCCCAGTGTCATTCCAACTGCCTTTAACTGTTCTTGGACTGGAGATTATTGTTCCTTTTTAACATGCTTCTTTTACTTAAGTAGGATGATGTAATTTGAAGAGTTATCTATTAATCAGGTTGAAGAATACCACGCAATTTGGCACAATTTTATCAGTCTATGTTGTTTACCTGTTGGTTTTTTTTAATCAATAAATTACTCGTGCTGTTGTTATAGTTCAGTCTTGTTTGCCAATGTCACTCAAAACATCTTTTGTCCTTCATTATTGGAACACTACAAAAATTATCTCTTCTGGGACATCTGTCTTCTGCCAAGAATTCTACAGGCTTTTCTCATATTACAGACTACCTATCATTCTTGGACATTTAAACATTTCTATTTTTACTTGTGTTATGCTGGAATACCCTGCAAACTACCTTCTGAGAACTACCAATTGGATCGTTTGCATGGACTTATTTGTATTGTCTACATATGGAAGAGATTTTTTTACTACTGAATACCAAGTTAAGGTCAGTGCTGTTTTACTGCAGCATGAGTGAAGATGGCATCAAGAACTACAACTATGCAATTGTTACAGAAGACAATATCACATTTGGAATTCTACACATTTCAAAGGAAAGAAAGATTTCCAGAAATTTCATAATATTCTATTTCTTTGGAGTGAATAGTATTTCTTGCTAAATAGAGTATTTAGCACAAGAATGGATAGACCTCACTCTCATAACAGTTTATTATTAATTAAAAAAGTGCTAAAAAGTCTTCCTAGAAATATGTAAATCGGTGTGTGTAGTCACATACAAATTGCACAAATGTCATTGTTATATAGTGATGAAAAGTGAGAATTTGGCTCTGTATCTGAGAGAGATCAGTCAGAACATTGCTGTAACAAGGCAAATTAAATTTGTACCATCACAGTATAGTCTTTATTGAAAGAATATTAATTCTTCTGATATTCTTGTTCATCTTCCTGTTCTTGCACTTATCTTTGTTACAAGAAAAAGACATCTGAATTTCAATGCCTGACATGGGCTTATGAGATATCACAGCATAACTAAGCTGTGCTGCTTTCACCTTTTCAAAATTCAGTAATTTGTCTGTCTGAGGCTGTGGTTCTTTCTGGCAGCTGCCAACACTGTGAGAAGAGAGGAGACCAGTCAATCAAAGTCTAGAATAAGTAAAAGGTCAGAAGAGTCAATACATTGCTGTCCTTCATAGTCTGTGTGAGGTTATAAAATCCCATTCATGTGACATGAAAAGGAGAAAATAACTGCATGATTCATTGACACATCATGGAATATAACAGAAATAGGAAACAGCACCAGCTAAACCATTTACATTTTGCTTTTACCTTGGCAATGTTATGACCCTCTAAGGCTCTAACAGATGAATGGACAAATAAGTGGTGTTCCTGGTAATCATAAAAATGGTTTTGTTTCCAGTTATGAAAGCATTTTTTCCTCGTTTCCTGTTCTTTCTATCAATCTTTACTATTGCCTTTAGAAATACAGCTTCAGGCTTGAAGCTGTTCATATACTATGATGACAAGACGTGGGTTAGTATCTACACTCACCATCAAGTTTCACAATGATGGGAAGGCCATATATATTTTCTCAGTCTAAGACCTTTTCCTTTAAAAAAAGGTCTGTAATTTTCTAACGCCAATTGTGATTTTTGTAGAATCCCCAGATATCCCCAAACTCTTAAGTCGTCTCACACAGAGAGCTTGTAAGACCTGGACAGCCTCCCCAGCAAGCTTGTTTTCTATCAGTTGAAAGCCCCTGGGTGCAAAAAATACATTGTCACTGTTGATGAAATAAAATAAAAGCAAGACGCTTAAACAGGGAGATTTTTTTGGTGCTAAAGCCAACTTTCTCAACCTTTCAGCTATGTTCTCCCATCCTTTCTTCATTATAGACTCTAAGTATTTGAAATCACTCATAGGAAATAAAGAGCAGCCGCTGGTGCCAGGGAAAGGTGGCTCCCCCTCTTTCCATACTGTGCTTCTGCATTCATTTCTCCGTTTCCATAGAGGGATAAGGAGCAAGTTAGTAGCCAGTTGCCATTTTTGTGTTGCTCCAGATACAGGTTACATCCACTGCCCACTTCAGTGTGAAAAGCATCATGAGACACTTGCTAAGCCAACTGAGCTGTGGAGAGGAGTACAGTGAATCAGAAAGGAAGCAGAGGACATGCGGAACAAACAGCACAACTTAATAGAAGAAGATACAAGAGAGGAAACAGTGCAGAAAGTCATATCAGAACTTGTGCCTATCCTGTGAGGGCAATGCAGGACTTATTGAGGCTTAGTCATAGCTGTCAAGCTCCAGGTCAAGGCAGATGCCTGCAGCCCTCTGTCTAATACTGTGGAAACTTTAAAGGGAGGTAAATATGTCAACAGCGAGACAAAGGAAACAAAGCTATGAAAGAGTGAAAACAGAGACTAACAGGCATTCAAAATATTCATAATTTTATTGCAAAAATTGTACCTAATGATTGAAATCAAGGCTGGTTTTGTTCTACTAGGTCCCTTATAAGTCCATTAGGGGTTTTTTGTACCCTCAAAAATATATTAAAAGACAAAATATGTAGAAATAGCGTGTTAGAAGGAAAGTAAATTATTTGTTAGATGTTTCAGAGGAGGTCTGCTGGAAAGTGAATGAAATGAAATATCCATAATACTTTTCTTCAGAAGTATAGTACTTGATGGTAAATAAGATTTAAATATTTGGACAACTGTTGTTCATGCCACATTAGGTACCATGATTATGCAAGACTCTAGTTTACTGATGCTGGCTCTTGATGTTTCATTGGTGTCAAAGTTAGTGTCTACTAGTTTAGAGTTATCCAATGAGGCA
>JAOXNG010000001.1:23905486-23916469 GCA_028566535.1 Scolopax minor | reverse complement strand
AACCCAGCCAGGTTGTACCAATGAGTCACCCCTGTGTCAGTTCATATAAGCACTTATAGATCTCACTCAGTATAAAACTCAGGTGATTTCAGATCCTCTCTTTAACATTTGAATGGTTCACTTAGGGTATCTCACAGCTGACATTCACAGGTTAGTGCTGCAACCACTAGTACAGAGGGAGGGCTGGGTTGTGTGCTTGCTGAAACTGGGCATCAGAAAACACAAAAATGCCAGACTGTTGAAATGAGGGAACATGGGAACAGTGCAAATAGGAGAGCAAAACCTGCAGAGCAAGGCAGTCCCTCGCAGGGGTGA
The DNA here is from genome assembly GCA_028566535.1 of Scolopax minor. Classification (NCBI taxonomy): domain Eukaryota; kingdom Metazoa; phylum Chordata; class Aves; order Charadriiformes; family Scolopacidae; genus Scolopax; species Scolopax minor. The sequence continues at coordinate 23,916,154 of JAOXNG010000001.1, read as the reverse complement.
CTACAGCCCACTCCTTTGGTTGGTCTTACATTCCAGCCAATGAATGTCTATCAAAAAAACCAAAAGGCATCTGACAACTAAGATTCTGTGAATCAATGGGTTTTGTGAGGGAGCTAATGATTAAAGCACAGATTTATGCTCTTCCTTGATTGTGAGCTCTTTTTCAGACCCCCAAAATCTTTCATTCTCTGCTGCAAAGTTCCATGGTTCCATGGTCTGCAGAAATTCAGATGCTCACTCTTGTTTTCTACCCAGTCTACCCAGACTGTTATGGGAAAGGAAGGACTTGGATGACAGTACGGGCATTCATATAAAAACTGAGTCCTACTTCTGTTGAAAAATTTGCAAGGAAAGAATGAAAAAGTTATCTCTACACCAAGGCTGAAGGAGAAGTCTTTGAAAAATGACCATGCTGTAGGGTCATTCGTAAATCCATAAGAGAAGTGAGAACTCAATTTAGTTTAGCTTTTCTTATACCAGATGTATTTTGGGTAGTCTATGAGAAGCCTGAGCTTGATAGAGAAAATAGAGACTAGAGAGAGAAGAAAGTTCTTCCACAATGTATTTTCAAAAGGAAAAAAGACTATATTCTTGGCATGCTTTCTGTGAATTTGTGTCTAAAGCAGAGAAATCTTGGAGAAGAAGGAAAAAATCAGCTTCACCTGGTGGCGTTGTATCCTTTCTCGTAATGCGTTGAACCATTAAGTACTGAATTTTATGCTGGATGCCATGTTGTACACAAAAATACTATCCAGTCCCAGATATTTTTATTATATGGTTTAAAGGAAACAAACAAGCTCCAGAGAAATCATAGAAAATGGAATAGAAGTCTCAGAAGCAGAGGACCTGACCTAGCAATGAACCAAACACCTCGGTCCTTGAATATCCATCAGTACACACACAAAATCATCTCCCCTACATGCTTGCAGGCTTCCAGAATAAGTCACCAATTTAGCTTGTGAAAGAGCAGGTGAAAGACCTTCTTCTATAAAGAAGGGAAGCTACAGAAAATTCAGAGAGAAAACTTAAGGCACATTTTCTTTCCTGTTCAGAATTGTAAGAAAATGAGAAGCAGGGTGTGTGTGTAGAGGGAGGAGGGGAACACACAAACTTATTCAAGTAGAACATGTTCTCTGCTAACAGGAAAAGGTAAAAAATTTCTAAGGCCAGAGTTTCAGCTGATTTAAATTTTCATTGTTTTCAAGGGAATTACATCAGTTAACAGAGGCTCAGAATTTGCCTCACTTGTATTTCTTTGAAGAGATTTATATTCAAATAAGCATTTAGATAACTTTAGTTTTTCTTTTTTTCATAACACTGGCTTTCCAGCTTGTTTCATTGTGTTCTTTATCACAAAGGAACAAATTCTTTTCTCTGCTAAGTTATTCCTCTTTGAGGAGGAAGTGAGGAGCAAGAGGAGGAACAGATTGGCAACATTTGTCAGTGCTCATCTGCCTTTATTATCCCTTAGGGCCCTGTTTTCTGTATTATCCTCTGTTTTGCTTGGGGAATACTCTGAGTTTTCAAAAGAGTCTTTAATCATGTCTGTGTTACCTGAGTTTGGGCAGAAAAGACATACATGTCTGAGCTTTGATGCTATGCTGAACTTCCTAACCTTTAGTGAGGTAGTTCTGGGTGATGCCAATGCAGTGACTCATAAAAAACTCTTCAGCATCTCCCTACCTTCAACTTCTAAGAACAAAGTTAGAAAAGGTTGAATGTTAGTGACCTCCAAAGAAGTTACTCCCATCAAAAAGTGCTGGCACAGTGCAAGAACCACTTTACTGTGCTGAAACATGAGGTAGATCTGTACATAATTCTTTCAATAAATTGCAAGTTTTAAAGGTCTAAGTATTTAACACTTTGAAAAGACTGCTGACCTCAAGTAATCCATTTAAGAAGAGCACACATCATAAGTTTGAGTTCCTTAAAGGTTTCAGAATATTTTTGAGAAAAAAAAAAGAAAAAATGAAGAAGAGAGAGAAATCCATTAGCGGAGCCTGGGCTCTGCTTTTTCGACAACCTGAGTATGGTTTTGCACTGTATAGCTGTGATGTACTGACTATCTTTCTGTCCTCTTGCTTTCTAAGAGGAAATTAGTATTACACAAGTCACAACACAATGTTCTAATGCTTAAATATTCTCAAAAAACATAAGCTGCTTGCCCATTTAGGTTTAAACTCTTAGCTTGCCATTTATAATGGATGTAGCAAATGAATGAAAGGATGGATGAAGAGTGTCCTGCAAGGAGAAATCACTCAAAATAAATTGCAAATCAAGCTAAATTAGAAAACAAGAACAGTAGTTATTAGCATAGTTATGTTAAATGTATAGTGCAAAATTCACAGCTGTAGACAATGAATTACCACCTGCTCACTCGTATACTTAACAAAATGGAAAAATCATAGGTAAAAGGATACAACCAAAATCTCAAAGTATGCTTATGTTGCTGCAAAAACACATATGAGCGCCTTGAGTATGCAAAAGCACTTGTTTACTCTTAAATAAACATTTGTCCCTGTGTGTGCAAAAACAACCAACCTTCTTTGTGGATTTCACATTGTGTAGAAACCTTTAGATAGCAAGGTAGATGGCAGAATGAGAAAACACAATAGCTTGGGGTACTTAATTGTCTCACCTAGTTACCTGCATGTTCTTGGTAAGTCACCAGTATAAATTAGGATCCCTCCGTTGAGAGCAGGGACAGAGTGGTCCTTCCTGAGGGCAGTTCATGCTGCCTTACAGCTGGTGTCTCCTTTCACGAGGGCCCACTGATTGCGAAGACAATAGGGCAATTAGTTTAGATCAACTCACTAGGTGACTATAGTCAGGTCATATGGAGCTCACCCAGGACAACTAGGCTGCAGAGCAGCTGGGGTCCAGATCAAGAGCTTAAAAGCAGCTCCCAAGGGAAGGAAGATGGGCTATTGAGGCTTCTGTCTTTCTTCACAGCAGCCCTTGTGAATGCAGCTAGCCTTAAACAACCTGCTACACTCCTGGAAGAGCAGGGAGAGGGATTGTCAGTGCTTCTTGACTCCTGTTAAAGAAGAATCATCTTGACTTCCTCATTAGAAACTGCTTTGAAACAAAGAGTTAAATTAGTCCTAGTGTTACATCTGGGGTTACTATCAGAAAGAATGCATTCATTTAGCATGGTTCATTTACTGATCTTTGAAGAAGTTTTGCAGCCACTTTGGGTGGGTGGAGGATTTAACAAAAGCTAACTTCAGCCTTGTGAGGCAAGTTTTCCTCTGAGGAATGGAACAAGGGGACAGGGAGGAATATGTTCTGTGAAAGACCCCAGAGCAAGATTGAAGGAAAAGTGTCACACTATGTGGTGTTCAGGAAAGATCTAACTGATGTATGATAGGGAAATTAATTTTTATTCAAGATTATGAAATTCATAGAGAATTCTCTGATAACTGGAAGAAAGGTAAGCAAGGTAGAGGCTTGCATATGAAAGCTTGACAGCCCTGTGCTGAGCCTTGAGAATGAAGAATATGAGTTTTAATTTGATGCAGAGAAAGAATGAAAGCTAGTGGAAATGCCGGGGAAGGGAGATGCATGATGTGACATCAGGATGTTAGAGGAAAAAAGGCTTGCTTGTCCTGAGAAGTGTGGCAGCAAAAGATATGCAAGAGACAAGACATCAGAGGAAGTGTGGCACATTATGGATGTGAGAAGAATGTAGTGGGATGGGTGGGAGGATGAGATGAAAGGATATGAAGGGAGATGGCAGAAGGGGATTTCTTGATGAAGAGAAGATGAGAACCTTTTACATCAAAGAGAAAGCAGGAGGCAAAGGCAAGATGTTGTAGGGAAAGATGAGGACCAGATGATATTATTATTTATATATCTATCAACTTCCTTTCCTGGAATATTCTCAACTGTCTTGAGACTTCCTCTCAAACACTGGGACATAGTTTGGGCTTGCTCCTGCATGATTTGAGTATAATGGGTTTATTCTGTGAGCAGAAAATTATGAACAGGCCAGAGAGCAACGTTACAGTAGAGGGCTTAAGAGATAACAGCAAGGAGTCAGAATGTGACTTACAGTTAGTTTTGACTTCATATCTTCTCATGCAGGCTCATTTTCAATCATGCCTTGTGCATTTAAAAAGCTTGTATTTATCTTACCTGACTCTAGTCACACAGAAAAGTAATAAAGTTAGGAACGAAGTGGTGCACAACTGCTTTGATAATAAATAGAAACAATTGGGCAGTCCAGTGCATTGTATTGCCTTCTGTGCTGCCTTGCCTTCTCAACACCAGCTGTAGCAGAAGACTGAGTGCCATGGCTGCTGGTCTAAGTGCCTCAGTTATAAGCCTAAAGTTAAGTGGGGTGAACTAAGGGAACATAGGTGATTTCACTGGTGACTGGAAAGAACTGCGTGACTTCTCACGATACATTGAAACACAACACTTAGCTGTGTAGGCACCAGAGTCCTACTCAATCAAAGCCTTTGTCACAAAATAGGGAGAATGTTAAAAATAAAAGGTGGTAGAAAAGTTCAACAGCACACATTTGCAAGGTTCCCTCTTTATTTCTTAAATGGAGGAATAAAATATGGATGTTTTTTAAGTCTGGAATAAAATCAGGATGCAGTGAACCTAAGGGGATTCTGTTTGCACACACCATCAAGATAAATCTTTGGATGTTTTTCTCACAAAAAATTTAGAATTATGGCCTCACCAGCATACCAAAGCACTCTTATAAAGTTACTGTGTTGCCCCAAGTGGTGCTTTCCATCTCATACATCTCTTACCACGTTACTTTTCCCATTTCTTTTCAGGTGGTGAAGCAACACGAGCTATAACCCCCAGCAGTTTTTTTGTAACTCCTGACTCACTAAGAGAACCCATATGTTGAAGTAGTGGTGCATAATTCTTCAGCACATTATTGTATTTATTTCTGTTTCAAACAGAGTAATAGGCGGATCATCTGTTTTAAGCAACTTCCAGCTTGGAGGAAGTAGGCAAGGAACATGGGAGTATTCAAGAATAACAAAGAGATCCATGTGAAATTGCTAATTACCTGGCACTGTATTTGTTTTCAGCTTATATAAAAATGTGATGGTATTCCCAAATAATTCATAATGCCTTAAGCAAAGAAACCAGCCCTGTAATGCTTTGGCATAATTGAAAGTGATGAAGTGGAAGACTGGAGATGTTTGTTTCAGAATAACAGTGTTAAAGTAAAATACCAAAAGACAGAGAAAAGCACTGGAGATCTTGAAAAGAGTGAAGAGAAGAAAAGCAGCATGGTCCAGAACAACCAGAATCATAAAAACTGTAGCAAACAATTTAACTTTATTTTAAATTACTCCTAAGAAACAAATTAAATGAACGAACACACAAATGAACCTGTGTTTTTTAAATTTCTTGGCCTGGATGCTGTCATAAATACCTTTATAAAAGCAATTTGCTTTGCACTGGAAGACATTATTTTGCTAGTTCTAAGTCAGCCCCAAAACATTAAAACTCAGCAGAGCAAATTCTCTCCTCAGGTACATGTCTGAACATCTTTTCAACAGAACTTCAATTGTAAGAAAAAGCTTCAGAATGATAAATACTTTCTTATTCTTTTTCCAGTGAGTCTAAGAAGAATATGTCTTCATTTTCAAATGCTATTGTGATGCTGATGGGAGCCATACAGTACACATTACAAGACTGAATTAGGTTCCTTGTCAAGGGTTCATGTTGATAATAAGAGATAATGTTTTTAAAAAATCTTCTTTTTCTAGAATTTGAAATAACTGAAGATAGTAATTCTCAAACTTTTCTGTGTCAAGAGTACCATGTTTGTGTGCAAGACCAACTGAGCAAGACCCTTGTCTCTTTCGACAACTTGAGGGAATCAAGGCGACTGCAAACTGGTGACATTCATTTGAGACAGCTTGGTTTTATCTTTTTTTCTTTCTTTTAGTGGTGGTGATGATGATCCCCAGGGGCAAAGTCAGTCTAGGAAGTAAAGGCAGAGCGAGCACCACGAAGGAGCTGGGATGCCAGCCTATGGCATAGGTTGGATGGCAAGCAGCAAGCAGCTTGTGGATGCTGCAGAGTGCTGTACAGAATTGTGCAGTTTAGTAGTATTTAATTTCATCTCCTTCTCCTTCTTCATCCTATCTTTCAGGCAAACAGCAGTGACCCAGGTGCACAGAGTTTTGATAGCATCCATTACAAAACTCTTCAGTAGGTCACCGACCAATTTTCTACAGGCAATCATACTAAAAGTATTATAGCTCCTGCACTGGTGTTCCAGGTCACTTGTGTGCAATGTTACCTTCCGTTACTCTGCTTCACACAAAGCCAAGTTTCCCCTAGCAAAACCACCTGAAAGAGGACAAGTAGTGCTCTGCATCTCCCTTTGGATACCTTATGGCAAAGAAGAATGAAGAGGAAGAACAGGGAAGGCCTTGGTTGTGAGGAGATACTATGCTGAGGTAGGAGGACAGAGGGAAAAGATTTCTCTCCCCTTTGTCCCTGCATTTATCATCAGATGATGAAAAATAGATACAGGATCCCATAGCTCACCTCTGCATTAGTCTCTACTGAAGCAAACAGGGAAGATTTAATAGTTCTCCTTAAAAATATCCCTGGATCTAAATTTAAACTGAGGTTGTAGGGTCAAAGGAGGGAAAAGGTAAGAGAGAAGCATTCTGACCACTGCCTCTCTCCCGTCATGTCCTCTGAAGGTATGCAGGAGAGACTTTGCAAATCATCTAGCTTTCTGCCTCCACTGATTTCTTTGACAATAAGAGAATCCAGAACTTCTTTGTGTTATGTATTGCTATATCGTAAGAGGACTGACATTCAGAAAAACTAGGACAGCTTCTAACCCAAGATACTTCTGTGGTTTTACACGTTACTTCAATGATTAGGATTAAGCAAACCCACAAAGGAGTGTTGGCCAAACCCACAGGCTCCATTCAATAATGCCAGTATTTCAGCATTTGAATGGGAGTTTCATGCCTGATTTAATGAACACTCTAATCTTTAGATTTAATAAAGGAAAAATTCTTCAGTAATCTGCTCACACGTGAAATGATGAGAGGCAATTTGCTGAATCAGCACTCAAAGCCACAAATTTTCTAACACAGAACAGAATTCTTTCTATTTTTTTTCTGTCAGTGATGTGTGGTTACTAAATAATAAATAAGGAAGAATGAGGGGTATGTTTAAAATTGTACCCTGTTACAAAAATAGAGCTGTCAAACTGGATTGCTGAGGCTGGCAGGGGGAGGGCATTAGCAAAAGAGAAGTAAATGCTTGTTGAACAGCTGGAAGATTATTTGTGACAAAAAGGTGAAAACTTAACAGTTGTGTAAAAGAGCAATGATGGTGTGAAATTAATTGGTTAGATTCACCACAGTTACAAGCTCTCATATAGTCATTACTTTCAGCTGTGACAGATGAGGATAATGCTACAGTTGAGACCTTGGTGTTTTCTTGTAGCTGAAACTGTGTTTTGTAATGAATTATTGGCCTCAAAAGTATGTTTTTTTCTATACAATTTTCTGAGCTTTAGCCAAAGCCTTGACAATAAATAAATAACTATTCCATCACAATAATGGCAAATGACATTGCTAATATTCTTCTAGACCATTTCACCTCTATGTCTCTTTTTAGTCCTACTAAATTTGATATTTACCAGAAAAAAGAACAAAAGCAATTCTTTCCTTAGTGTATAATACTGTTTTTTAGCTAAGTGGGCATGTTGGTAGGTACCCAGTGGGCCGCTGCCTGAGGAACAAGAGGACTGTCACACACACAGCTATGGGGACTCGCCTGTATTCTTGCTCTGAAGAGGCTCTCTTTTGGTGAGGACTGAGAAAGCTGCAAATACCTGCCACTTCCACATTACTTACTGTAAAGCTAAATAAAGGAATTCATACTCAAGGGCTCCAACCATTGACATCCATAGTTAGTTCACTCTTGGTCTGTAGGGTTGTTGCAAAGTCAGACAGTATTGCAACTGCTGAAACAGCATTTTAAGCTTCCTTTTTCCTCAAAGTAAAGGTCGGACAGTGTTTTTTTCAGAGGGAAGAAGTGTGTAATTGAAATTTCTCATCCACTTTCTTAACTGGGTGAAGTCTCTTTGGGTAACATCATCCATCAAAGCTCAAAGCTGATAAGGTGCTTGTATATTTTCTTCATACTTTTAAAACAAATAAAAAAGAAACTACTCATTTGAAACTCATGTTGGAAGACAAGATATTCTGAAGTGTTCTTCAGGGATTACTTCTGGCTCAGCCAGGCTAAGGAAAATTTGGGGCTCTCAAATTAGCAGTGGGATCAGTAGTCAAACCACTGTATAATAGCACATCAGACCGATCTTTAACATCAGCACTTTTGCTTTTACAGAATAGACTTCCTGGCAGATTTCCTCAATATGTATACTGGGACTTTTTCCATCCTATTTCAACTAGAACAACCAACAGGGGCACTTTTACTTTTAAATGTACGGTACCTTATGATTATTTATTTGTCACATTTGACTTAGTCCCCTAAAGAGGGAAAGTCCAAGGACCATTTAGATTTCTATACTGTACAAAATTAATGGGATATATTTTCCAGGGATCCAGATACCCATTACCTGTGACTGAAAGAAGTGACTCAGCTATGAAAGCTTTTTCTAGAAGATGAGGATAAGATGTTATGAGAATATACATAAGAAATGCTTTTAATATAGTTTTCTTCCAAAATTTCTACTGAGAAATTCATAAGCATAGGCTATATCAGTCTGCGTGGATAGAAGAAGGCTGCAACTCTTCTGCTTGTTGACTCACTTTGACAGTCAGAGACCATTAATGATTATCGACCACCAATGTAAGTAGTGCCATAAATAACAGCTTACTTTTCTCTCATTCTCTGTTTTAATAAAAATATTGGATTTGGAGAATACTATTCCCATCGGTGTCACTATTATTAAGAGGAGGAGTGATTAACTGTAGTGCTGACAAACAGACTCATCAATGATATGTAGAATACAGTAAAAAAATAATACCAGTTGAACAAGTCTTCAGCCTCAGGATATAACTTTTTATTAAAACAGAATGTCGGATACAAAAAAAATCCTATTCAAAAGGCAGCATGGCACTAAAGAAGCAAAACTATTTAGGAACAAAAGGTGGAAAACATTCCTTCATTTGTACCACTCTTCTGCTGAGGTGACCACATCCTTGTCCCCCAGCTTGAGTCCTACAAAGTCCTACAAAAAAAAACTTAGCCTAGGCCTGAGAGGTTACAGATAAAACATTCTGGGAGAATATTGCCTTCAGAGAAGGTGTTGACCAGACTGTTGTCCAAGGTCAGGAGAAGCAGAACATGCTATTTATCACAGACTTGGTGGTTTAACTCTCATGATTCTATAGAAATTAATCATTAAAAGTTTCCTTTAAGTTGTCAGCCATGGATATAAAATTTCTTTGAGGCCAGTCCCCTTGTCTAATAGATAATGTTTTAAAGATGGCCTTACTGGCTGCCCACATTGGTAAAGAAGAAAACCAACAAACAGAAAAGAAATAAATTAGAAATTTATTAGGAGTTCTTGAATGTAAAATAAGTTATATAGCTCATATTTTCTCAGTACAATAAATAAAATACTAAAATTATAAATACAGTTAAAAAAGCAAGTATCAGACTTCTCAGAGTGTAAATCTCTATGTTGCAAACAGGTCTTTTGCTTCATAACTGTTCTTCATTCTTCCTTTTTCTTTTGCTGGGGCTTTTCTCAAGGAAGACTATCAAAGAAATATAGTGGAAATACAGTGAAAATTAGAAACCCTTTATGGAAACTAAAAGGAAGAACTTAGAAGAAGAAAACAGGACATACTTGATATTGTAATACAGAAGCTAATAAACTTTTCTGCCATAACTTTCCCATCAGCAGAATGCTTGGAATTCTTCATATAGTTGTGAAGACATGTTGTGAAGAAGTTTTTCTGCTAACTGCTTACAATATGTAATAAAGATTTTTGTATTTTGAAAAATAAACATTAATGGGTTAACAATCTTCTCAAATAAGAGGACAACTTACATTTCAGAAGTGAAAAATTCAATATTCCAAATTCAAGTTAAATGTAAAAATGGAAAAACAATAAAACAGTTACTTACTGGTTTTGGTATTACAGAAATTAATTTTCAAAGATGCAAATCAGAAGTTAATGTCACAATGTTCAATTGTTTATCTTTTCACCTGAGAAACTACATATATTGCATGGCTCTGGTATATGCCTCTTCATCCCCGTCCATCATTCCATACATCAATTTGATCATCTGTATGATTATTTACAGTTAAAAAAAAGTAATCTGGAAAGTCCTTGGGGAGAGGGGGCAAGGAGGGAAGGAGAATTATTTTCCTTAACTATTCAGCTATCTTAAAGTTCTAGAAATATATACTGTACTTTTAGTTTTCTATCTGATTATCAACCAAATATTTAAATGGGATTAGGAAAATGTTTAAGTGCTTTGCTGATTTCAAGTTTTACAAAAGACTTGATTAAACTTTTGGTAAACTGAAAATAAATAAATAAAAATGTCCAGGGAACCTTATTTACGCTTAACTGTTATGAACTACTCAGAGACAGATTGTCATCTTCAAGCCAGCCTTGCTGGGGCTTTGAGCAACCTGCTCTAGTGGGAGGTGTCCCTGCCCATGACAGGGGG
>JAOXNG010000001.1:23887572-23905386 GCA_028566535.1 Scolopax minor | reverse complement strand
TGAATAATTGCAATCATTTTGGAAGTGGGATGTTCCTTTTTCATGGACCTTCCCTGCATATTCCTAAATTTCAAACAATAAGATGGTAATATCTATCCCTGATGTCTCAATTCAGGAAAAATATTCTGTCCAATGTACACGATTTCTATGAGCAGAAACACAGTTTCTTTTTAAAGCTGAAATGTCCTAGGTGAATTTAATTGAGACCAAGAAAAAAAAAGGGATATTGTTTGTTTTATGTCAAGCTTCTCCAAGTTTTTCACAGAAATGTTAGTCTGCTCTTAATTAGAAAGGCTAAAGAAAATTGTGATAAATTTCTCAGTATGTTAAACAAGAGGATTTAGAATATAGCTATTGTTTTGGAGGTTATGAGTTAGTTAGACAAGCACATTGTGTGACCTGTAGTGAATTGCATCTTCCATTCCCTACCCTGGGACAGTGTGGGCAAGACTTCTCCAAGGAATTTTTGGCATTATCAGTGAATCAAAGCTTGCAGATAATGCTCCAAATTCACCAGTGTACCCATGTTTACCAAACTGGCAATTTATAAGCTGCTAGAAAAACACTGATAGTGTATTACACTGAAATGAAAATCTCCTCCTGAGGCTATTACTTTTCACATTTGATTATTCATGCTGCAAAACAAACTTCAAGAGAAATGAATAAGCAAAAAGTTGAGGTCACTTAATATCAGCTGTAAATACCCGTCTCCTGAGAGCAATAGAATGTGAAGAATATCCATAGTTTGAAAACGCAATCAGCTTTTCTTTCAAGAGGCCTTAATTCTTATCTAATTTGTAAAAAAAGTATTGTTTTACTCATATGTGGTAGCATATGTGGTAGCACAGCATAAGAACTCAAACAATTGTTTCAGAAACTATTTGCTTTAATTGATACCTTATTTAATAGGAAAATGTTATGGGATTTTCAGGGGTGGTTTACAATTTTGTTATTTCCAAGTCTATTTTACTAGTATTTCCAAATTATAAACATCTGAATATTGCTATTTGGCACTTAGAAGAATATAAGATGACCTCATTATTCCTTCAAAATCAGAAGGCGGCTTTACTCATTTCAGTACAGATTCAGTGATTAATATTAGCATGACACTGAATGCAATGAAATGGTGTTGTATATAACACCATATTTTATTAAAACACAGAAAAAAGCGCTCAACATTCTATGAAAAACCAAGTTGAAAAGGAGCTTGGGAACACTGGTGTCTGACAGCTTATGCATCCAATTACTGATATGTCACCAGAAATACGTGGGAATAAAGTAATGAGATGGCAGTTTCTGTAACAAAGGATAACATTGTCTTCTTACATCTGGATCACCAGTTTCATGCTATGTATAAATCTGCATTTTCCTGTTAACTCTTTACAGTTACACAGATCACCAGATCAAAACCCAGAGTGCAGTAATACAGGTACAACAAAATTAAAGAGCACTAATGACTAATTTTATAGCTACACAGGACCTTATTAAAGGTATTGCCATTGCCTTCACAGAAATATATATTACTTTAAAGGATGTACTCAACATATTCTGATCTGAAACTGAGACTATAACCTAATCCAAAAAATTACATTGAAGGAGAGAGACTTTTCTCTTTTTGCTGCTTTAGAAACCTTGCTTATTTTTCAGTGTGCTCTTCTCAAATTTAAAATAAGGCAGGTGAAGCATTTAAAAACAGCATGACACCAGCAATTCAATTCAAACGCAAACTGAATTTTTCCAGAGTAAAAAATTTTATTTATATGTAATGAAGCTTGAAACTCCCCAGTCCACCAGATGACCAGAATCTATCCAAAGGCCCACCCATTGCAAAGAAAGACATCTGCATGAGCCAAATTCTTTTCTCTTCTTTGCGAAATGCTATCCTATCCCACATTCTCCAACAGTGTTTAAGTTTGGCTAAGGTGCCTGACAATAAGAAGAGGGTAGAATTGTCTCACTTTATGGCTTTGCATTTTCTCCTAATCAAACCCCAGGCCACCAGCTGTATTGTGGCGTACATACAGAAATGCAAGAAAAGCAGCCAACAGGATTTGAGAGTGAGCTAAAAGGCTATGGTCACGCCATAACAATGAAGACTTTTGGGCTAAAAAGACCACAAACATAGCACTGCTTCAGCAAACCAGAAGGAAAAAGCTATAGGAATGAAAATGTTCCTTTTTAGCAGAAGATGGGCCCAGTCTTGAAGACCACTCCTGGAGGTGTGGAGTAAGTCACCTTTGCAGCAATGATAGTATCAGGCTCCTGAGATAAAATTGTGGCTTTGTGTTTCTCCAGTAACAGTGTGAGTCAGTGCAGAGCATCTGGGCAAAGCCTTCCTCCTCAGTCAGAGGAGCTGCACTGCGGGGCTCTGGCACTGGTGGAGCTGGCAGCTGGGCCGTGGGCCATTTTACCGCCCCATGCCACTGCCTGTTCTTCCTAGTCTGGCCCCAAGCCGGTTGCTCTTACCCCCCGCTGGTTTCATTTCAAACTGGAATTTACTCTAAACACATATATTTCTGCTTTGGAATTAGGCAAACTATTAATATATCCTTGAATTAACAGAAGTGCGCATATAAGGAAACCCTGGGATGGAATTTAGCCTGCAAAGGGTTGTAACAACAATAAAATCAGAATTCCTTATGGATAAAAGCACTTTTGGAACAATAAGAAGTGACGTGAAGAAACCCCCCTGCAGAATTCACCTTTATTTGTTCATATTTTTAGAAGAGCTGCAGATGTGAGAAGATGAATATTTATTTCCAGCGGGTCTGTGTACTATCTTTCCATCCCATCCATACTATTATAATCAAATATCCTACATATCTAAACTCTTTCCTAGTATGTCCTTTGGGATTTTTTAGAGGAATTATTTCAGATTGCCCTTTCAGTGAAATATTACAATATTTGAAATAGTAAATACAGAATGCCAGAATTAATTTTTCTCCAATAATTAAGTGTCTGACAATCCCAAGCAGTTAACTCATTCATTAAAATTCAATAATGATTTCTCCTATGGCTTTCACTAACAGTAATGACATACATTATTATGCATCACTAATTTCCATGAAGAACAATGAAGCACTGTTTTATTGACATCTAGAATGACTCCACTGTACTTTGCTGTGTTCTTTTCAAGACATGATGAAAGGGAAAGTTGAGCACTCTGGAATAAGTTTACTTATTTTCAGGCCTTACAATGTTTTGCTACATCAGCAAAGTGTTAAATAGACACTGAAGTATTCTTAAACTGTTTTACCATTGCATGGTAATTAGGATGCGTGTCAATGTACTTAGGATCTGTTAAGTTTCTTAGTTGGTAAAATTCCTAGGCAATTTTGAAATTTGACAAATAAAATGTAACAGTGATTCAATCTTTAGTTTAAAATTAGTGTTTGAAAGTTTTTTGTTGCCTTTTAAATATTATTTGGCTATTCAGCTCTAATAATTTCTTTCAGGGTTTTCTAGGGCATCCTGTGAACAAACATAACTTCAACAACACTGAATTTTGGAACTCCTCAGGGGTAGATAGCTCAGACATTCTCAGGAGTGTTGTGAAATAGAATTTTCCCTGTGTGGAGACAGGTCTTCCGGTTACCCCTGCTGGGGCTGGTTTGGGGTGGGGGAGAAAATGCAATAGAGGTATGGCGCAGAATGGGATCAGAGAGAGAAGTGTCCAGCCCTGCTGAGTTGACATTCCAAGCTCAATGCAATGCAATAGGTAGTCATGGGGAAGACAATAGTAACTATTTAAGAAACAGTTTAATCCCCTTCACCCATATTCCTTTCATCTCCAGCAGCAGCAGCAGAACCCCCACAGCACAAACAATGTGGGATTGACACTTTTCTACATGCTGTTGCCCAAGGCAAGCAATAACTTTGCCTTTTCTTGCACACAGGCTAGATAAGACACTCCGGGAGTTGGGTTTTTTTGATTGTTGGTTGGTTTGGGATTTTTATGTCCTTGCACTGTGCACAAGCATTAGTATTCAAATAATGTTTTATTTCTGCTCCTGCTTACAGTAGTGGAAATCTTTGCCAATGGACAATGTTTCTGTCACTGTGCAGCCTGTGAAAACACAGACTGTCCCACTCATGCCACAGTGCGCAACTCCAGGACACCCATCTATTGCTACAGCTATACCAGTGTAACTAAGAGCATAAGTGGTTTACTGGCCTCTTTGCTGTCATAACTTATGCAGGATTTGGCACACAGTACAGTTAATTATTTAGCTAATAGATTAATTCCCTAATGGAATCACAAAGCAAGGGGATTATGAATGTTCAGAATTCTTTTCCTTTTCTGCCTAGTCGAGACAGATCAAGTCATCCTTTTAAGTGTATTCTGCTTTGGTTAGGCATTTAGGTCAAAGCAATTGTTTACTTTATCTGCCTGTAATTATTATGAAATATGCTAAATTACTAGCTACATTTCCCACAACCAGGAACTGGGGGCTAAATTCATTGCCCTTGCCTGCAAAGACGTTACCCCAGGGTCAATTTTACCTATTACAATTCAGCCTTATTTAAACTGAGTAAGAATGACAACCTATAGCACGTTTCAGCTTCAAACACAGATGTGTATTCCTTGGGGATGCATCAGTAGTCTGGTTTCCCAATTCAGAAGTGAAAGCATCCAAATTATCATTCTACAAAAGCTGTGTCTGAGCTATTTTCAGAAGATTGCTCATTGGAATGAACAGGGCAGGTTAAAAGATGTTTAATGAATCACTGAAATCTAGTTTCCTCAGTTGGCACTAGGGAACTTCAAAACATCATATTAGATCAGGAAATGCAAGAATAAACTAAACATTCTGTCTAGTTTTGTGTTCTCTGAGAACTAGAAACAGAATTTTAATATTGCTATTCTGGATTAAAACAATTGGGGATCCTATTTATATCATATGGATATCTATTTCCATGATATTCAGTCAGGAGCCACAGTATTTAGTTAAAGCAGTTGTTTCTTCAGGTGCAAGGTTGTAGGTACATATATGATTGGATCAAAAATCAATAGTAAACATTTCTTCTAAACAGTTTTCATCATTATCCATGTAACAAAAAATGTAGTTCCAATCCCTTTTTTATTAGTAAAGTCAAAATGTTCTCTCTTTTCATTTATTAATTGCTTACTCCATGTAAAAATAAGCTGTTTCAAAGGCAGTCTTTGTCAATTCCATTCATCCAGCTCTTTTTGCTACAACTCTAAGAAAGAATAAGTTGATAACTGGTTCATTGTAATGTCATTTAAACAGAAAAAAACACCTTGTATATTTCTAGGGACACAAATAATGAACTTGGGATTTATTTTTCAATACATATACTAATATACCAGGAACTATTACAAGCTATCACATTAGCAGAAAGCTCTTTCTTAAAGACCTCTTCACTGCTACATCACAGATCAGTGTAGTCTTGGCTGCACTTGCCTGAATCCAGAACATATAATGATTAACCTCTATAGCAGCCTTTCTAAAAGTGACTCTGCTTTCTGTTTACACCAGCCCCCATGGAACACCCAATCACTGTTATGGTCCTGCAGTGCTACTGCTCTACAGATGGCATGTGGGCTGCCGTTATGAACATCAAAGTGTTCTGAATACATGTCTAGATTTAACTGGACAACACAGAAAGACACATAGACAGGATCAATTTTGAAACCCTAAGCCATCAGGTATATATCTGAAGTGCTGAAAAGTTTAATAAGTTGTGAATTAGATTCAGAATAGTCTGAGTTATACTCTCCTCTGTTGATAGATGCTGCTGTCTGCTTCCTTGATAGGATGTTCTCATCAGGAGAGATTCCAAAGCAGGTTTACTGAGCAAGAACAAGTAACACTGCCAGTCATATTATTGTTTTTCCTTATCCAATGATTCTCCTTTTTGGTTACTCATCCACCTCACCTCCACACCCGCAAATTAAAAAATATATATGTTTTTTTGTGTTGTTTTTTAACATTTTTTTTTAAAATAAATTAAAAACTAGCATCTGGGTTTGTGCTGGGAAAGATAAAACAAAAACCACAAACCCAAGGTATCATTAAGCAAACATTTCCCATGAAAAATTATGTTTTTAAAAGCAGAATATCTTGAATAAGATTTCAGTAGAAAATTCCTGACTAAAGCTACCATGGAGGTTGAATAGTGTAAGTGAATGTAGGTGGCTGCAATGGTGATCAAATGGGTGCTATTTCCTTGCTCTGAGTGTGGATTTGTCTTAGAATAATCTCAGGGAACACGGAAGGAAATTATGATGATGGAATTTACAGAATATGACACAAAACAACAGTAGGATAATTAATGCAAAATTCCTCTAGCATCTTCTGTATTAAGCTTTGAATTCAGCCAATAGATGGCTACATGTATTTTTTTTTTAATAAAGTATGTTGAACACTTCAGCACACAACATTCTTTTCAAATAACACGAGTCTTTTTATCATTCTTCTTAACAGACTTCTAAAAAGTAAATTGCCTTCTGGCCTATGGAGACATTAAAAGATAGGAGAGGAGTTTTACAAATGGGGGGTACACAAAATGCTTTCCTCAATTATTCTGAAATTTATTGACCTGCATCTTTCGTGCACCAGTATTTAGAATTTTGGACATTCTAAAGAAGCAATATTTGCAAAGACTTTCAAGCAATGGCCTGGATGCAAGCACATCTATAGAATCCAGGAATTCTTTCTTGATCTTTCATCAACAAGAGATATCAGCAATCACATTCTTTAGCCAAAATTCTTTGAAATTAAAAATTTAATTTAGTATACAAAGATGTGAAATGTCTTTGACCTTTGACTTGAAACTTAAGGAAAATGCCACAGGATGGAAAATACTGCTTATACACGAGGTGAAGAAAAAACAGGATAGGGTAGGTGGTTAAAGCAGTGGCAGCTATAGACAGCTCTATTTAGTGTCCCCAAAACAGAAGATTCAAAACACTGCAGTAAATACTCTGTTTTGCATTGAATGTGGATGATTTATTTTGCATTTACAGCTTTCTATAATGCCATGTTCTTGATGATGTGGCTTTCTGCTTCTCTGAAGCTTTTAGTGCTTTTTGCACCATTATTGAATGAGAAAGGCAGCAAGACATTTTATGACAGTACCAATTAAAGCTTATCCTTGAAGAGTTTTGCTGGGAGAGCTGTTGATCAACAGGCTGATGTAGCTTACAAAAGGTGCATGTCACTTGTCTGCATCCACCCTCATTGATGCAAAATGACAGTGAGGAGGCTCTTGATACCATGTTAGTCTTGACGTGTGTTCTGAAGTACTCTTAGAGTTCTAATGGGAGAACACACTTGTATACCAGCTTCCAGGTTTGTCTTCATTGCTAAAAAAAATTTGAATTTCTGTCTCAGGGGCTCCTCAGGAGTGTTGACTATCCCAGGATGAGAGTGCCTGGTGAAGACAGGCACTCTCATGTTATTATGAGATAAACAGGCAGAGGTCAGCTCTACTTTCTCACCTGATGCAGCAAAATACAAAGTAGCTCACCTCCATTAAGCTCTTTGGCTTTGATAAGAAAGGCTCAAATCGCAATCCCAAATGTAGCCACTCTGGAGATTTGTGGACTTCTAACTCCAGATTCAGAACCATGTCCTGACACATACTTTTTATGTTCCCCTCACCCTTAGTCTAAGGCTTAGAAGTAAGATGTGACAAAGCTAAGCATGAAACTGTCTGATTCTATTATCTTTTTGCAGGAGTTTCAGCCCATGTGTAGGTATCCCAAAGTGACTCAAGAAAAATGCATAAATCTTGATAAGCTTCTGATCTTTTCCAGTGAAAAAGAGCAGCAAAGTAATTTCATTCCCAGAGATGTTATGATACATGAAGTAAAGAAAGGAAGAAAAAGATTAAATACTACCCACATCAGAGCTGTATAGAGGTTGGACAATCAGGGAGGCCCTCCAGACCACACATCTTACATTTACAGGCAGCTTACAATCAGTCTGAAATCTGTCAACTGTAAATTCCTTGTGTCTTTGTGGCAGGTAGAATTGGTGCATTTGCAGGCAGAACACCAGGAGTGTTTCTACACAGCCCTCTATGGCCATCTCCTCTGCACAACATTGTGGCAGCAGTCTCCACAGCTGTTCCAAATGTATCTCTGTGCAAGAAAGAAAATTACTTTTCTTTGTGCTCTAGTGCTCCTGATTTATCTCTGGTTTTCTCCCTAGGACACTCCAGCTGGGTCAGCTCAAAGCCAGCCCTGCAATCTACCTTGCAGATAGATAATTCAGGTAAGAAACAAATATGACTTTGATCCTGTCCTCAAGATGGCTTCTCCATTGAATGGACATAGCCATATTATAGCCTGAAACTGTGGATGAAATGGAAGCTGTCATGGTTGAAACGTACTAGGCAGAATAGAAACCAGTGTACTGGCTACCAAATCCATATTATGAAACTACTTTGGCTTCATCAAGGATGGCTTCATCCTTGGTGTGCTGTAGTCTATGAAGTGTACCTAGAGGAAGGTTTCTGTAATGCTGGCAACATTGGACAGTGAGCTTCTTCTATCTCACCAGCCCTGGGAAAGCCACATTTTCAAGGGTATGAGTAGTAATTTTTCATAAGTCTAATCTAAATTTGAGTCTAATCTTGTAACCCTGGGCTCCTTCTACAGAAAATAGTGTGTAGTGGACAGATGTCCAAAATAGGCCAGATTACTCTCTCTCCAGAGGTGCTTATTTCTCCTTGTCTAGCTTACTTGTCTAGCTTACTTGTCTAACTATAACAAACACACAGGTAACACAGCTTTGATCTAGATACCTAATTTTTCAAAGTCTGAAGTTAAGGAATAATAATCCCAAATGTCATTAACAAGTAAATACAGATGCAAATATATTGCATTTTTTGCCACTAACAGACTGTACTTTAGCAGCACAGGCTCTTTGTGTCTTAGTTTCCTCATATGGCTCCCTTTTTTAAAATCATTCACCTTTAGGTTACAAAAATAAATTAGGATGGCAAATGTTTGTTACTAGGTGCACATACAGTTCTTAACAAGAAGATTTCTGAACTTAATCAACATTTCTAATTGCTGCTGTGCCAAAGAAGACACTTTGAGTAACTGTTTTCTTGCTATTCTTTTAATAAGAAACATAAGCATAGAAAAGACCCCCTGCTTCTTTGCTGGTGTGCCTGAATTAGGTATTATAAGCTCATTGCAAAATATGTTTCAGTGGAAGCATTTTTTGTTGATAAGCTCTTAAATGCATGAAGATTCTTGTCTTTCCATGGTAAGGAAGCGTCATACGCATACAGTATATGGTATAGGGCAAAAAGTAAACAAAACCTAGTAATTCAGTTGAAAGAAAGAAAAAGAAATCTATTCCAAATTCTGGGGGAGGAGATCATGGCTGGAAGTTTTGTAAGCCTGACTCACATCACAATTAACATTAAGTCTGTGTTTTGGAGGCTAACCTTCAGCAGTTGATAAGAGGTCTCTGCTGCATATCTTGTTCAAAGGTGTGATCCCTATAAACTCACAGATGGATGTTTTAATGACTGTTCCTGCCAGCACTGGGCATCCCATTCGTGTCCCTCATGAATCCCATTGAGACTTGCAAGGCTGCCTCTGAAGTGAATTGTTTGGTACAAAAACTCACAAAGACTTTCTTTTACCAGCATATGTGCACGGGCACACACAGCGTATCACCCGCCAAAGATTTCAAAGCCCCTTCCCCATAGCTCCTACAATCACTGGACCAAGCCCAAAATAATCTGGATTTAGTAGATGAAAGAAAAACACTAAGACTTTACATTATTATTTCCTTAAAGAAAAATAACATAGTCTATATTTTAAAATGTCTTAATAACACCTACCACCCGTGTAAGTTCTAATATCCTTTTTGTGACACTAATCACAGTGTACACTTCAGTCTCCAACTGGAATGGGTGGTTGCAAATGAAGATGTGTACACACATACCCAGTAGTACCTTCACGGCAAATTCCATTCATCTACTGTCCTAAAATGAAGATCCACTGTACATATTTATTCTTGCTGGTACCATTTTCGTCCTCTGGTTTCTACTGGGGAAGTTGGAAATACAGACATAAAGGTGTTTGTTTCACTTCCCCAGAATTACATCAAATTATGTAAAACCTGTGAAAATAAGATAAGTTATTATTTCCAACTTCAGTGACTCCTTGTAAAACTTACCCAAAACGGCTATTGGAAAAAAATAGTGTTCCCTTTAACTGAAAAATTATTAGTATCAATTCATAAACCAAAGCCCAAGCCAAATGGCATAATCTTTTTCTATCATTTCCCCTGCACAAGATGTCAAGGCTTGCACACAGAGGAGTCGATGTATCAGTAATGCTATGGGGTCCTGGTGATCCCTGTCATTCTAATGGACCATTAAATTCTGTTACTAATGGGCATACAATACAAAGCCAGCTGTAAGGTATTATGAGGTTAATAATATTCTCTAAAGATCTAGACATTTGCTTAGATTATAAAAACACCCTGTGTTACAATAATAACTGCTAAACAAAAAAAATACAAAAAGTATTTTGAAAGCAGTATAAATACAAAGGCGTTCAATGCAGAAGCTAACCTGTAAATGATGACAATTCCCTTTGTGTAGTTCTTCCATAATTCCTCTCTGCTGGAGACCTTATTGTACTTTCATTTGAAATGTCTAGTCTCAGCTTTACCACTGACAATATATTGGCGTATGGAGGCAGAGAAAGTCTCATCCAGCAAATGATTAATAGATTTCTAATGGGGTGTAGGAAAATGCGACTTTTCAGTACCCTGCAATCAAAAGGCATTCAACAAAAGCTATGTAGACTGTGAAAGAATAAGCAAAATATGATCATCCATATTCATGAAAACACATTAAACCACTTACCTGGAGTATTCAATTATTTCCCTATTTACGGATAATATGTGTGCTATAAATGTCAAGATCAATTTAAAAAGTGAGTAAATTGCCTTTTTATGTCCTGGTATTAAACAGTGTCCTGCATGCATGGCTGTCACTCCAAAATTGTTTAGTTTTCTCCTATCATAAAAGCTGCAGCTATTTCATTACAGTACATGACTAGAAAAATGGAATGCATGGGATATTATCAAGCAGTTAATGGTACAAATTCTTTATTTCAATCATTGAGAATAATGAACAAATGTTTGGAGATGCCAGAAGAGACTGATATAGTCACAGTCAGTTTGACAGTGAAGGAGAGCTTGTACCTAATGTGTTTAGTAGTATAGAGGGAGCACAGACAGAGGTAAATACTACTACACTGTTTATGAATTTGAATGAGCAAGATATATTTATATTGCTTTCCATTATATATATTACATTCATGCCTTCTTATGAAATACCCTTCTGTTAAAATATTTGGGGTACAAAATTTGAAAGGTGAAAGAAATTATGAAAACACCTTAAGCATGGGACCTAAAGAAGGTTGGCTTTGGCTAAATAAATACACTACTGGAAAGCTTTCGTTTTTGAGATATGTTTCAAATGACTCAAACACCATATTTACAAGCACCTTTAATGTCTTGTGGCACATCTGTGTAATGCATAAGCAGAAGACTGAATGCCAATTATAGACAGTGTTTTGCTTTAATAAGTGAGGAAATAATTTTGGCAGCTACATTACTGATCCCAATAACATTACCTATCCATGTCTCTGGTCGAATGTCCATAGAGGATTGCACAGAACAATAGCAATGAAATGAGCTAATCTTCCACATAAGTAGAGATGATTGGAAAATGTTCTGTCAAAATTGTGTTAATGAGAAAATGTCTGCCTTTACCTTGTATGGAAATTTTCATTTCATTTGATTCCCTCCCTCTGTGTTTTTCAAAGAAACAAGAAGCAAAAAAACGTGTATAAGTTTATTGGGTTTAGTTGGTTCTTTATTTTTTCTAAAAATTGAATTTTTAAATTTCAGTTTGTTGTGAAGAAATGTAGACAATTTTTAATTATTTTTTTCAAAAAAATTCCTATGAAAATACTGTTTCTATTATTCCAGCAGCTGCACATCTCACTATAACCTGCAGAAAGATACTTTTCAGTTTTCTTTTTCTTTTTGTATGAGAATGATTTTGTTTTTTAATAGATAACTAACCACCAGAGGCACATGATCTTTTCAAGGCAAGTTATAATTGTAGCACAGCAAGAGTTTAATATTATGGTTTGGTAGGTTGTTTATATGCTTAGATTTCAGAGGTAAATTAGTGATTATGCAAACTGTGGGTTTTTAAGAATCAACCTCATGTTTTGCAAATCATACATAATAAGAAACAGAAAACCATATTCATGTGGGTTTCATTTTGAAGTTTCTGTGTGAGACTCCCTTTAATGCTTCATGAGACAGTTTAAAAATGCTAATATTTTCAGTGGAACCAAGGAAGGGCATGGTAATAAATTTTTTTATGCGACTAACTATAAGCTAGTTGTTCTATACTTTCTTCCATCCTAGCATATGGAGAGAAGTAATGCATGATAAAACTCAGAATAAGGATTTTTATAGCAGCAGATTTCTTTCTTTAATGGTAGAACATTTCTAGGCAATTGGTGAATGCTTAAGCACAAATGTTTCTTAGAAAAATAAGTTGTATGCTCACAGGACCTGGCTTTTCTCACATACCGGTTCTTTACCATTATACCCCAGTAGCACCATTTAACCACTTCCATGACGGATCAAGGCCCTCCTTTTTTTCAGACATAAGCATGTAGAAAAATTGAGTCCATATTTCAGATATAGTGATCTAGGATAAATTAGAAATAGTTTTGTTGATGAGGAGATTCTTATATTATCCTTGTAAAAACACTGCTACTTCAATGAAAGCTGGAGTAGCTGCCAGCAAGGTGAAGAGCTCAATCTATCCCCCAGTGTCTAACTCCAATTCCTTCCATTGGTGAAGACACCTGCAGTTTAGATAAACTGGTTCTGAGGTCTGGATTGAGTTTATTTTACTTAAGGCTTTTGACTGATCTACTTCAATTTGCATAGGGTTCCATTACCTGTTTGAAAAACAGGGATGATAATGGGTGACTTCAAAATTAGTGCTTGTGAATCTATTTCAATTATAGAATATTCAGATTTTGTAATAATTATTATAGTCTACAATACAATAATTCTATAATAGTGACTCTCTAAGAATAATATATTTTTCTGAACTGCGACTCTTCTGAGGTCATGATGAATTTATTTTAGAAATTCCCGCCAGCAGATAAAAACAACAAATCTCTCCATTGAGATAAACATATTCCTTTAGAACTATTTAGGGAAGAAGATTTTTCTTTACAACTCATCATAAAATAATCTTTTCCCTCCTGTGTCCCCTGCCACTGTATTTTTCTGGTGTTTTCTTGGCTACAAACATTTAAAGGACAAGGTGTTTTATTATGAAAATAGAGAATGTAACGTAAGAAGCAGATATGCTGCCAAATTGTGATTGGGGTATGGGATACTTGTACCTACTCTGGCTTTAAAATAACCACTTCCAGTAGCTTACCACAGATATGCACAAGTCACACCAAGCTGAACATCCAGAAACTTACCCAAATTTTGAGCAGCTTTTGAGATTTGTTCTGGTTTGGGCTGGCCAGCACTGGCAACTGAACCGTAATCATCTCTCTCTTATTCATGATGAAGATAGCCTGGAAAATGGAAGATACATATAATACAACTATTAGTATTTTCCAACCTGCACAGATCCAATCTGCCAAATCGACATAGACACCTCAGCAACACCATCTCAGTTCCTTAAATACTAAGAACTGGATTAACTCAACCACAGCCCTATGGGATTGTGTGGAGCCCATTGAGATTGGGAAATGGTGAAGGCACTGTAATACAGCACAGCGTCTGAGATAATAAGTGCTGCCAGCAAAATTTTTTTTGGCCCTTTTTATTTACAAATAAATTGTCTATCTACAAATAATCAAAAGATGACTGCACTGTCAATTTGTTTTGGGTACATCTACATCAGAGTCAGTTCCAGCAGGGATTTCATGCAGTTTAGCATCATGCAGGTGCTCAGTAGAATAATCTTAAGTGAATTTGGTCTCGAATAGCATGAAACATTTCAGTCTCAATTCACATTGTGTTCCTTCAACTAATTTTCTGTGACCACTTAAAAAGTGGCTACAGGACCACACAGAAATATAATTTTGTATCAAACCACAAAATGTTCCTCTTGCCTACTGTGGAGCACCAAGTTCTTGCCAGAGTAGGCTGTTATTTCAGTGGGTGATGCATTCTTTCTCACCCTGCCCATGTTCATGTTCTCCATACTTAAATCACATAATTTTAAAAGGACATAATTTTAAAAGTTCTTGTAGGACAAATCTGGAGCCTGATACACAACTGACGAATATCTCTGTGGTCAGATTCTAGACAGTGGATTAAAGGTGTAAGTAGATTGACTGATATCTAGTTACTATGTGGAGAGTAGCAACTTTGGCAGGCCTTTACATACCTATTAGCTAAAGGGAGTTATGAAGATGTCCCAAATCACAAAGATAGCTTCAGAGTTTTCCCTTTCATGGCCTAGACTTTTACAGTAATATAGAAACAGAATATACGTACACTGTTTTGCACTGGAAAGCAATGGGCAAGTTACAAATCTAATGGAACTAATCCAATGAATCACAGCTGAGATCCTGTCCACACAAAGAAACCTACAATCTCCCCATGGAGTTTTATGGATGGAAGACCAGGATGAAACACCAGTGGATGCCAGACTTTCAAGGCTTGCATCAGGAACACTTCCTTGGGTTTATGGGGAAAGTGGGCTCACTCAGGAAGGAGAAATATTTGAGGACTGTTAACTGCAAAGACACTTTATCTAGGAGTTCTCTGAGCTGCAAATCATTAGAGGCTACTACAGTATTCTATTTGTTTATACGCTCAGGTATCTATTGCAAGCTAGTGTCCTGATTTTAGTGTATGTATTGAAACAGGCTAATGGGCTACCTGGACCACTTATTTGACTGCCTTCTGTAGGCAGGGATGGTCTTCGAGGAAATAAGACATCAATTTCTTTTCAGCAAATCCAAAGTAGTATTTAATTAAAATGATATGTACAGATATGTAAGAAAGATAACTCTTTCCTGCCCATGGCACTTCTCATTACCTGTTCTTTTTATCCTTATATTAAATAAACTGGAAAAAAAATAATCACCTGAAATTCCTCAATGTTGCCATATCTTTCTGCACATCTTTGCTTTGGCCTTTCTTTTTTGGTAACTGCTGCTTTCTAGCCTGGTCCTCAGTAGAAGGAGCAATTTAAGAGAGAAAAATAAGATTGCATACCTATAACTTGATTTCTCAGAATTGCCTGCCTTCACGGATCCTTTCTCCGTCCCCTCACAGAGTTTCTTGGCCGTCTGCCTGCCTAGAGGAGACTCCCAAGAGAAGCAGGGGAATGGATGGAAGTTGGGTACTCTGCAGCATGAGGCCCAGATTAGTACAATTGCTTTTAAAGGTTTTAGGAGGCACAACACTGTGAACCTGATCAGTGAACTCAGAGAATTTGATTTCAGGTATGCAACCTTATTTATGTTGAACACTCCAGTTGGCAACATGAGACTTTGACAGTTAAAAGATGAGGATTATGGTTTACGTAGCTGTCTTGCATGTCGCTGGTGTCAGTGTGCTCAGTCTTGGGTTTTTGCTTTTTGCTGTTATTTACATACCCTGTTAACAGAGCTACTTTGGAAGGGATTTGGTGTGGGGGATGAAAAACAAGCCACTTACATTTATTTTTTCTATACTGTAAACTAATGCCTTTGTTACTTTTGAATGCTATAGAATTTATTGCTTGTGCTCTTTAGGCAGTGAAATAGCATCTTTTTTTCAGGTGGTACATGTGATAATCCAATGTTGTTCTATTGTATTTTACTGAATTTGCACAAGTGTTAAAATCAGGAGTCTGATTTTTCAGTTAATTGTTACTTATTTGAAAAGGTTTTTTTTGTTTGATTCTCATTCTTTGTATTTCCTCAATCGCATATTTCTATCAGAAGTGTCTAAACATTAAATCTGTTTTTCTGGAACTTGTTAGTTTTCTTCCATCTTTCCAATATTTCTCAACTTTAGATTATAGTACATGTTTCTGCATAAATGATTTTCTCTTTAAAATAGCAGGTAAGCCCAAAAATACTGAAACATTGTTCGTAACAGCCCAATAATTAAATAATAAACCACATTCTGAATGTACATATTTTAAAACTATTGACTAGAAAATCCTGGCAAATTAACAATAACTATCCACAGCTGCCAGAAAGGTTTTTTTCCTTTGTCTTGATGAGGTT
The DNA here is from genome assembly GCA_028566535.1 of Scolopax minor. NCBI lineage: Eukaryota > Metazoa > Chordata > Aves > Charadriiformes > Scolopacidae > Scolopax > Scolopax minor. Next base: position 23,889,095 of record JAOXNG010000001.1, on the reverse strand, counting down.
TTGTGGTTGGCAGAGATAAGCATGCCTTTGATATGTCCTTTGGTCTGTTTATTAAAAACACTCTGAGTAATTACACGCTAGTGTACGTGCTGTAACAGTGTTTTTCAGCTGTTACAGTCATTTTCTGCACCACAAATTCTGCTTTTCAGCAAACCAATACTTTCTAATGAAGATAGGCAAGTTTTCTGGACCTTGTTTTGCTTTGGACTTAGGAAAAGTAGTATGTAATGCACAAAAATGGACTTTGTTGCTGACTTCACAGTTTTTGCATCCCCCATTGCTGAATGTTTTTCATATATATATATACACACCTCTTCTATCAAAAAAATACATAAGTTGTGTACATACACTGTGATGAGAAGAAAAAATATATGAATATTGAATGTCACTGTGATGTCATTGAGAATAAAATATGTGACAAAAATTAATCCTAAAGTACCTTTGCCAAAAGCTGCAACTTTTTCAAAGTGAATTCCAGTTTGCAATATCTAAAGATTTTTTTACAAAATGTAATGCTCTATTAGTATTTCAGAATCTTTCCATATATTGAAAATTGGGAAATGTAAAACCAAAGCCCAGGTTTTCCTGAAGAAAGGGGAGAAATGAAGGCTGCTGCATTTACCTTACTTTCAATACTTTAACTCAGGACCACTAAGCAAACACTCAACAATTCACAGTTCCCAATGTGGAAAAAATGATTTACAGGCCTGAGAGGTTCAATTTAGGGAGCAGCTACGTTTTTCATTGAGCTTCTGGTATTTTTTTTTTTTTCATAACTGTCTGATGTGAATTGCTGTTTGTTAGTGTGCTTTCAGACAGTGTTCCTGATAATGTAGAAGGCGTCCTACTGCCAGTGGTCCCAGCTCTTCAGAATTATCCCTGGCTTTATCCTTGCTCTGGGGAGCTGAATTTCATTTGAATACTTTTTTAACCAACTAACAAAAAAAATATACACACACACAAGGGGGACACTTCTTGCTCAGTGAAGAACATCATGCTATAGAATTTAAAAATAAATTAATAAATAATGCTGACAATGAGTTCATCTTAATGCAGCAAGGAAAAGTAATGGATAATCTGTGTTTTTTGGAGTGGTGGTTATTTCAATTTTTAATCTTTTCCATTAGTATTTATGCTCTTCATAGAGAGAGGAAAGTAGTGGAAGAGGTGAGCTTCTGAGAGAACAACATAGTCTGAAATTTTGCATGTTGTGGCTGTGGATTCAACCTGTGGTAGGAAGTCTTTTTCAAATCAACCATGAAATCTCTGCCACTTAGAGTAAAATATTTCTGATAATTTTTGTAATGTTTTCTTACACTCTTGTGTTTTGCTTGAAGAGTGAGCTTTTGGGTCTCATCTCCTTGGGTCCTTGCTCAAGTGCCATATTTGGCAGGTCTGATGGACCTTCGTGGTACATACTTCATAGTCTGCATTGCAGCAAACTAAGCTGCTTTTTAATCTTATTTGTTTTTCACAGACAGGTACATAAGAGAGCACTTAAACCACTGGAAGAATCAGTTTTT
>JAOXNG010000001.1:23864297-23878369 GCA_028566535.1 Scolopax minor | reverse complement strand
CATTCCTTGGTATAATCAGGTCTTATCACTGTGAGAGTGAGCAGTTTCTGAACAATATGCTGTTAATTTCAGAGTTTTGTTAGTTAGAAGAGGTCCAGTTGAAAAAGGTAAAATTACTGAACAGAAAATTAGTTGTTTTACCTCAAACCAGGACATTCATGATCTGGTCTTTTTATTTCCAGTGATTCTCTTGAAATCCTATTCAAAATCAGTTGGGCTTTTGCCCAATAGATAATACACTCATGATTCATGAAGTGCATATTTTAGATTGCACTGTAAAGGAGAGAAACAAGTCTTCTTTGAAATCAATGGGACTGTCCCTGGTAAATTATTTTTCATCTAACACATTCTATCATTTTATAGAATTTTTAATTGGATTGAGAGATTAGAGGTAAAAAACATGATATCAATAGCTATTCAGGTCTGATTAAGAAGTGATTGACATAGCTTTCTTCTTCACAAAGTTCTTGCTAACTGTAGAAGGATTTGAAACCTTACAGTACAAAAATAGCATTTCTGCTACTAGTTTCAGTGCTAGTTTGAAGTGAGCTGTCCCCTCATGCGTTCTTGAGTTCTCAGCAAAATTAATGTTACTAGTTGATAAAACTTAGGTTACTTGACAGATAGATCTAAGTTTGGAAAGGTTGTATAACCATTCTGTCCCTACCTACCTTGTGGTGCTCTTATTAAATTTAACAATGTTTCTGTGTGCTTGTTCTCCTTGGAAATGCAATGAACATGTCTCAAGTCTGAAATACCATCTCGTCCCTGGTCCAAACTGGACTTTCTAGTCCACTGTGTGAAGGCAAAGCTGGAAGCAAGGCTTGGCAAAGGGGCTGAGCCATGCCACTGCCCAAACTGTGCCTGTGGGAAGTAACTGGCCTCTTGGCCTTACTGGTAATACAGCTTCTTAACATGTTAAACACTTCCATTTTCCATTAAAAAATTGGCTTGAGCCTAGCCTCAGATGGGCTATTAGAAAATAAATACCACTGCTGATTTATCTATTGTTTAATACCATCTGTTGCATCAACCTCTACCTACAATTTCTGTACAAGAGCAAAAGGAAAGCATCATGCAATAAGTATTTTTGCAAAGCACTGTGCAACCTGTTACTCCTTTATATCAGTACTCATTTGGATCCAGCAGAGGAGCCTGGGTGAAGTCGTGTTCACAAGGATGTCTAACAACCAGGTTCACATGATGTAAAACTCCTTTTTTGGAGTCTGTCTGATGTTCCCAGAAACAAACCCAGAAGGCTCTTGAACCACGTGCAGTACAGAATTTCACACAGAAAAATGGCATCATACCCAAAACCTCTGCTTGAGCTAGAGCAATTTTCTCTGTCATGTCCTAAAGAGTGCTGATAATACACCAGTATGGCCAATGCTTTAAAGGAGATGTTTAGTGTCCTTTAGCATTCATAATGCCACTGAAGATAACCCCACTGAATTAATAGTGGGGAAAAAAGGGGGAACCTGGTGAGATTTGGCAAGCACTTGCACAGAGTAACTAGCAGAGGTCTGAGATGAAGGGAGTCCCCACTGTTAAGTATTTATCATTTGCATCTCAGACAATGTTGTGAATCCTACCTTTCAACACCAATATTTGCCTGGAGACAGTGTGATTCAAACCTGACAGCAGATGTTACTAAGTGAACAGTGAACCAATGTCCTAATAATTATTTGCTCATTGAGTAGCTCTCTGGCTTTTCAGTAGCAGGCCAACACAGCATGTTACAACCAAGTGATTATATGTTAGCGACTACAATAATTCAAGATTAGGTAAGAGATGGTGAACAGTATTCAAGTGGGCTGAAAATCTGTTCAATTGAGCAAACAATTTAACATCTCTGCTGATGGGTTGTGTTTCTGTTACCATTTGTATGCCTGAAGGATGCATTTATCTGTTTTCCTATTTTAAGGATATGTTATAGTGCTCATTTTAATAGCTTTAAATGGCCTCATGCAAACATTCATGAGTTTCAGGTGATCAAGTTGTGATGAGAAAATAATAAAGGTATGACATTTTTATATCACTGCTTGTGGATTTATGTGCATAGTTTTATTTGACCTACAGGCAAGGAGGAACTAAAACAATATTTTGTTTTATTTTGGTATTTAGAAATTATATGAGAAATGGGGATGTGATAAACACTCTCTAAGATTGGACATAGACTACTGAACTGCACTTCATTTCTAACACATAACAGACCTAAATAATTAATTTTTCTCCCTCTTCTGAATGGTCAATAACACTTAACAGGTAAAACCAAAAATAGGACTATCCCAATGTAATAATTTACACCACTAGTACAATCTTTTTGGACCATCTTTTCTGCTACACTTTCCACCTTAAGCATTTAAAGATAGACTTTTTTAAACAAAGCCTGTAATCCAGTTAGGACTTTGTTGAACAAGGTAAATCACATTGATCTTTCATCAACACTATATATCTTCTGTATCTTTTAAAGTCTGTGGATTAAGATATGTATCATGGTTCTTACTGAGGAATTGTAAGAACATTGTTTTTAAGCCCTTTCAAGTCTTAAAAAAATCTTTCCAAAGCTTGTTATTTTCATCATATATTCTTCCTTTACATTTGCCCCTCAAAATCTCTCAGATATCTTAGGGTGCATGTAATTTGTCTGTATCATGTTAACACCTGGCAAAATAGTGTGTGGCATACGGCCTAATAGCTTACGAGCACACAAAAGCATTTGGCATTGTATGATGAACTAATTTTAAATTCCTGCGTAAATTAGTGGCAAGGGTATATGTTTTACCAGTTCACATACATATCTCATCTCCAATAACAAATCACAGTTTAAGGCAAATGAGGTATCTGCCACAACAGGAAATTCTCTTGCTCTCTCTGTCTGCATCTGTTGATAGTTTCTTAATAGGCTCACTAGTGTAGGTGACTTTTTCTATGTATAATTGAAAGAAAATAATTAAGCTGGCATTATATTAAAGCTGGTTAATGATAATAAATTTTTTTTAAACCAATTTTCATTTTTTCATGATACATGATACATTTGCTATGGGAAACAGTAGTTCTAGCTATTATGTGACCTAGTGTAACACAGTAACATTTAATCCAAAAGTTTCTATTAGTGAAGGGAAATAAAAATGACAAAAATGTATTTTTTCTGTCTCAATTACCTTCCTAGGACATTTGAAAGAACTTTATACATAGTTATTGTTTCCTTTCTAAATTCCTTCAGGTGACCCTTATTATGCAAATTGTTAATTCGAACCTGGGACAAATTCTTTTCGCTCAAAAGGCCATGGCAAAACAATATCACATATATTGTTTTATTTTCACTTTTTCAAAACACAGTTAATTCTTTGCTAAAGTTAGGCAATTTGAATACAACTTAAACAAGTGGACATCATCCCCTTAATAAGCTACATACTGATGACCTGGTTGTCAGGGATATAATACTTCACCACCTTGTCTTTGCTGGGCACATTTGGAAAGAAGAACCTAATGTTCTATTTAGACACTAATTTGAGTCTCCCAAGTTGGAAATGCTGCTGTGTTCAAACTCCCCTTAGGAGATGGATTTTATAACCTGTGCTCACCTCTGCCAGGGTGATCATACAAGGTTTGGATGAAAGGCTGACCCAGGACTCAACCAGCTTCTCATTTTCTGGTCTGGCTTTCAAATCCTCTAAAGAAGTACCTCACCACAGGTAGGAGATGAGAAATTTGAAGGGTTGTTACACTCTGTCAATACTGATGGAGGGCCAGTGGAATGCTATTGGGCACAGCAGGGCACAACTAGAAATCCACTCTCAGCTCGATGATCTTTTCATACAGGCCACAGAGCTTCTGCAACCTCACAGGCAGGGTCACAGTTTTCAGACTTTCTCTCTTTGGTTTTGAAATAAAAAAGCCAACAAGACACATACTCTTTTTCAAATCACAGAGTGACACACAATTACATGAAGAATATAGCATTAAAAGGAAAGCATAAGAAAACTCCTTACTCCTGCAATCCTTTCAGCTTCCACTCAATCCTTTTTTGGACTTTTTTTCTTTTCAAATTGTGTTTGAAAAAGTTGTTTCTTTTTCCTCTTTTTCTATTACTCCACTGCAAAAATTCTGTTTTAACCTGACACCCTCGCTGTAATGTTCTGTCTGTCTTTTGCTTTACATTTCTGTCTTTTGTGTTTCTTCCCCACTTTAATGTTCAGCTTCAGAAATTTTATTTTCCTGATCAAACCCAGGCTTGCAGCTCAGACCACCATGGTCCTCCAAGTCTTCATACTTTCTGCTACTTGCCTGGTAGGTCACCTTTTGTTACAAGCTTGAATACACCCATTAGGACTGTGCTAAAGACATGGAATTTGTGTCATTCAGCTGGCAGGAGATAACAGCCCTGTAGGCACAGGAGCCAATGTGTTAATTGGAGGGATGAAGAAAGTTCATGGCCAGAAGAGGAGAGACTAAGGTTGTCAAGGGAACAGAATAGATTTGCTGGTGGATTCTTTTAGATTGGGAAAATCAAATTTTGTTTGTTTTGATGGCAGATGCTTTATGATTTTTTTTAACAGATATTATCCAGATATTTCATTGAGAAAGATGCATTTCAAAGATCAACTGAGCATTTTCACCCATACAATGCCCTTGAAAAGAGAATACTGGCAAACCTCTTCATCTCTTTTGATCTGAATTTATGTCATATTTCCAGTTTCTGAAGGTTATTTACTGAAATGTGTTTTGTTAATAATCATTAGACATGCAGTTCCTTCCATACCAGGACCAGTCAATCCCATTTCAGGACCAGTCAATCCCAGCAGAGGCAATGAAGTCAGGGCCCTAGCCAGCCTGCTTGGGCTGTCTTCTCTAGTTCATAGTCAAAGTAGTCAGTTGTTCTCCAGAAGAAGTCTGCTCATTATACAGACCTGGACTCAGACAAAATCTGTCTTTTGTAGCCAGGACTCTTTGACCAGTCCCATAGTACAAGTCTTCACTATTGCCCAGATGCACATTTTATGCCTTCTTTTGTCATTTCTGTCTCATCAGCATTCTTGTTTCTCCAGGCCTTTGAAGAATAGACTGCTTTATGGTTCATATTCAGTCTGGTTTTAAAGCAATACAACTGTGAGTAGTTACTTAAGAAGTTTCCAAAGCAGCTTTCAGGAGAGCTGGGAACATCAGCCCGAATTGTGGCTGATAGAAATGGAGAAGAGAGAGAGTTTTCCTTGGATTTATGACTGCCTCATCCAGGTTGTTTTCATGTTAAAAAAAAACACTTATTGACATGAAACCACTTTTATAATTATATGAAAAATAAAGAATACTGACTGACTTTGAACTAAGATGCAACTTCAAAGGCATAAGGAAACTTCTCATGGTATCAAAATGTCATTTTCCTCATGATATAGGAGCTGTTGTCTCCTGCATCGCTGTAGACTGCCATTCTTATACCCCCAAAGGTAGACTAATCAATTCTTAAACAGTCTTGCATTATCCATGTGTTAGATGTCTGAACTACTGAGTGATCTTTGTAGCAGACACATCTGAAAAAGCAGCATTCACAATACTTATGCATAATTTACAGTATCATTCTTTACACTTATCTAGCAACTTTCAGCTCAGGATTCCAAAGCTCTTTGCAAATATTAATTAATTCATCCTTCCAGCATTGTTTGAAGATAGTAGATATTAGTATTCCTAAGGAGAGGCAACGGTCAAAGAAAATAATGAACATAGCTTTTAACAAGATGCTATTGCTCTATAGCTCTATTTTTTCATAAGGAAAATGGAGATAAAATAAAACTCACAAAAACTTTATTAAGAATCATTATTTTAGCTTTCAAGAGAAGTCTGAACACTTGTAGTGCAAAATATTATTCTTAATGTGGATAAGCAGTGGCATAAATTTGTGAAGGTCCCAACTTTTGCAATCAGCTACCAGCCTAATGCATATTGAAATAACAAGGAACTGATCACCTTGCCCTAGTCATTTTTGAGGGTCTTGTCCAAAAACTCAACAGTACAAAGGAGTGCATATCAATCCCTCCCAGTTCTGCCTTGCTCACAGCAGGAAATCAGATACTTCAATTTTTATTTTAATTTTTAAATATGAGAATTCCACCTTGTTCCGTGCCCATTTTTCTTTTGTCTTTTAAGACTATTTTCTGCTTTGGAAACCAAAGAACTGACATTAAAACTCTCCATTTTTGAGTTTCTGAGAGCATTTGACACTTAATCAAGTCTTGCTGCTCCCAGCTCCCTTTATTATGATAATGTATTATACCAAATTGAAGATGGCAAAAAGAAAATTACTTGGATGATGTCTTAACTCATTAAACTTAGGCCTGCTCTCACTGAGGCCCATAGCAACACTCCCATTATTTGCTTAATGCTGATGTTGTATTCTCAGCCACATCATACAACAAAGAACAGCCCGTCACACAGTGCTGAATATATTAAAGTGTTATCAGAATCAGGAACTTGAATTCCTTGCTGCTATGGTGTTCTAATTTGATATTTGATGCCTTGTTAAAATGGAACTTCCTTGTCTATTCCTAAGCAGAGTTATTTCTGTGTTGCCTTCCATTGATTCAAATATTTAGTTGGGACAATTCATTTTAAAATGATCCCATTTTCACACTTGTCTTTCACGGGACTGAGGAATAAAAGAGAACTTTTAAACTTGAATAATTTTCCCTCTGGCAATGCTGTGTTTCTGTCATATTCCCAGAGGGCAATCTTTATTCCAGTGCAGATGCACCTGGATTGAACTTTCATTTAAACTTTTGAGTTTTCAGTTCCAGCTGATTATTTGTCTTCAAAGGTACACAATCGCTTTCGTTTTAACAGGTAAGACAAATAACAAGGAATTTGTCTCTTCTTGTCACATAGGGAAACAGATTAAGGAAAACTTTTCCAAGACTTTTTTGGACTTTTATAACTTATAATTCAAGTTAATTCAATACCCATCTCCTAGTACATTAACCAATCGATCACAGCTTTTGTAGCCATAATTTAAAATAATTGTAGTGTGGAACGCATAAGCTATGTTTATTACTGAATCTAACTGGCGACATCACTGTAATGAAACAAGGAAAGGAGAAACAAGCCAGAAGCCTGACTTGTTTCTGGAGACAAACCTTCTTTTATTATTAGTGCTGAACAATTATACAAAAGTTTTTCTAATCTTGAAATGTTATATAAGATTTTTGCATCATCCATGTAATCAATATAAATACAGGACTAATCAGTATGCTGGCATTAAATCATAGCAATATTACCTAATTTCTTTGTATAGTTCTATTTACATCCACATGTAATAACATATAATTTGTTAATAAATTATATGATTTGTTAACAAATTATATGTTATTACAGTCACGGTTTCTGTGACTTAGATGCTATTGTGGTTTAGGATCACACATTGTAGGGGGTCAGTGTTTACAGTTTTCCTTCAAATACATTACTTTTGATTGATACTACCTTTGTGCAAAAATGGCTTCAAACCATATAATAAAAGTAGGACTCATGGCCATCTGGGGCTCTCACCTTGTTTCTCTTGCACTCACTTTACCAAGTCAGTGTTATGCTTGATTAAGTACTTCACTGAAATCCAGGGGGAAGACTGGCAGCTCACATAAGCATACCTTGGTCTCTTTACACCAGCTTGCTCAGGTACAGATAATCTTTTATCTAGAGACTGCAAAGAGATACATTAAGGGCCTGGAACATACACCAAAGCAGACAGAAATCTGGTTTATCTGCTATTGGTGTCCAAGCTGGCTGGTTTGAAGCTCACCTTGGGTTTGTGCTTATGAGATATACAGTTTGAATTGCAAAAGTCCCTGGTCTGTCATGACACAAACTATAGTATCAAGGATGCTACGTGGAGATTGGACCCTGGGGGTAGAAGTCTCTGCAGGAACTTTGGGGTTTTTCTGGCTCCATGGATTCCATTGGAGTCCTTCATTGTTAATGGCTGAACCCGGTGGAGACTTCCAGATGGCATTTGTGAGGCCATGGTCCTATGTATGTTAGCACTGGATCTACCCCACACACAAGAGCAATGCACTTTTGGTCTGGATCATGCATGAGCAAATGTCTTCTCCATATAAGATTTGTGCTGGCTATGCACTTTTACACTAGTTTTATGCCAATTAGAAAAGAAGAAAAAAAGCCTGATCTGGCATAAAGTTGGAAAGATGCAGACAGATAATACCTGATCTGGCAGGCAGCCTGGCAACATGAAGTTAGCTTATTAATATTTTAAAATAAACTTGAGTCAGCAAAGTATATAGCGCATCAGTGCCTTTCATCCTATGCCTGCCATGTTTTCCATTCAGCAGCAGGGTAGCTATGTCATTATGGTGGGTAAAAGGGCAGCAAGGACCATACAGATGTGGTTCAGAAGTAAATCAGAGACAGTTTTCCATAACTGATTTTCCCAATTCTGTCACTTCCTAGGAGGTGGACTCCTGAAGTGTCTTTCCAGAGACTTTCATGGTTGCACACTGGAATTACTGAACACAGTATGATTGCATTGTCCTCCTAGTTGTACCAAATCAAGTTTTTCTCAAACTTTTTCTTTCTCTTTATTGTAGTACAATGAGCGAACATTATTTTAAAAGTCCTAATCTCCTCTAAAATGCAATTTTCTTCCTGCAAGGACAAAATTTATTATTGATGCTACAATTTCACACCAAATAAAACACAAACATTTTTTTGTTTACTGTCTTTATCCTCAAATATTTTTAATCACCCTCCTGAATTCTAATGCTGATATTTCTTAATACAGAATATTTGCACACAGACAGCTAAGAAGACACAGACGTATGCATGCTTTCAAATGATTTAATCTTAATGTGACTGTTGACTTTGTTGTCAGTTTACTTGGCTTTTAAAGAATTAAAGCCTATTCCAAGATGCAGAGCTTTGCCAGAAGTGATTGTATCTTTCACAACAGGGAGAATGTACAACTGTGTTCAGAAACTTTTCTAATTCCTTAGCATTATAGTCTCTTTCTGTGAACGTCAGTGCAATCTCCCACATCATTCTGCTGATAACACTGGATTAAGATGTTTTCAATTCTATGTGTCTTGTAAGGTATGTGCTAGGCACCTGACCTGATTTTTTCAAGTAATTAATGTTTAAAGTCACTTGCTAGGAGAGAGTAATCTAATAGAAGCAAGGTATGTCCATTTATAAAGCAAGCAAGAAAAGAGAATGTGTAAATTAATTACTAGTCTTTTGAACCTTTGTGAATAGCTATTTTTACTATGTCATTAAAATTTATGTGGTTATTTTATTTTTCCACATGTAAGCTCTTTATTAGAGAAGCGGGAGATAGGGAGGAGAAAAAAGACCCTGAAGTGTTTGCCTTCCAGCAATTCCAATATCTCTGGCTCTGGTGATACCAAGAAATGTCAACATGTTCTAAAAGTAATCTGCTGTTAATATATTGTTTGATGTACATACAAATCCATTATACTGTTTGGATACTAGAATGAACACAGAAATGAGTTTCTTTTCAGACTTCAGTAGAAACCTCATTCTTTTCACATTCTTATCCAGCCACATTGGATTGAGACAAACTTAGAAAAACAGGGATGAATGAGATCTCAAATAATCAGCTGCCCAGTGGTTGCCACAAGCCAGATTCTCTTAAGCCTAGGTCAGTCCTGAACGGTGTTTTGTATAAGCCAATGATGAAGATTCCTAATACTCCCTAGGCTACCAGTTAAGATTGCTAGAATTAATTCAAGTGAATTTGAAACTAATCCAGATGTTGTGAATTTGGCTCTGGACTGAAATCTCCAAAGAGTTTCAGTGTGGAAGAACAACCAGCTGTTTTGGGCCTCTGAGGAACATTTTCCCTTAACTCTTGGATTATGCATGTGCAAGGCTGAAACATTCACATTCCCAACAGTGAAAGCATTCTCATCCTCCCACACACAAACTCTTTTACAAATACAGCCTCTCTTGTTTCTGACATAACCAGCATCACTGCTCTCCTCCTCTATCTAATGATCTTCCCTTTGGATCCATCACAAATAACTGGGGGGAGAAAATACTATTACATCCCAAAAACCCATGTCAAGCTGCCAGGCATTGCACTGTATGTGAAAAACAGAATGAGTCATAAACAACGAAAAGCCACAGAGGATCCAGCAGATATTTATTCATTTTATTCTGCACTTTTGTAAAAACTTTGAAAGCTGGAGACAAAGATGTTCCTTATTCAGCTACAGTCCCATACGTCATGAGCTGTGACCACAAAGCTGCATAACTATCACCAGCCAAGAGCTCTGGTTCCTTCCAAACCTCTATTGACATGGCTGCCTCCTGAACATCTCAATTACCAAACCTCCTTCAACAAAATATAAATAACATAAAGACACCCGATTCCCTTGTGATGAGGTCAATTGACATAGAACAGCCTGTGTCCGTACTATTAATTATCTTAATTTTCAGAGCAAAAATGTGTGCAAGATATCTGGGAATGATCGGGGAACAGCATTCCCTGTCATCCCAGGGAGAACTTTGGAGGATAATTGTGACCAGAACTCTTCTGAAAGTGTAACAATATAGACATATGGGTACTAATGACTACCTGATGCTCCTGGAGAAGGCATCTTACTCCTTGGTATGAAAATGTTTATTTGTGTAGTGTGCTTTACCTGAGCTTTAATTTCTAAGATGTACCTTATGGCTGCCCTAATCAGGCATAGAAAAGATAGATAGACAGACAGACAGAGATGTACATACATACATACATGGACAGACAGATAGATTGAAGTAGCGTAAGAGCATATTTTCTTCCCCAGAACTGGAACTGAGTTATAACAGATTTAATTTAAAAATTCTTGTGGTTTGCCTAAGTTAGAGCTGAATCTCAAGGCTGACACAAAAATAACAGTATTTCTGATTCACATTAGTGCTGTGGATTGGGAATCCTGTGGCTTCAAGTCTTGTAATCTAGGGACAAACTTTCCCCAAATTTTTGGACAGTTAAGATTTGGCATTGTGATTTGGTATTTTCTATTAGCCCAGTTTATTAGGGAAGTGAAATAATTCAGCTTTAACATTTTTCTCTTGGGGGTCCTCTGCAGTTTGCAAGAACATCACATAGCCCCAGTCATGAAGTGTACCTCTCAGCTTTTTTCCCCTCTCTGAGGTGCAGTGCTCTTCCAGCTGGACAAACAGCACCGACTGTGTATATTGTTTATTCCCAGTGCTCCCCTGGGAACCAACTGCAAAGTTGATTCTTTTTTAAGTTGAGCTCTGGCTGCCCTGAAGTAGAGAGCAACTAATGACCTCAGCCAGGTACCTCATCCCTTTCCCTGTCTCTCCTTATTCAGCTGTTTTAATCAGCCTTACTGGGGAAAAAGAATCCTCCTCTCATATTGTGCACATAAGAAATGTTAAATAAAAATGTTTACTCTCAAGCAGGCCTGCGTGTCCACAATGCTATTAGTCCTTTATTACTGATTTTCATATCTGAGATCTTCTATTCTACAGGATTTAAAAAAAAAAAACAAAAAACACAACAACACAAAATGGAAGATAGTATTTAAATTATTAAAGCCCTTGGCTGAGGTTTTCAAAGGAATGTACTCTGAGGCAGGAGAAACCCAGTAGCTGTATTGACTTTAAATAATTCTAGTATTCCAATTAGAAGGCTGTGAGCTTTGCGTTTCTTAGCTGCCTGAAGACATGGCAGAGCTTGGGAGGCATTTTTAAAATCTTTATAATTTCGATTAAAGGCTTTTATATTTACTCCTAAGGCAACTCCTATGTAATATAATTGTTTGCAGTTATCTTTGGTAGCAAGAGATAGTAAGAAGGCAATTGGAATTGTTCAGTAAGTCCAACAAGCTACCTGGTAGAGAGAGACTGAGTAAAACCATCAGCAATGACTGAATGGGAGAAGCAAGTGCTCCAGAAAGACCTTGAGAAACAAATTCCCTGTGGTGTGCTGCCTCATCCTCAGAGCAGCTTTATTGCCATTTCTCAAGAAAACTGAACTACATAAAGATGAGAATAAGCAATAACATGCATCATGTCAGAGATTTTTTTTTCTCTTAATGATCCTATGGTTAAAAAAAAATTACAGTTTTCATTAACTAGAAACTCTATAGATTGACATGTTTTTCCCTATCTTAAAAGAATTTACAGATATGTTTTATGGGGAAAAGAATGTGGCTTTCTAAGCACTCTAAGAGCTGATGAGCCTTCACTTCTGATTGGAGGCTCTGAGTACTAAAGAAATGCGATTAATTATTTATCCATTATTATTATTATTATTATTGCTATTGTGTTGTTATATTACTACATATTACCATGCATTATTGGATATTATGGTTATAATGTATCACTATAGCATAGCTATCAACAATAATAAATAGTAATAATAATAACAAAATTAATAATATCAACATTGATATTAATGATAAGCTCCATGTATGAAATAACAACCATTAATAAGAAAATGCCTTATGTGCCAGAATTTCATCCTCATAGTGGTGAATCAGAGTCATGAGATTTCTAATGCTGAAAAACTTCAAGCTTCTTTTTGAGAAATACGCTTTTAAGTTTACAGAGCTAAAATTGAAATAATCTGGCATGGCATAGTCAATCTACAAATTGCTGTTAGGAAAGAAACGAGACTGTATGATCAATGATAGGACATTTTTTTCTTAGGATGACTTCTCAGACTCAAATTTTTAAAAACAAAATTCTGTTCTTCAAGATTGTTCTTGGAGCTTAAATGAAAATTTTTATTTACATCTTTGGTGAAATCACTCATGAAATGAAATTTTATATTTTCAATTATTTCCCTGTTCAATGGCTTTCTCATTGAAAGGATCTTGATTTGTAGCCCATGAGTTTTGTAGCCCATGAGTCTTATTTTTTTTTTTTTTAATAATTATTAAAAATATGTGTCTGGAATTCTGCAGCTCCTCTTTATAAATTGTGTCCAGCAGAGCACATGGATTTCTGGCAGGTCTCATGGGGTGGAAGAACTCTTCCATCACCATCTTCATTCTTAACATAACAACTGTAATCATTTAAACTGCTAGACCTTTTTACATGGTGGGCAACGCAGGTACACACCTCAGGAATGGGTGACCTTGATCTTGCCTCATTAAAGTGAGTGGCAGTTCTGCTGCTGATTTTGCAAGGAATAGATTCAGGCAATCAACAATCAGCAGAGAAAAAAAAAACATTTATGCAACTAAGGCATCATTAATGGTTTTTATTTTCTCTCAACAGTGTACTTTTTGGCTGGCTTTACTTAAGAAAAAACACGTAAATATATTTAACTTAAACTATGTATTTGTTCCCGTTGATTTTGGATGTTATCCAATCATGTGCTTAAACAATTTGGTAATGACAGTCTATAATAGGAATTATAATGCAGAAGTGGGTTGAAAAAGTAAAAATTAATAAGTAGGTATGTTGGTATGAGGTAAAAGTAAATAGTTCTCTAACCGGCATTTATGTCTTTCCAGTATTATCAACACATTACGTATCTAAATATGGATTGTTTTCTACCTCATAAGAAATAATAAAAAATAACTTTGCTGAGGGAAGAACTTTAAGGAGGAGATATTTTCATTAGATGTAGCACTTCTGCATCAACACTGATAGCACTTCTATCAACATCTGATATCTTTAGATACTACGTGTTATTTCTCTTCACAAAAGGTCTAATAAAAGAAAACAAGCTGATATTTTGTTGCATGACAAAGTTTTCCATTTATTAAAATGGGAGTTCTTTAGGATGTTGAATTTAATATATGCTTTAAAGTGTATTGCTTTAGTAAATAATGGGAAGCTGAAAGTGTGCATGTGCTACAAAGTCATATTGGCTATCCAAACTACCAGCTTTTAATGCTTTAAAAATAAGTATATCAGCATAATTATTGTTTATTTCAATTTTAATGAGGAAACAAAGATCATAATACATTAAAATAAAGAATGCTGACAGGTGTATTAATAAATGGGCTTATAGAAAAACAGATGCAATTTTATTTTCATCAGGGACTTAGAATAGCAAAAATAACTTAAAATTCAGAAATACC
>JAOXNG010000001.1:23831089-23842571 GCA_028566535.1 Scolopax minor | reverse complement strand
GCTGGAAGCGCTTGCCCCGCCGCAGGGCCGGCAGCGCCGTGCGAGGGGAGGTCCGGCAGCCCTGCCAGCACCGGCACCGGGGCCGGTAACACCGACCCCAGCCTTTGCCGGGATCCGGGATCCGTTTTCTGCCTTGGTTTCGTCCCGGCCATGCCGTGCACACCTGGGCCGGGGGGTGCGAGGGCTGTGGGAGGAGAGTGCGGGGCAGGCTCCGCTACGGGCGCGCTGGACGGGAAAATATACTTTTTTTTTTTTTTTCTCTTTCTTTTCCCCTCTGGTGGGAGAAAATACTACACCCGCCGGAGGCTGATTGTTGATTATTATTTCTCGCGGCTCCGCTCTCTCACCCCAGGACTGCTGTTGTCTCCACAGAGGCTCCCGGGAAGGCACCCAGCGCCCCGGGAGGCAGCCCCCGGCCGGGCGTTTCGGGCCTCGGATTGACAGCGGATCACGGCAAGAAACGGGATTATTATGACCCTCTTCCGAGGAGCTATGCTGACCGCCATGAGTAGGAAAAAAGGCCAGAAATACCTCGTTTGGTTGCTGTGTGGTGCCGCGAGCTTCTAGCTTTATTTTTATTATTATTATTACTATTTTATTTTTCCTGCAGTTGTTTGGAGTCTCTGAACTGCATTGGATAAATGCCTTTCCCGTCCCATTGACTCTGCTTTTCAGAGATATTTTTTTTCTATTTTTTTTTTTTTTAAGAACACCTCTCTGGTCTTCGATACTTGTTTGCATTTTACGCAACTGAACGGTTTCTCAGAGTAATGGCCGCGCTCAGAATCACCGCCTGATGCTCCGGAGAGATGACTCGCAGCTGAAAGTTTCCCTTCCACCTTTGGATGAATCTCTGGAGTTTAAATTGTAGGAAGGAAGGGGGAAAAAAACACGATGAAAGAGAAGTCCAAAAATGCTGCCCGGACTAGACGGGAGAAAGAAAACAGTGAATTTTATGAACTGGCGAAATTACTACCCCTGCCCTCCGCTATCACCTCTCAGCTGGACAAAGCATCCATAATCAGACTCACCACCAGCTATTTAAAAATGAGGGTGGTTTTTCCAGAAGGTAGGTGAGAATGCCTATTCGCCTCTATTTCCATTCTGATCCAGGTGTCGGTTGTCGGTTTTACTTAAAAAAAAACCCTATAAGTAAATGGCGTGTGTTGGTGTGCTCGGAGGCAGGGTGCGCTCCGCTGTCACTTTTCTCTGTCGTAAATACTTTCCCTTCGGTTCCTATGACAGGTTTGGTTGGGGACTTAGGGTGCTTTTGTCAACACTTGAAGGCACACCGAGGTCTGGTGCGTGTTGTGCTAAAGCAAACACGGGTTTCCTTCCCCCCCCCCCCATTTCCATTTTCATAAGGGGTGTTTTTCAGAAAGATCAGTTCTACCACCAGGGTTGGAATTTAAGTCAAAAGGGGAGAGAAAGGAGAGTCTTCCTTCAGCAGAGGTATCAACTCATGCCCACATTATATGTTCATCAAGCATGCAGAGAATCATAACACCAAAACCTTCCATATCTACAAAACTTAGGAACCCGGAAGATTAAGCATCTATTGAATGAAGTAAAGTCCAACAACTGATTTTGTGGACTTAGCTCTTAAGTGAAGTTTTGGTGAAATGTAGAAATAAAAAAATCATCCTGTACTGTGAGTTCAAAAAGAGAATCTGAAATCTTCAGGCTTTCAGAGCCTGTGCAAAAACTATCTTGACTATAATAGTTCAGCTTTAATAATCTATCCTCAACATTTCATTTAGAAAAAATCCACAAGCCTAGGAAAATATAGGCTTTATTTCATAGGAAACATCCTATAGGAGCATGTACCAGGCCATGGAGAAATGGCAGAACTTTCACTGTTTAAATGATTTGAAGATGGATTGAACAGACCTCTCAATTATGTATTGTAAGCAGCAAGTACAGAGCAATGTGTATGTTCTCTAGCTTTAATAACTATCATTCTATGCATAAGTCTTGTACTGTCACAAAATTTCCTATGATTTTATCCTGTTTATAATTAAATTTCCTTAAAAAATATTTGCAGGATGACTTTATACATTTTGGCTTAATCCTATTTCCAATAAACTCAACTTTAGTTCAAATTCAAAGCAGAACTCCCATTAGCTTAAATTGGAGAAAAATTAGATACCCGGTGCCCTGTTGTATTCTAATTCATTTATTTCTTTGGGTTTGTGTGCTTCTGCTATGCTGAAAATATGTTGATAAAAAAAAAAAAAAACAACCTGTCCAATAAAATTCCTTATAAATTTAAAGAATGATTACTTTTATCATGAATAAACCTTGTGTTTGTGGAATTAACTGGGAAATCTAGGGTAATGGTAGGCAGTTCACTATAATTTTTGCTTACACAAATTTGACATGCAATGATACATTTAAATTTCACATCCGTACATTTTAAAAAACACTTTCTGATTTACATAATTTTGAAACATTCCTGCTTCTGTATCTCTTGTAAAAAGTTCTGAAAAGATAGAGAGCACAATTATGCACAATTATAGAAATGTATCATTAATTTTGGCCTTCAATATTTAATGGCCATATCAGATTGCTAAAATTGAGTATCACTGAAGAATATTAGGCACTTGGGATTAGAACTATCAGGCATTGGCTTAGTTGGGGAAATCTTTGAAGCAGCTTCCTAAAAGATGAGTAAGATGCAATCTCTTACTAATTAACTTGTAGGAATATTTAATGATGACAAAGCAGTACTGTAAACATTTTTAATAGCAAATCTATTGATTGAGGAAGTTAAGCTGCCTGACAAGATTCAAACAAAGCTTGTAAATACAGGAAAAAAAAAAGAAAAAGAAAAATTACACTTACAGGGAAATCTTAATGCATAGTGATAAACAGCTAATGAGAGATAATTTTCATGTATCACTGCTGAACAGCAGATTTTTAAATTCAAGACTAGTGACTTTGTTTCCAATACATTTAAATATGTGCCCAGTCTTCAAATTCCTTAGAGTGACAGCAAAACCTTCAGCTAGAACATCCAACCTGAATAACAAAAGGGTCAGGACTCAGCTCCCTACAATTACAGGAGATAGGGAAATAACTAAGACTCGGGAATGAACAGAGGATTTCAATAAAAATTCACCACAACAGAGGAAACACTGAGGTTTTGTACATTTACATTCTCCTTCTCAGCTCTTACGTGAGCCTCTTCCCCCCGCCCCCAATGCACAGACTCTTACGGCTTTAGCATTTCATTGTGAAGAGGCTGCTATACAGTGGCCAAGACATTAAAACTCTGCAACTGTTAAGGCTGGACTAATGAAAGAAGACATGTCTACCATGAACAAACATAACCTACGGGGTTCCTGTCACATTAATTGACCAACAACTTGGAGGTTGAAGACAGTGAATAGAGCAAGGGGAAACAACTGAGAAAAGTGGAACTCAGCTGTGAAAATTCTCCTGTGGATTCACTGATGAAACAGGCTAAACAAACCTAGAATTTCTCTGGAACAGGCAATGTTTTCCTATTTTCTGTAGATTAATCTAGAGATTTCTGTAAATTACTGTGGAGTAGGCAACGTCATGGAAAAGCTTGCAAAAAACCAACAAACACTCCCAAGCAGGTGAACAGGGATTCACTCCAGCTGACTTACCTAAAAGGTACTGCTTTTAAGGGTCTGATTACTCACCCCACATTGCAGACTACAAGTAATAGCCAGCAAAATCAATGGGTGCTGCTCCCAACCCATGTGGGTGAGAACTGGGACGTATTCTGCACATTCACACAATTTCAGTGTAAGGGTGTTTCTTCACACCAGTCACACTAATAATTAGGGTTAAGCTGAAAATGTGGAAGAAGCTAGAGAAGCTACTTTTTAAATCTGAAATAACCATGTGAAGATAATTTGATGGGGAGTAGGTAAAGGACAAATTAACACATCCTAAAGCGTGCAAAGCTGCATGGAGTTTAATGGCGCTCTTCTTGTAACAGCTGAGTTTCTGCTCTGCTGTTATGCTGTTGCAGTCGTAATTCCAACAACCTGGAAGGAAACAAGGCAAGGCAAGGGCAAGAAAGGCTCAGTAGTTTTTGATCATCACTTAATCATGTGATTTATTTCCACATGGTCCCTATGAAGACTTTCCTTCAGTCTACGGATGACACCAGTCTGTATCTTTCTCTTACTAGATGGTATCAGAAAAGCCTCCAAGTTTCTAAATGAATGACCATGGATTTGCTTTCAGGAGGTGGAGAAATAACCCGTGTTTTGAGGGGGTGCCCACACATCTTGGGCAGAAAACTGCCGTTGAAGGGATTACCAGCTACAGCATACACCCACTACTAAAGAAATATTGTTGTTACAACGGAGTCTCTTAATACTGTCGCTCCTTTAAAAGCATTGCCAGGGATGTTAGAGGACACCGTGATGCTCCTTCAAGACACTGCATAAAGCTTTGGTCATTAGCTCACCAGCTGTTAGTCAACTGTGTCATTTGGGGATCTGAGGCCAGAGAGAACAACAGTAAACTCATGAAACGCCCAGCTTAATTGCATTAGTGCATGTCTGTCCCTCCAACATAACCGTTCCCCTTTTCACGAACTTTAACAATTACCAAAATGTTCCCAGGCATTCCCTGGCCTGCCCTACTTCTTCTGGCTGTGGTCCCACAGCTCTTGGCCCTGGCCTCTAGGAACAGAGCCTCAGGCTGACCATGGAAACAGCGAAGATGTACTGTGGTCAGGAATGCCAGTGGAAATAAGACTCACAATTCCCTATCACTAATACCTGCTTGACTAGATAAAGGTAATGAAAACCAGAAATCAGAAATGAGATGAGAAATGGTGACTTGGGTAAAATGGTCAATGAAGCCCAAAATCTGAGTGAACGTAAAAAGGAAGTTGGATCTCTCAATCCAGTAAAATGAAGACCAAGAAGTGATATTGCTGCTATCTACAAGCAAGTCTATCTTGAGATATAAAATTTACTTTAGCCAAAAGACAGTGAATGTAGCAGAATGAGAATCAACCAGTCATGAGCAACTTGAGGCTGGAAATGAGAGAGACTATTAATCATCTCAGACATTAGGCACACCTTCTGATGGATAAGTGAGGGGACACAATGGAGATTGAGTTCATACGGAACAAGATTAAATAAATGAGTTATAAGAAGCTCTAAGAAGCTGCTTCTACCAGCTGAAGCTGGATTTTCTAAAACAGAATATATTTTATGCTGATAATGCAGAGTTTCTTAAACTGCATGGTACTCTTCCTTCCTTCGTACCAGGCAGGATGGGTATTCAAAACATTTTCCTGTTGTAACAGGAAATCTGAACTACAGAAAAGGTTGATGACTACTAGCCAAGTCATCTCTGAGCTCCCAGTGACACTGTGTAGACTGATTACAGCCATTCCTGTTATCATATCATATTATTATATCATATCCCCCAAGCCATTATAGCCTATCATCTTATTGCAGCATTTCTATATCCATATCAAACATTATAACCTTAAAGGCAAGCTAATGCAACACAGAATCATAGAATCATGGAATGGTTAGAGTTGGAGGGGACCTTGAAGTTCATCTAGTTCCAACTCCCCTGCCCTGGGCATGGACACCTCCCACTAGAACAAGTTGCTCAAAGCCCCATCCAGCCTGGCCTTGAACACCTCCAGGGATGAGGCATCCACAACTTCTCTGGGCAACCTGAGCCAGTGCTTCACTATCCTCAGCGTACATAATTTCTTTCTAGTATCTAACCTAAATCTCCTCTCTTTCAAATTAAAACCATTACCCCTCATCCTATCCCTACACTGCCTGATAAAGAGTCCCTCTCCATCTCTCCTGTAGGTCCCCTTCAGGTACTGGAAGACCATTATAAGGTCTCCCTGGTGCCCCCTCTTCAGCCTCAGGCTGAACAACACCAACATACCATGGTGGCTCTTGCAGGTTTTGCCTAAAGTAAATAAACAAAGTTAGTATAGGCTGCAGTATAGGCTGCAACACTTTTTTTGTGTTACTCTACGCCTACAGTACAGAGTCCAGTAATAAGACCAGATTACCACAAAACAAAATGACATCCCATTCAAAACAATTATTTAATTATTTTCATTGATCTAGATACTGATTTCTGTTCTTTCAATAAAAAAATAATAAAAAACAACAAAAATCTGCAAAAAAACCTAGAAGCGCAATCATTACTATAAAAGAATAAAAATACATAAATTTATCTATCTTTCTTACATGAAGCGCTACTAAACATTAATTGCTTTATGCTGCAAAATAGGTAAGGGTCACTCAGTTGAAACACTACTGTGGTACAGCTGAAGTAATCCAGTATCTAAGTGGTACTGGGGCCAGGGTACCCCTCTGGCATTAGCCATTACCTTAAGCACCCTCAATGAAAATCTACGTCACCTAAAAGACAAGACGGTAATTCTGGAAACTATTATTACGGAGATGTCCCAAAAACGTGGAACAATGGCTACAGTACAGCTGGTTCCTTTGTAGTACTATCAACATTCATACCAGGGAGACACAGAGCACACATGTTTTGTGCGTTTCTTCTCCTTCTGTATATCCTAAGAGTAATAGTGTTCAGAATCCACTTCCAAGAGCTGCTCTTGAATTCTGTTGGAAGTGAAAGCCAAACAGACCGCCAGGGCACTGGACATACTCATTAGTACACCAGATGCTTACGCAGAGGGTTGGAAAAACTGCAAAACACGAAAGGATTCAATCTTTGTTCATTTTCTTGTTCACAATCTACCATGCTACCCCATAAGTAAATTAATTTTTTTTTTTTTTAAATAAAGAAATGAGTATCTTTCTCCACTGAGGATCAAATTCTCATCACACCACACAAGTGACTTCTGCAATAATTCCTAATATTAACATCCTGGAACATATGCTAGAAATCTGCCTCTTCCTTCTTTGCAGAAAAATCCTATCACATGGAGAAATGTCATCCCAGTGCTCAGAGTCGAGTCAATGGTGCTGGGACAGCAGATGCTCCTTTTTTCTCTCCACACATATGTAACTTAAATATTAGCGACTCAATTTTAAACCTAGTCTGACACAAATTCCTTTCCATGCTGAAATGCCACATGGAAAGTTTAAGCCAAAAGTGACAACTTATAAGCCCCTAAGGACAGGGTTTGCAAAGGAGGGAAAGACTGACAGCACAGCCAACACCAGCTACTATCACCATGCTGTTAATATCTAATGGACAGAGATATATTAACACTTCTGTTTTAAGTAGTTATTTACTGCATGATACCTGCTGAAGATATTCTGCTCAGTAAAAGACTGAGCAGTCTTTTACTGTAGCCACTGGCCTAGAAAACTCTCAGTTTGAAGCTTTGAAACCATAAACCTCTCTGAGGATCTCTGCCTGCGACCCAGAGGACTTACGGGAGGTTCAGGAGCCCAGCTCTGACTAGAGTTCAAAAAAGAGACATAAAGAAGATGACACACAACAAAAGACACAGAGAAGACAGATAACACACAGCTTTTATAAACTCCCATAAAAAATGTATTTCCTTCCCTGAAGTGAAGTTTAAAATAAGGATCTTTTTTGACAGCTTTGGAACAGGCAGACAACAGCCACTTTGTGCCTCTCACTTGCAGAGAAAAAGAGGGAAAGGGGAAAAAGCCTCACCTCAAATTGCCCTGGAGGGTCAGCTCCAGGGAAAAAGAGTGATTTCTATTCCAGGCCAAATCAATCCTTATGCTTTTCATGAAGAATACTAATTGTGATAGCTTTCCTGAGCTGGAAGTTATCCACCAGAAAGAGGAGAGAGATGCCACAAAGCAAAATTTGGATTGCCAAAAGCACATGTAGAGGCTGGGCATCCAACTTCAGAGGCTTTCACTGTCAGCCCACTCCAGCCTCAAGCCAGCCTCATATGCGTGATCTGGTCCAGATGAGGACAACACAAACTTTGTCTTTCTTTTCTTTGTGGGGAGTATGAGAAAGGCAGAGGGTCTCCTGTTTATTAGCAGGGTGGAGTACCATCACTGGCCTTGGCAACTTCTTGTTCTGTGCTCAACCACACAAGATGGTAAATCAGCCTCCCCAAACCCTCGTTCTAGACACTTTACCGTTTCTAAATCCTTACTCCACTATAAGTAGCTTGTCTCAATCTGCCAGCATTGTTTGTTTGTTTGTTTTTGTTTTTTTAATGTGGTTGGACTCGATTTCAAAGGTCCCTTCCAACCACTAAGATTCTGTGATTCTGTGAAAGTGATGCCTAATGCCAACAACTCATCGCAAACTCATCAAGCTTCTAGTGTAACCTCCAAGAGCAGAATGCACACAACTCAAGCAAGCTTCCCTTTTAAGCCTGAAAGATAGTTTCTAGTCCTAGTTGACACAATCCATTTGTCATCCTGAGCAAGCTGCCCAGAGCCTTAAACAACTTATTTAACCTCTTCACTGCTGGTTTCCAGCATTAAAATAATAAAAAAAAAAAAATGCTACTTCACAGGACTGTTATATTTACCAGCTGTAAAATATTTAGAAAAACAGTAAAACTACTGATTTGACTACATCCACATTTCTTTCTGTTAAGGCCTAGCATACTCTTTTCACCTAAAGACCTGATGAGAAGCATGGAAGAATTAATTTATTCAGTTTCTCCCTCAGTCAGGTGCACAGCATTCCTTATGCAAGCATAGGCAAGACATAGTTTTAAAAGGTAGTCAGAAATGACCAAACTGTGACAATATATGGCTGAAATGACTACTTAATGTAATTGGTCACAGCAGATCTTTATTAGGTAAGGGAAGACTGGCCTTTAAATTAAATACTGCGGAGACCTTCCACTGTTTAAAGCTCAACATTTACCTACACAAATGAGCTTGAAGATACCGTAAAACATTTTCCCCAGGCTGTGTGCATATGTGTTATCACTGGCAACAGATGTTTTGTTAAATTCTGCACCATACCCATCAAATAGCACAAATAAAAATCAATTGGCCACAGGAGGCTATGCTAAGAAAAATCAAGGTTCCTCACTGGGATCACTTGACACCTTCAAACACAATACAAAGCATGCTTGAAATATGTTAAAATGCTGTGATCACCACATCACTTGCTTTGGATAATCAGACATCCTCTGTTCCCTAGTTCTGAAAGTACAAGGTGGTATGACAGTGGATTCAATCCAATAAGGATGTTTGATGTTTGAAAACACAGAGAACAGCTTAAAATGTGTCCATCTTCAGTAATATGCTTCTATTTGTATTCCATGAAGGAAGCTCTCCTGAAAATAACTGTTAACAGCTTTCCTCTCAAGGAGATAAGAGGACTTGATTCTTCTCCCATTGAGTGAGAAGGGGATGAGCCTGTCCAGGTGAGTTACAACATGGGAGAAGACAGCGTTAATTCAGCTGTCAGATGAGTGCGTTGCTGTGAATGGTCCTTGACAGAGCATGGAGCTGCGGCTGCTCATGGGACAGGTTTCATGACGTGCTCCACATCTGCATTGCTCCAGCACCACTGTGTAACACCTGTGAGGTTTGAACAACACTTGGAAAGTGGCAAAACTTGGCTCTAACTCCCTCCTTCATCTCCGCAGGGTCAAATCCTGATTTCCAGGACAGCGTCCTCCTCACCAAGCTCAAGACAAGCTGTAGCGAGGCACAATCCATGAGTGGAGCTCAATATCCACCACTCATGGCTCCCAGTGAGATGGGAGTACTTTACATACATGAGTATTATATTTAACAACTATTGAATGAAAATATAATCCTGGGAGCAACACAGAACCCTGAGGCTATATTGTTTTAGATCTGTACCTTAGACACAAATTAATCAATTTCCTCAGGGACAAGAAGAACATTTCACTTTTAGACCCCAGTAATAATTAAGCCTAAGACAGGCACCATGCTACTGGTCCATCATGATCGGTGCCAGTTCTTGAATAAAACTTCAACTCTAGACACCTGCAGAACTTTAAAGAGAAAAAAATAAGGTGTCATTAAAATATAAAGGAAGGATAGCAGCAGCTGAATGTTTTTCAGGACTATAGCTTTGAATTTTGGCAACTACATTTTAGATAAGCTATTTTCAGTTTGACAAACTCTTTAGCTCCCAAAGCTGCACAGCATAAGCAACTAATTTTGAAGAACAGCGTGGCAATGCAAATCATTTTAGCTACTGATCTTTAATTAGAATCAGTATTACAAAGAATCATTTCTATTTTGTACGTGGATGCACCAAAAAATGGTTGGGAGTGGTGAAATGTCAACAGGAAAGTCCTGAAAACCCTTAAACTACACTAGCTACTTTAATTGAAAAAGTTACATTTTAACTAACACAGTACTACTTATTTTATTGGTTAACACAGTAGCCTCATAACCTAACTCAGAATTTTTCAAAGCTCCTGGCACTATCAGCTTCTCAACACACATATTTACTCCTTCACATCTTCTTAAATGTAAATCGATTAAGTGTAGTCTGAGTTTTTCAAATGTAGTGCTATACTACTGGCCTGGAATTCATCTAAGTGTAGCACAGCTCCACCCTTTGTCCAATACCACCAGCAATGAAGTATATCACATACTAAAGGAGGAATAACAACTTAGTGGCTGCACACATCACACGTCTTTCTAAACACTTAAAAATATTGGTTGACAGTTAATTACATATTTCTGTATACTACTGTGCTGTTGAAACTCATATTCTGTGTATTAACAACAAGTTGGGTTTGGATCTGGGTTTTCTGGTAGAGTTTTTTGGGGTTGGTTTTTTTTTTTTTTTGGGTCCCCCTAATATTTCATTCTTAGGACATGAGAATCAACAGCTATTTTCTCAGCTTTCAGTTACAGTTACGTTCGGTTCCAGTAAATAAATAAATAAAGCGAGCAACCTGAGCGCTGCCGGCAGGACTCTGGCTGAGGGCTGCTTGAAGAGCGCCTCCCAACAACTGCCAAGAAGGTGCAATTTAAATGGAGCTGGGGTCAGTTTGTTGGTTTGGGGGTTTATTTTTGTTTTGTTTTGTTTTAAATAAAGATAAGCCGAATAAATAAGTGTGAGATTTGAACGCTGAAATATAAATTAAGAGCGCAGAAATCACGTTGATGGTCCTTTTTACAGTCGCCTTCTGACAGCCTATCCCCAAGTCCCCCCCTCCTTCCGCTTTCCTGAATCACTTCAGGAAAACAAAAAACATAAACCAAAAAAACCCTCGAAATCTAATTCTGAGGGGATTCTTTCCATCTCTTTCGGGATGGAAAGGAGCAAGGAAAGTTGGGCGGAACTGGCGCGAGTGGAAGGAAGAGCTGGCCGCGCTCGGTCTGAGGCTGCAGAACTCCCGGCGCTGCCACAACCTCCTCCCGTCACTGCGGGGCCCCGCTCCGCCTCAGGAGCGACCGGGAAACCCGGACCGCGCCGCACCGGGACGGCCCCGGTCTCTAAGCGGAGAAGGGCGGGGCGGGCTCTACCAGCTCAGAACTGTTAGTACACGTTTAAATTAGTATAATTATATCAGAATAATGCT
>JAOXNG010000001.1:23808509-23827406 GCA_028566535.1 Scolopax minor | reverse complement strand
AGCAATATAAGCGTCATCTCATGTAGTTAAATGATCAAGCTGATTTTAAGACTTCCTAGTAAATAATAAGTTTTCTCTAATAAAGGCATCTATGAATGAAAATAGAACCCCAACAAAACCTACAAGGAAAAAAGAAAATGGTAAATATATTTTATCCTCTCCACCCCCCCCTATTTTCCTCCCATTTGTTTCTTCTGAGCTCAGCTGGTGTATAAAAGGAGTTAATGATGATAATGAGCTTACATTTACTGCGCCTTTCTTCCTGAAAAGTCCCAAAGGGCATTACAAATAGATATGATAAATTCACTGCTTATTCTTAAAGGATACTGAGGAATATTGCTTCTGGCTTTTATAGGGAAGGAGCAGACAGCAGTTCGTAGACATACTGCCCTTCTGCATACTTCTGCAAGAAATATGGATCATGAAGAAAAAGGTTAAGCAGTGTTTGGTTTACGTCACTGATCATTTAATGGTGAGATAAGAACTGAATCACACACAGGTTTTCCAGTGTCACCATTCCACCTGCTTTGCAGTAGAGAAAATTGATTTCTAAACACATAAACCTCTCATAAATTATTATTCTTTGCTTACATCTTGTGACGTTTCTCTTAGTTCATTTACTTCTTTTCTTCATTTTACTTCTCTTACTTGTTAAAAATAGCAGCACATGAAAAAAATATTGTTTTTGTAGCTTGTAGCCATATAACCATCTTCCTGGAATGGAGGAGCTTGTTGTACTTATGTAGGTGTGATGGAAGTGTTCTGGGTTTTTGTCTTGCTAAAACATTTATATCAGAGGGAGTCAGAGGAATGATGTTTCCTAGAGTTTTCTTATCTCATTGAGACTTAGTTTTGTGTAGCGTTAAGTGTATGTACACCTCCAGAATTACCTAATTCTGCCTGTCTAAAAAGGTCCTCTTTTGCTTGCTTTAAAAACAGTTTATTTGCCATTACAATAGCCCCCTCCTTACTATTGCTGCCCTGTCATATACTGAATTTTAGTGTCTTAAGGTTGCATTTTCCCAATTTCTTTGGTCTAAAATATTTAATTGAAATTTTACTGCAGTCCATACATTTTCTGAGTTTATTCTTTGTGGGGAGGGAGATGGGGAGAAGGAAAGGAAGTTGTTGGTTTTTTACTTTTTTTTTTGGTGGGGGTGGTGCATATGTCCTGTGTCTTTCAAATAATATTGGTACTTCTCATGATAAGATCTTCCTTTAGGATAAAGCTGCTACTCTGTGATATTCTGATACAACCTCCAATTCAGTCAGGCTTTCACAACTCTTAGTGTGCTTCTATTCTAGAGGAGTTGTGCATGTTTTGACAGTCTTTCTACCAATTCATGCATCAACCTAGAAATAGTCTCACAAACCACAAACAGACTTTTATATTTATAACACATTAAAAAAAAAAAAAAAGAAAAGCAGAAGAAAAGCATTTTTCTCTGTTAGATGAGGGAACTAAAATCCAGAGATGTTTTTGCAGCCAAAATCTATACAAGGAAAACCATAAACATATTCTTACATGAAAAAATATAAAATGATGGAAATTTGAAAGTTTTCCAAATACACTCATTCTTTTTTGTTGGTGTTCTACGACATTTCAACTAGGATAAAGAAATAAATAGGCTTTCAATGACTGCAATGTTGGTTTTTTGACATTTCCAATATTTATCGCCTTAATAAGTGATGGTCTTAGCCTGAACGTGTTACTGTGTTGCAGGAAGAAGGCATTATTGCTGTCCTTTTAAGCTTTCCTCAGGGGCCTTATTCAACAGGTCATCAATGAAGAAGAACAGGCGTGCATTTCCCAAAAAAACTTATATTCTTTTTTAGTATTAAACTATGGTGTTCCCAGCTACTGTACACTCTACTCTCCTTCCTTGTTTAGACAAATATAATAGGACAACTTTTTTCCTTTTTTTACTTATGCTGTCTTCTTACGTCTCACTGGGGTTTGATGTGTATTATCTTGTCATAAACATCTGAGTTCAGAGAGAACATAACTTCTGTGAATTTTGATTTCAATTAGGAGGTTCAAAACCTCCTAATCAATGGAAGGACTTTTGTTGTTGGATTCAGTTGCTTATGTGTCTGGGTTGGGTTTTGTAATAATAAGTAAATGTTGAAAAGTTTGAAACTGAAATTCAAAAAGGAATTAAAAATTAATTATAGTATTGGGAATTTCCTGCAATCGCTATCCTGATTCTGCATTTATTGATGTCCATTAGGAAAGCTTAGAATAGTTCCTGAGTGTAGATTGCTATTCCTGTCTAGTTCCCCATTTTAAATTATAATACTTTTCCTTTTAACCTTTCTCTTTTGCTGAAGTTTGACTTCTGTTTTAAAGAGTAAACATCAGTGATCCTATCACATAGTCCAAATAAATTTGTTGTTTAAGTTATCCTGGTTTTGAAAGATAAGTTCCAGCAACCCTTCTATTACTATTAGTAATAAAAAACAAGTGATTGATATTACATGGAAAATTAAAATGTGGTTGATATTTGCATTACTGATTTTCTGTCCTATATTATCCAAAAGGCAGAACGATATATAGAATATCCAACAACATCGATCATTGGAGAGAAAAGTTATCAATACTTTTTTTTTAAGGTGAATTACTTGGGGAATAAGTTATATTTATATAAGGTGGAGCTGTGGGAAAGAGTATGTATTATTAGTGAGTATCCTTGATGGACCATGGATTAAGACTATGAGGGTGAAGCTGTGTGAGACGTGTCCATCAACATCAAATCATTCTGTTGCAGTCTCTCATGTCAGCATCATCCTTTTTACCTGTGATCATCTTCACAAGTTTCTGTGCAGAAGGTGCTCAAACAGATAAAATATATCAATAATCTACAATACTAGAGGTGAGATGCAAAGACTGTTTGTTTTTTCTTTGCCTGGCTATGGATATTCAGATAAGGGAAAAAATAATAATAAAAAATAAAAATAATAAAACCTTTCCTTTTTAAAAGTTTATCTAAGATTTTTACTCTGTAATCAATAAGAAAAATAAAAGGGCAATAAGTGTCTTATGGACACAGGTTAAACCTTTACAGACTTTTAAAATGGTAACTAGTTTTACCTTTCAACCTAACAGTGATTTTTCTGAAGTGTTCACCATGGTGAAATTGTTTTGATCCTTGCATTTCAGAGATTTCTTTGATATTTGTTTGGGGTTTTTTTGGGGGGGGATTGTTGCTTTTGTTGGTTTTTTTGCTAGTTGCTTTATACAATTTTTTCCCCTATATTTACCAGAGTCCTTTTATTTTGCTCATGCACAAAAATGGCCATGATCCTTCTCACTTTCTTGATCTCCAAATATGACTATTTCAACTAATTTGGATTGGAGCTATAAACCCTAAACAGCACAAAATGGTATTCAGAACTTCAAGTCAGTCTGGCCTTGTGATACAGATAATCACCAGGAACATTGCTCTGATTAGTCACTACTTGCCCTAATGCAAAACTGAAGTTCAAAGGAAATTAAGACCTGAACTGTGATGACTTCTAAGTTGTGGTCATGAACTAGGGAAGGTCTGTGAGGCCATAACAAAGGTTTCAGGGCTGGTGTGGAAAACCTGATGGAAGAATGAAAGCTCCACAATTTTCAGTTTAAACTGTGCTGAGAAATTCCAAAGAGTTCATGGATTCAGAAGGTTTTGGAAGCACTGGGATGGCCCAGATTGCCCAGGACAGAATCATAGAAGCATGGAATTGTCTAGATTAGAAGGGAACTTTAAGATCAGTGAGGCCAACCATCAACCTAAGAGTCCCAGAACCACCATTAAATCATGTCCCTAAGCAGCACATCTATCTGTCTTTTAAATAATGGGTGATAACATGAATCTCAGAGTGGCAGAGGCAGTTGAATGATAAGTTGTTGCTTTTAAGCAGCCAGTGTACCTATAAAGAGAAATGAAGAAAATTATGAGAAGGGGATCTAAGAAAGACTCTGTGAAGGACAAAAAGGAAGAGAAGAAGGCTGGCAGAAAAAAAAAGTCATGAGTGAGGAAGAACTGATTTTCTTGAGAGAACATGATGAAAAGAAGAACAACTTAAGGAATAAAATGGAGCCTCTCTGGTGTAAAGGCTGCTTCATCCCTTGAAAGCATGGAGCAGACAACTCTAGGTTATTTGTCCCCAGCCCATCTTGTTATCTCCCAGTGTTGTGATCTCCTCTCTCCCTCCTGTGTGCATCTCAAGGCTTGGACAAGTTTGGAATCCTAAAATGTATATAGTTGTAAGCATTTAAAAACTTACATTTCCTCCACACACAATGTATTTTCTTCCTTCTTGTGCCACATTAAAATTCTAAATATGTATCCCAAACATACATAAACTTTTGTGTCCAAAGAAATGCACTCCAAACCCTCACACGTATGCTGCCCTTCGTTCCAAAGGTTAAGTGTAGGCCATTGCTTTATCTATACAAGGTACTTGTTTTTCTGCTGTGGACTGTCCCTTCTCCCAAGGCAGTAGCTGACTGCTGGCTCCTTCTTTTTTTTTTAAAGTTGGACCTTGATTTGTTATTTTCTGCCACTGTAATGTTTCTCCAACTGCAATTTCATCTGCAGAGCTCATTTACATGCTGTTTACCTTTTCTTCCAGCTTTTTAATGGATTTATTAAAACAAGAAATAACTTTATACCTTTCAGGAGACCCACTGCATCCTGCCCCACAACTTGGTGCAATCTGCTGCCATTTCTCATCAGCTGGTGTTTGTGATCCTTCAACCTGTTTTCAATTTACATGGCAGTGCTTACGTCCAAAGCAATTTGAATTCATTTTGGGAGATTCAGTGAGATACTGTATTAAATCTTTTATTAAAATCATGCTGTGTATCATTCATCCAGGATTTCTGCATTTCTATCGAAAAAGCAATCACGTTTCCTTGGCACTTCATGTTCCTTATGAAACCGTGCTGCTTATTGCTCCATTATCCTTTGAACGTTTAGAGGTGTGTTTGGGGCTGGGTTTTTTTACATTTATTTTCTTTTTCCCCTCAGCAGTTGTTCCGTTCTTTCACATTACAGAATATGCTTGAAATTAGACTCCTTGTTTAATAAACCACTCTTCCCTTTATTGATGTTTGAGGCTACACTAGCTATGCTTTGTGACGCTTCAGCAATCTTTTTTGAGGGCTGAGTATTTTCAGTTTGTGCTCTGGAATGACTCTAAGATGGACTAAATGGCTGGATACAATTGTTTTTCTTCCCTGCATGCTATCAACAGCAGTTTCTTATTTCTTGTTTTCTGTCAAACCTGCTTTCAATATGAACAAATAAGAAATACATGTATCTGGGAATCATGAGTTTTGCCCACCTCTCTACATAAGCAGCCCTAATTTTGGACTATTGTTGCACTCATTTTTTAACAATATCTTTTAACAATCTCCTTTGGTATCATTAACTTGTTCTTGGCTTTAACCTGAAAGCCACAGGGCACTTTGACCATGGTCTAATGAAATTGTAAGAATATATTTACTTTTCATCACTGAAGTAATTGTGCAGCTTTTTTCTGGAATAATCATATAGGTTAAGCACAAGATTTTATGCTTTGCTGTTACTCATACAAGTCATCTTCTCTGGTTCATCTTTTCCCTAAATGCTAGCCCACTCTGTATATTTTGCTTTCTTTCTTTTTCATAAGTAAATACATCACCCTGGGGAGAAAAGTTATTTAAAACTGCATGATATATTTCATACACATTCTATCTTTCATGTCATCTTTGTTCTCAGTTAAGCACAGATCCAGATAGTTTTAAAGTTGGTGAGAATATTCCAATTCACTGCAGTGAATTTGGATCACAGCCTTAGTTGTCAAATCTCATATTTTGTTTGAGTTTGGGGTCCTCTTTTCTGTTTTGTTTTGATTTTTCCTTCTCATTTTTTTCCTCTCTCCCACTTCTATATCCCATAAAAAACTGTTAGCTTCTGAAGGTTAACAATGAATAGGGAGATCTACTAACTGCATTTCAGCAGCTGGAGATTATTTTTAGTGTGTTTTCATGTTATGCCTCATTTGGGTTTGTTAGTGGTCCCTGGGACCAGCAACTGGCTCTGCCTGCCATGTCCAGCCCCCATGTGATTTATCTGTTAACTCTTTTAGAGATAGCTTGATTTTCTGTATTAGCATAATTTTCTATATTTGTTTTAAAGACTGAAATTATTACCTTCTACAGCATAGTTCCAATTCGCCAGCATCTCTTAATGAGGACATAGTATAAAGTCGCTGGTAATGTCAGCAGGTCATTAAGGAGAAGGGGCAGTCAGGGATTCCAACTCTTCTGTCACTGGTCTTCTGAATCACAGATGTCCTGGACCACACAAGTTTTGGTAAAAGCTGTTTGTGGTCATGTTATATTAGGCTGTGCTTTTTCTACCTAAATTACATCAGCACTCATGTCTGTGTAGGTGGAAACCACAGCTTGCTGCATGAGCTGGTATGATTCCATTAAACTGAAGGGTGATTACCCATTTAAACAAGCACCATTGTCATCAGAATGTCTCTGTCAAATGAAATATCATGAGGAGGTACTTGTTAGCCATGCCCATTAATAAATTCCAGGGTGCATTTTACAAGACTGAAGATATCTTGACACAGAATGTGGTCATTTCCCGTATCAGAAATGTCTTCACTTGAGTGGTGGGTGAATGACTTGTGGGAAAAATTTCTGGCTGGGGTTGTTCTTGGCTAATCAGGCCAGCAAAGACACAGGGACAGAGTTAAAGTAAATTGCCTTTTAGCTACATTGATTCTAAAGCTTCTAAAAACTGCTTTGGGGGCTCAGGGGTGCTCACAGAAATAGCGCACTGGACTGTTATCTGCAACCCTCTTTCCTCCTGAGGAGAGCCATCCAAGAGCCATCCAAGGTGGCATTTGGCAATCAGCAATTTTCTTAAATCAAGAAAAGCTCACTTACCTTAGCTGCTTTTAATAGGTGTACTTCATGGCATAAAGGGACCAGAAAAAAAGGTTGAGGATCCCATTTGGTTGCTGTAAAGAGCTTTAGAGATGTGTTATTGACCTCCCTCAGAACTTAATTCTGTGGGATCCTGAACAACAGAGAAAGCTATATGTTTTCCAGAGGAAAATATATTATTGGCTGGAAGAGATGATTAAAAATGTTTTAAAAAATAGTAATTAAAAATCCACCAAATAATCTAAAATCTCACTTTAAATAACTCTGTTTTGAAAGAAAGCTAATTGCATTTAGTTTTCTCTCTAGTTCTACTTACAGGCTGTAAGTTCAGAATTATTATAGTCTAACCATGAAATGAATGTTATCTGTTTTGATATGCTTATTTTTTTGCTCTTAGCAGCCAATGTCAAACTGTATTTCATTTGGATGCTGGTAAAATGTTAGGTTACTGTAGAGCGAGCCACACACATACATATTTCATGGGAAAGGCTTGAGCATCATCCAGTCTGAGCCTGGATGAATTGTACCTCTCCATGAGCTAAGGCTTCTATCACGTCCCCTCCAACATTGCAAAGGTAAAGGACATCAGGAGTGATTCACGTGAAGAATTTTTAAAATATATTCAATGAATATTTTAAATAGGAAAGGGCTGTGCTTTTATATTCATGAAGATCCTTCCTTCTGTTTTCGAGCCTCTCTCTTGAGCAGTTCAGCTTGAGCAACCCACTTGAGCATTGCTCAAAATGAGGGGCTGCTCTTTCTAACCACTTGCAGGGAAGGCTGTAGCGGAGCCAGGAAACAGCACAAACCAAGCTGCCAGCTTGTATAGCGTGAGAATCCTGCCTTCATTGAAGTCTTTGGATTAATGACTTCAGACAGACAGATGTGAGACTCGGAGGCCATGTGTGGGGGAAGGGGTTTCTCATCAGAGGGCCCTGGAGTGTTCTTGGTGGCGAGAGTAGCTTTATTCCCTGAAAAATACAGGGTGGTGACTGAGAAACTGTTAAGGAAGGGTAGCAAAATGGAAGTAAAAATATAAATATTGCAGGTATCTTTGTGCTGGGACCTAATGCACAACAGCTACTCTGAGGCCACCCAAGAAAACCCTGTGCTTTCTTTATGTTCATTGTATAAATCTTAAGTTAAAATGATTTCCCAACATCTGAATACAGTAATGTTACCAATGCATCGTTGCTAATGGAAGTGATCTGAGTTTCCCATGAGCCATCACTGCAGGAGAACAGATTTCTTTGGGGTAGAAGATTTTATAAAACACCAGATCTGTCATAGCAAATCCATCAAGATTGTTCCCTGCACACTAGCTTTCCTTCTATGCTATCAAAAATAAATAAAATCAAATAAAATCTAAACATCTTCATCAAGCACTTATAAATTAGGGGATACCCTCTGGGACAAAAAATATGCCTTTTGTAATGAAATATTTACATATTCTGTGACAGTACGAGAGTATAATCTTGAATAGTATTTGGAATGCAACTGTGCACATAGAAGAGCAAATAGAAAAGTTACACAGTTTTTCTTTGAGTGCTTATTATAGGAATATAAAAATGCATAACACTGATATCCTGAAAACTATACAATAGCTTTTTTGTACAGTTTGCATAGTCCAATTTAATACTAATTAAATTATATAACACTGTACATTGTAAATGCACATAAACACACGTACTGTTTCACACAAACACGT
Organism: Scolopax minor; assembly: GCA_028566535.1. Taxonomy (NCBI): domain Eukaryota; kingdom Metazoa; phylum Chordata; class Aves; order Charadriiformes; family Scolopacidae; genus Scolopax; species Scolopax minor. Next base: position 23,818,767 of record JAOXNG010000001.1, on the reverse strand, counting down.
GCTCTGCCATACACTTACTAGAGTGTATATGTCACACTTTCTATTTTGTGTTGTAAGTTAATGTTAAAATCAAGAACATAGAGGCATATTTTCAGTCTAAATTCATAACACTGGGAATGGATAAATGGGAACAGATGTGATGTAGAAGGAATTTTATTCTGGAGGGCTGTCATAACAGAATTAAGCTATCCAGCTGACTTCATATTCAATGGTAGAAAGTTTCAACAGTGGGTGGTGTATGAGCACACCAGTTTAGAGCTCAGTGAGTAGTTCTTAAATATAGCCAACATAAAGCCTGGTGAAATATTTAGAAATAATAAGCAGCAGCTGATGCAAAAAATTTGCTGGGTGGACATAATGTGTCACAATTGCCCATCACACTGAGATAATGTACAGCTGCAATGACGTCAGCTGCCCTACCAAGAGTCCTGTGATGGGGGCTTGGAATAATGCAACTGAATAAAAGTAATAAAAAGGTCTCTGTTAGCATATACAGTGTGGTGACAATGCTGGGGACTTGTGAATACCCTCTTGAGGTGTGTGACCTCTGCCAAGAGCATGGAGCTTCTTAGGTTTGGGGAATAACTCTTGATGTGTTCAGTTAACAGTATCTTTCAAAATTTCTCATGGAGCAGGCCCTGAAGATACGGGGCCAGAAAAATATATCTTGCCTCATCAGCATAATAGTAATGCTCTGTCCTGTGTTCAGTAATGATCTCACCAAGAGACTCTGTATTTACAGCATGGGAAATGGGAAAAGAGAAGAGCCTTGAAGGGTGCCACATTTCAGTTTCCTTTACTCTGACACATAATTACCCAGCAGAGACAGTTATCTCCCATTTTTCAGACAGCTGGAAAAGGAAGGCTGCTCTTAGGGGTAAGACCTTGGGAGATACAAGCTCAGTAGCTGGCTCTGAGAGAGCTCTTTTAGTATACCCTTGAGCCAGTGCTTCAACTGGCCACTATTTGGTACCCCTTATTTACAATATGAACACTATTTCTAATTGTCTTGATATTTCTAGGCCCTTGTGGATGTGACTGGGTTGCAGCAAAACACCTGTAAAGTGTCAAAAACGTGACATTCCAATGCTGTTTGAACCTGTGTGCACCACCAAGCTGCAAATAATGAACATGAATAAGGCTACTGGAGAACAGCTTTAGAAACACCATCCATTTCCTCTGGCTGCTAAAATGATTTTAAAATTCCAGGAAAATCTAAACAATGCCAAACTTTTTTTTAGGGACAGAACATTAATGACACCTATAATTGAAGCTGTCCTTAAATTTAATTCTAGAGTTTTCCCATTTTCCTAGGAATTGGCAAAACTGAGAAGGTTTATTTGCTTCAGGCTGCATTTTTAGACTCTTTTCTTGTAAAGTTTCTGGGTAAAGCACTAAGGAAACAGTCTATTGTTTGATCATTATGAATTTCTGACACCTGTTTCCTTCGGAAGCTTTCAAGCAGAAGCTTGAAACGTATTGCAAAAGGACAGAGAAAGAGGAGGTGCTCTTTTATTGTTTCCTTGAAATGTTGTAACACTCAAGCTGTTTTTTTTTTCTCTCTGCAAGACACTTGGTGCGCATTCTGTTTTCCCTGGAGATGCTCCAGCACTCTGACCCAGCCACACACGTGCCGGCACCAGTGTCTGTGCGCTCAACATTCACCATCCTGAGGGAACAGCACCAAATCAGGACTTTCTCTGAAATGGTTCATCCCAGTTGCTGGTGACGCGAAGACATACCTGGCTGCAAACACAGCGAGCAGAATGAAGGAAATTTTCCCTCCTACTGTTCATGTTGTTATTGATCTCCCTGCTCTTACCAGAGATCAGAAAGGAATCAGAAAAGAATCTCAAGATCAGAAAAGGAAGGAAAGCAGGAGTTTTGCAGGGGAAGCACCAAGGGGGTGGGGAGCTGAGTGGAAGGGGACATGGGAGAGGATGAGGTTGAGGGAGTGAAAACCTCTAAATCTGCAGGAAGGGGAAATGGAGAAGGAGACTGGGAGCTGACAAACAAGAGAGGAGATGAAGGCTCCTGGATGAGGTGGAAGAGGCTCAGTAAAACCCTTTAGAATCTGGAGCTGGAGCTGAGCTCAAGAGTACCGAATCCGAGTATGGACATCCGAGCAGCAGATTGCTGTCTAAAATGTTGCTCTTAACGCCCCTTTTAATAGAAAAGCTTTATGGAGGATAATGACCTTCTACTGCTGCCAGCCACACATCAAAGGCCAGAGAACTGTGCCAGGGTAGTTATCTCCTGTCATGGGTCTGTCAGGAATCCCTCCTTCCTACTCCAAGCATTTTCGTGTCTTAAAAATACTGTGGACAGTATTCAGAGAATTTAAAAGTTACATGTTCAGTAAATATTTGAAGGAAGATTATTTCCCCGCTCTTAATCACCTACTGCCTGTGCATTATTGGGCTCTTTAATGTATTTACAGAATGAGGAGCAAAACTAACCCGGCATATTTTACCAGCAGCTTTTCACGTTTCTCAGACTCTCTAAGCTAGAGATTTGAAGAGGCTCTTTCCAAATTGGATGCACTTTTAAATGTGTGTTTCCAGAAAGAGCAAACAGCCTAAATGATAGTTGCCCATACATGACTTTACTGGGCCATTTCTTAAGCTAGGCCACTTCTGGAGCTCAGAAGAAGAATCCTGACCTTTCTAAGAGGCCCACTTTGGACATGAAGCTAGTTTATAGCACTCACATAGTCCCTAAAATTTACAAAACTTTGCCTGGCAGCAGCCATACATGTTTATATATTTTAGACTTCTGAAGAAATGTTTGAAGTGAAGTTGTCTTTTAAGCACGAGCAAGATGGAGCCAAGTTTAGCACTCCTAACTTTGGCCACGTTTTGGTCAGGCAGGGGCAAAATTTCTGATCAGAAAATGATGGGACTGTTAGTTTTCGACTTTGCTTGAATCAAAACCTGTCCAACTGATTTTTCTTCACCTTTCCAGAATTTCTCATGGAGACAGACCATGTGGATTTGAAGTGCTAAGGGAACTTGAAAGAAAGCTCTGAGCAATGCAGGAGATAAGCTGGAAAAAAAGTCATGTGTCATAGTTAACAAGAACTGTTAAAACATACATGGGATGGTGTAACACAAATGCAAAGTGTTGTAGAGAGGCAAACACACCTATGCTGAATGGAATATGTTCAGGAGGAAGGTAGTTTACTTGCCACTCACAAACAGGGGAATCATCAGAAGATGGCAAAGTGGGGCCAGAACATGACTTCTGTGTCACTAGCACAGGTAAAGGGAGCTGGGAAACCAGACGTAGAAGGGAAATAAGAGAAAAAAAGTATGCTGCAAAATTTATACCAAACTACAGGGGATAGATATGAGCTCCTAAGTCTTAATCCACCCTGTGCCCCTGTGGCATCTCCACTCTCTATTCAGGTCTGAATTTTACAAGAAAGACCCAAGTTTTTATGCTAAAAATATTTACACAGAAAATGCTTCACTGAGAAATGACTCCAGCCAAAAATACTTGTTGCAGCCCTCCCCAGGTAGACAAGTATTCCAGAGGTGAATCTCTCGCTTTGTATTCTTTGCTATCAGCTTATCAGTGGCAAGAGCCTGTTCTGGGCTTCTACTGCGTGAGGGAGGAGAGGAGCAAGAAGAGTTCTTGCCTCAAGAGCTTGTGGGCTGTGAATACCTGCTGCAAGTGGGCAGTGGGAGACCCCCCAGGGATGACTCGCAGCTGTCTTGGAGCACCAACTGTCCCTAGAGGACCTCTGCAGTGCTGGGGGTCTGCTGGCTGTGGACATACTGCAGAGGCAGAGGCAACCTGGGCTCTTCTCTCTTGCAGGTGTGAGGGCAGGACCTTGAGGTGCTGCAGGCTCATGGCAGGACTGCATTTGGAGTCCTCCCCTCACACAAAGGGACACGTGCTGCCTTGGGTACCCTGCCCCTGGCTCATCCTGTCAGGAAATTCGTCTGTCTGCTGGTGATGAGAGCAAAAGTACCAGTCACCAAACACAGGGGTGGAAGGGGTGCAGGTGAAATCTGAAGATGTGATACCAGTGAGCACCTCAGCACTGGTACCGAGCAGGTGTCCTCTGCACCCTGCTGAAACTGTGAAGGCTCAATTAACAGCTTCCCCCAAAAGGGCTGGCAGCTCCTCTGCTGCATAGAGTGAATACACACTGAAATGGCTTCTAAATCATGTGAAGTATAAGATCTTGCCCCTTCTGAGCAAAATGCCTCTCCATCTCACTAAAGATTTTTTTCTTGATTCTCTATGATTGGTATTCACAGAATGAAAGAGAGGGGAGTGGTCTTGGCTGTGAGCATGAAGGAGAAACAGCAGGACCTTGGCTGCAACAAGAGGTGTTTAAAACTCTGAATGCTAACACCTCCAGCAGCACTTCCCTGAAACAATACACTGGATACAATAATGGGAACCCTGCCTGTATTTTACAGACCAGCCTGTTAAATGAGTGACCACGCTAACAATCATCATTATGTCTGAGTACCACTTTTTGTTTTATTTCTATCCACATGTTTTAGAGCACCTTTTATATCAGATTGACATGGCCTAATAGCTTGGCAGATTATCAGAGCAAGCAGACAACAATTGATGAAATTATTGGTGCCTATTAATAAGAGAGTGTTAGCTATTATGCTAATTGTGTATTCACAAGAGAGCCAGAGTGCAAGTATATTATACCTTCACACAGCAAAGTGTTTCAGCTGATGTTATTACTGATTATATTTGAATTCATACTTTTCAACACTTGCCCTCTTTTCCTTTTTTTGCTCGACAGCAAATTTCTAAAAATATATTTGGTGATGCATCCTGGTACCAGCTGTGCAGGGTCTGCAGTAATTTGTTATCCTAGACCGTCATTGTCAAGTTGGACAATACGGCTCAGTGTGGCCCTAGTTTTAGGAATCATAATATCATTTCATTAATATGTGCCCAAGTGCTTTATTTTTTAAGGACACTGCTGACCACACACAAATACACACACTTAGTTATGAATGCTACATTGCCCCTGTAGAAATATGTCTATCATATTTCTGCTAACTGTGACATTTTGTGTCACTCATGGGTGCTGGTACATGGCTCTCTATAACTGAGACACCAGCTTCCTACTTTTTCTTGCTGCTTTCCCCTGCTGCGTATAATCACAGAACTATAGGAGCAGCTTTTTTTTTTTTTTTTTCCTCTCCTGTTACCAGAGTATTGCTATTTCTGACATCTTAACATCTAGATGTTGTAAGGGAAGGCTAGACAAAGCAATCTTGTCCTAAGCTGTCATGGTGGTGCACTTCTTCTCTAGAGCTGGAGACTAAAGAAACACCTTCAAAAAAACTCATTTTCCAGCAATGAGGCAAGTTAATTAACAACAGTATCCAGAAGATATTTGTGCAGCTTGTTTCTAAAATTCTCCAGCAAAGATTTCCCAGGCACTGTGGAAACACCCTCAGAAAATAGAGAATTTTTGCTTTACATTGAGATGTCAAATAAACCTGTGTTGTATGGCTTAAAAGTTAAGACCAAGGAAGGAGAGTAGTCATGAGAGAAAATAATAGACCTGCAGAAAACTCTTTCTACTCTACATGCATTTTCTTCTGAGGCTACAGTAAGTTGAAAATAGATGACCTCTCTCTTAACAGGCAACCAAGGATGTTTGAGGGCTACTGGAAGATGCTCCTACTTGCTGAAAATGCTGTTGAATTTTTTATCTGATGTGATTTGTCAAGATTGAAAAAAGAAGTAAACAAAAGAAGTCTGACACAAAGTTTCTACAAAAATGTGAAAGAGGGAGTAACACATTCTTCTTTTTCTCTGGGATCACAGCAATTAATTCACAAGGGTTTTTTAAATCCCATGGCAGCTTAGTCAGAATGAGAGTGAGGGTATTTAGCCATTTCTGCTGAGATGTGCTTTAAAAAGAGAAATGATGTTTCATGGGATATTTCGGCAGTTCTAAAAAAATACACTCACCTCAATGCAAGACTGATGAAGTTTGAGTACCATTAGCAATATCCACCTCTGAATATCCTCTAAGGATACTACTGTTATTACCATTGAAAACTCAGCAATCCTGCTGTAGCAGCATAAAAATTAAACTGATGAGCTGCAACTTAAGTATTTAACAACAAGATAGCAAATGAACTATTCAAATATGCTGCATCTTAGTAATTTATAACTGTAACTAACGGAGAAAGCAACAAGAAGTATTAGCGAGATTAGGGTGAACTAATAGCAATCAAGTGTGAACGCTGGGGAGGGCATAATGGGTGGCAGGAGAAATGAAGCAGCAAAGATAGATAATTACTGAAGGAAGAAGAGATTTTAGTAGCTCTGACGTTGACGGGTAGTAAAGCATTAAATGTCTGATCCAAAACAATTGAAGTTGATGATACCACAGTAGCAGCAGCCAATTTTTCTGTTATGTTATAATGGTTAAGGTGCTTGGCCTGGAAGATGACATTTCAGACCAGTGCAGCTTTTTTCCTCCTTTGTGTAGTCAGGAATGTAGGAGTTACAGGAACAAGAAGGAAGGAAGAAAGAATGGCTCCAGAAATGAGGGCTTTGACACTCATCTTTTGCATAACAGGTTAGTGACTAGTACCTTCCATGGGGAAATAACTAGAACTAGGACTTTCCTGGGAAGCAAGTGAACACGGCCCTCACCTCTGCTCCCCAGGGCATTTTACGTGGCCTACTCAGGGAGAAGTAATCCCCACCAGCCAGGTGAGAACTTGTGTGTAGAAACCTGCTGGTGACCAAGCAGTAGTGGAACAGCCTTCTGGTTGTCCATCCACAAGCAGGAGGAAGCACTTCCTGACCACTATTGGCAACAGAAATCTTAATGCGAATAGAAAAGGAAAATTATTTGGGGTGGAGTGCATGAGATACTTTGTTAGCTGCACTCATGGAATGACTCCAAAATAGGGACCTGCAACCCTGGCAGTCCAGAAACTCTAGAAGTGATGCAGGTCTGCTGAGCTCCTGGTGTTCTCCTGAAGACCTGAAGGAGGCCATTCAAAGATTCGAGTATTTTTTTCTGACTTCAGCTCAGGCCAGTATCTCTTCACTAAAAATGGGCATTTCCCAGGGCCAAAAAAACCACACGAAAACAAGAAAAGGATTTGACTCAACAGACACTTGATCTGACGCTTGTTTGTTGTTGATACTATTTTTCATTGCCTCCGGGCTATTTTGCTTGTTTTTACTCAGGCAAATAATCATGAGTGAAAATAAAGTCAAGCTGTCCAAATGTAGCCAAACGGATGGGTTTTTGCAATCATATTTAGATATTTGTCCATCTTGTGGGACCCCAAAAGTGATGTATGCATAAGATTATTTATCAGATTGCTCTTACTGCTTTGACTGACAGGAGGGAATACATAGAGCTTCATTCCAAGATCAAACAAAAAGGGTCCAGACATATAGATTAGATGGCTTTGAAGCTCCTGAAGCTCCTTTTTCTGAGCCAAGAAAAAATACAAAACAAAAGTGAAATGCAGAGGAGTTTTTTACAGTATATTTATCATAAAACTGAGTGAATTATAGTGGTACTTGCAGAAAAATACTGTACCAAGAACGACACATAAATATCACTTTTAAAATGCAAATATTGATCATGAATCTGTCTTATAAGAATATAACACTTTTTTATTTAGTTTTTATTTTTACTCAGTAAAGGCTAAAATGTAAGACTATATCAAAATTATTTGTATATAGGTAATAAATAGTATTAGGTTAGGTTTCAAGGCAGAAGCAAAAGATGGCTGTATCTCTAGCCTGAAGAACCATATTGTGTGATAATGAGCACAATTCTCATGTTTTTCTTCACATCAATGTGTTCAATATAGACATAAATTGAACTTTTAAAGAGGATTTTTGGCAGGCAATTTATACCAGTGTTTGTAGCTGTTTTGCAGGAGGAGAATTTGCACAGAAATGAAAAGTCTATTAACATCTGTAAGTACAATTGCCCAACAGAAAAAGGATAGAGAAAAGGAGGATGCCATTCAAAATTACCACAATCCCTGTTAAAATTGTTCTTCCTCTATATTCCATAACAACCATTAGTCAGTATGAAAGTGAATATGTTTCCCTCCAATTTGTGTCCAAGTAAGCTTGGTGAGCTTCTGGGAATCACATTTCCCCTTTGGAAGCTAAAGAGAAAGAAAAAGCAAACTAATTAAAAAAAAATAATTATGTCAACATTACAGAGCAAAATGAGAACAGGGGAAGTTACATTTCAACCCTACCAGTTCCAGTAACGTCTCTCCAATCTGAAATTGCAGTGGTTCTATGAAATGGAGTCACATTTGGTATTTTGCTTGACCTTTTGCATGAAGAGGCAGGTGTGAGGGAATATCCAGTTCCCTACAAAAATGTTATACTAATGAACACAATCTTGGGAAGGGAAGGAAGGGGTTAGGGGATGCTATAAACCCTAAGCAGTTATTTTCCATTCTCTGGCCCCCCCACCCAGAGGGTGTTCTGTGGGTTTTAGAAAGTATTTAGTCAATGCAATCTATCCTATTGTGCACTTACAGTGCAAGTGATTAACTGATGTTGCTGGTTAATGCAGTGAATATGTTTCTGTATATGTTTAATCTGTGTGGTTTAGGCTGTGTTGAAGTTGCATCAATTTGCTGTGTTAACTGTTATGCAGCATAAATAGGGCCTTTACAGAAATTTGAATTGGGAACTGAATGAAAAGAGGCAGAGATAATTTCAGCTGTCACTATCCATATTTCCAAATTATTTTCTTTTAATGCACTCTTCTCCCATTTTAAATACTAGTTTGGGGATATGTATGGATAAAACAGGAAACCATTTTTGACTCAGATTTTACTCCCTCAAGTACCACACCTGGTACCCCCAGGTGGACGAACTGATGTACATGCATGCACACACACACACACACACACACACNNNAGGTGGACGAACTGATGTACATGCATGCACACACACACACACACACACACACGAGTGCAGGGTATTGCCCACGTTCTCACTTGCTGCCTGCCCTTCAAGAAACACCTGCCATTTGGTGCTTCCCTGTGGGGAAACCTGTGGGCAGCCTCCCTGTGGGGACAGACTGGCAGAGGGACCACAAATCTGTGATTGAAATCCTTTGCCAGATGCTAACAACTAGACAGGATTAGGTAGAAGAATTGCATTTATTTTGATTTTATATTGTCAAAAAAGATTGTGGCATTAACACCACCAAATGCGTGCAGACACATTTATGTAGAGAGGGACCAGAAGACTCAGCTAAATATTCCTTCCTCCTTAGAGGAGATGTGGATGTAGAGGCAAAGCAAGTGGCTGGAATATAATGTTAGGCTGAAGGTCTGCGGGAAAGAGCATTTCCTCTGTTACTATCATCTCTGTTTTAATTTTGGAGACAGAACAAAACAATGTATGTTTCACAGGCATCCCTAGCCTATCCCTCATAGCTTCACTTGCTGCACTTCTCTTTAGCACGTTGGTTTTACACATCCACATCCTAAAATGTGTAGGGAATAGCTCCCTCCGCTGCAAAATAGGAGGTATTGCAGCAAGCCATAGAGGACCAAGCTTGTACCTGTTCCTGAAGTGTTAAAGGGAAAATCGGCCTGTTTAATTGGAATGCTGTGGGAAATTGCACTTGCTGATCCATTTGTATTTCCTATATTTATAGTGTGTAATTTGTGAATTATAGTGAGGTTGTGAATTCACCTACAAATATAACGAGCCTTTAAGAAACACAATAGGAACAGCTCATTAAGAAAATTCTTCCCTAAGAATAAACAAACTTTGCATCTGTTAGACTTCTCTTTACTGATCGGAGGGCTTATATATTCTTCCAATAAAAAAAAGATAAAAGAAGCATCTGTTTCATAGTCAACATAGTGACAGCTTAATTGTGTAAGAATACAAATACTACAAGAACTGCAGACGCTGGGTCAGTCCATCTATCATAATATCTTGTCTCAAAAAGTGTTTGATGTCCAGTGCTTTGAGAACAGTGTAAGACTAGCATACACAGAGAGCAATCTTTTCCTAATAAAAACCCAAAACTCACCTCCCTCCTCCTCCTACCGGGGGGTTTGCTCTAATTCCTGGTGTCAATGAACATTACATTGTTGGTGGTGCCCTGACCCCAGGCTCCCCCTTTCCCCCCCCAGCCCCCAGGGTTGGGGTTGAAAAGGGGTCCCTTTCAGCGGGCAGAGGTTTGGTGAGGAGATGCCTTTTCTCCCCATGTCAGAGGTTTTGTGCTCTGGCCCTGACG
>JAOXNG010000001.1:23738624-23748999 GCA_028566535.1 Scolopax minor | reverse complement strand
TTTTAGTACCCAAGAATGTGTTTCACTTTTTCTCCAATTCCTAAACATTTAAATGGAAATCAAATACCAGTTCACCTCACTGGGAGTGAGGAAATAAATTCTTGTTTATGAATCACTTCTGAGAAAATAAGGAATACTAGAGAAAAGCCCATTAATAATTGGAAAGAGAGAAACAATTAACAAGAGGAAATTAACAGTTCTATTGTCATGGCTGGATTTGAGCAATACAGGAAAGGCAGAACATGCACCAGAACTCCCAAGTCAAGTGAAGATAAGATATTGCAGATTTAGCCAGTACCAGCGGGTTATCTTATGCAAAAATAAATTATATAATTATGTATAGTCATCATGCACATTAATATGTAACATTGTAAAAACAGGCCTTTGGTACTATTCTGCACCTCTTTGAATATGGTTACAAGACCTCCATTCAGTCACTGCAGTGTGGTGGTTCTTCCCTATAGAGTTGCAGCAGGCATAAGAAAAACACCCAGCAGAAGCAGCACCAAAGCTACAAACACTGATTTATTCATGGCCTTCAATACAGATAAATACAGGGTAAGCCAGGATAAACATCAAAGAAGCAGCCAGAGCATATTGCACACAAACAGCCCCAGATAGATTACATTTGAGTAACTCTCAAATGTAGCTGATCTAAACTGCTGCACAACAAAAGCTCTAAAGTAATCCCTCAATTCTATTAATTTGAAGAGGAATAAATTGTGCACATTTATGTCAGTTAAATTCTGTTCACCTAGAAGTATTACCACACAATTTTTGCCAACTACTTCAACAAATATTTAAAAAAAAAATGCTGTTCTGGAGTTGCCACAACATCTAACACTTATTAAAAAAAAGGTATCAGCTTAGTGCTCTGATGTTGCTTAAAAAAATTTGATAGTTTACTTACAGTTTTGATCCATAACATAATCACAGTTGTTTTATCACTCAATAGTTTTATTCAATGTCTACATGTGTTAATTTCAATACATTAAATTATTCCTACAGTCCTCTCACTGAAAAAAAGCAAGCATATAACCTCACATTCTAGTACATACCTTTATTCTATGAAATCGAACAATATCTCCAACTTTGTAAATTTTTGGTAGGGCATCTAGATTTCCATTAAAAAGAGTGCACGTTAACTTGACATTTGATGGGTCCACAAGTGTTACAACTGAGCAATAATCTGTAAAATATAAAAGTGTCTGAATGAGTAATAGGCATTATGGAGTTATTATTGAACTTGAGATGAACAACCATATGGACAATTTTTTTCTGCTGTGATATGTGTAACTCTTCCAAAGTCAATTTAGTTAAAGAAGCATAACAACTGAAGTGTGGCCCATCTTGCCGATAATTAGTCCAAATAACTGAAAATGAAATGGATGACTAAGCCCAGGTCTGGGAGCCAGGAAGGCACAAAACTTTTTTTTCTGTCTGCAGCAGGCATGCTGTACCTTCAAGTTTCAATTATTTCCTCTATGAAGTGGGGAGGATATGTAGAGGTAATGAATTCTACAAGTTCTAAAAGCAAATTAAAATATAAATTACTTATTTTTCACTTCACCACAATATGTAAGATACATACTGCAAGGATAGTTACACAGCAGTAGTCAGAAAGTATAGCAGGAATCTGAAATGTGTCCTTTTAACGCCAAACTTCAGTAACAGAATTTCACTTCTATTAATTACATAAAGGTAAATTCAAAACAAGACAGAAATATGCCAGAGCAAACCAGGGCAATATATGCAGATGACATAAAAGAAACCTGTATTTTCCATTTCAGCTTACAGAAGCACGAATGCTCAGGTATGTTACAAACATAAAATTGAGTAGACTAGACTTGCTCTTTCACAGCATGGTAGCTGGTTGAACTGCCTGATAACTTTTCAAATACCCAGTATCATTATGACTGTATGTTTAGAACCTCAAACATCCACACACCTTGTGCTAGTTGCTTTTAATCAGCAAGACAGAATGCTTTTGTCTTGGATACTTATTATGCCAGCATTTACTGAAATTTATAGTTCAGGACTGAATTACAAATTTTCAGCGCATCAGTAGAGAAATTAGATCATAGCCTATTATTTTTACCTTGATGACAACCTTGATACATTTATGTATACAAAACTTTGGCTTTTAGAAAGAATTAAGGATGGTGTTTTTTGGGCAAGCCCACACCAGAGCAGGTATGCCCAACTGGTTCTCATGAATAACCTATGCCAGAGCAGGTACTCCCCCTCAAAAGGGAAGGGGCTGCAGCCCCATGGAGGAACCCACGCTACAGCAGAGGACACCACTAGGAAGGAAGATACAGAAGGAAAAAAAAGACTAAGCAACATGAAGCAGCAGAAAGAAACTGCTACACACTGGTCTCAACCTCCTGTACCACCATTTGCTCCTCTAAGAGACACAGTGTCCTGCAGCAGTAACAAGGGAGTGGAGACAAGGAAGGGGGAAGGAGAGGTGTTTGGAGAGAAGCTGAGCCTGGAAAAAAGTCAGGGAAAGGTGTTTTCCCTAAGCATTTAAATATTTCTCTTCTTTATCTGAATCAGTTATTAAATGTTTATGTTAACTGGCAATTAACTAAATTCCCCAAGTCAAATCTGGTTTGTGACAGATACTTTTTTAACTTTCAAAAATAAATCCCAAAACAAACAAAATACCCCAACTTCCCTTGGCTATAAGTCTACAAGGCAGTTAGAGATAGTGACACTAAACTGGAGTTTACATACCTGTAAACTGAAAAAACATGTTATAATGCTAAAACAAGGTTGATAAAATCTACATCATACATTTTTTACAAAAAGACAGACAAATAATTAAATTATTGCTAGATAGTTTTGAAAAAAACAATACTACTGGTCTCCTAAAACTGTCAGACTTGCATTAAATAAAAACTATTGAAAGACAGTCAATAGAAGAAAATGGTCATTCATAAACTTCCCCAAATACGAAGACAGAGAGATTAATGTTTCTTAGCCCTGTACAACTGTAACAGTCATTGAAAAGTTAAAAGTTTCCTCCACTGTATGGGAGTTTGGGTTCATTCTTCAGATTCGAGCTTTCTTTTTATAAATACCTTAGCATTTTGGCTCTTTTTTGGACTGCTACATCAGTCATTAGCAAGCTCAGAAAGTCAGCAACTCTCCACAGTGTAAAGATACATTACAAAAAACCAAACAAAAACCCCCAAAATTTCACTGCTCACTTATAAATTTATTTTTCTGTCATTGGAAGAAAATCAGCATTGCTACAAAAGCTTTTCAGATGAGTAGTTGCTGATATTGTAGGAAGGCATTCAGTACTTACTAAATATGCTTATTTTGGTTTTACTGAGGACTTCAGCAATTCCTAACAAATCTGCTTGAATAAACAACTTTTAAGGGATAAATCATTGATCTAATTACAAATCTCCTTTTAGGCAATCACATGCCTTACTAATGCTTGTATATTCCTTACTAAGATTGAATTGGAAAGACCACTATCCTGGATCAATAACTTCCCCCTGCAAAGAGATAAAAAAAAGTCATTGACAATGTTACTTAGCAATGAAGGACTGTAACTGGAGATTGCCTGTTTCTTAAGTTTCAATAGACACCAAAAAAAAAAGAGCGAGATTATTGTAGCAAACATTAATGCTGTTTTCAGGAATTACTGAGGCCATTCAGTAAATAAGTGTCTTTGGACTGAAATCATGCAGCTGAACCAGGTAACCAACCTACCAGTATGTTCAGCAAAAGACAAGAAGAAAAAAATAATACAAAGATATACACACTCCCCAGCTGTGAGTACGCACACAGATACTGCAAAACCCCAAAACAAAACCTCTAAAGAAGGGATGGAGCACTTCCTCTGAGAGAGCTGGTTGTGCAGCTTGGAGAAGAGAAGGCTCCAGGGAGACCTCATAGCAGCCTACGAGTATCTGAAGGGAGCCTACAGGAGAGCCAGAGAGACTCTGTCAGGAAGCGTAGTGAAAGGACAAGGGGCAATGGTTTTAAATTGGAAGAGGGGAGATTTACATTAGATATTAGGAAGAAGCACTGGAACAGGTTGCCCAGAGAAGCTGTGGATGCCCCATCCCTGGAAGTGTTTAAGGCCAGGCTGGATGGGGCTTTGAGTAACCTGCTGTAGTGTAAGGTGTCCCTGCCCATGGCAGGGGGGTTGGAACTAGATGATCTCTAAGGTTCTTTCCAACTCCAACCATTCTATGATTCTATAATTCTATGAAACTGAAGATGTTTTATTACACCTTGTTATCTCTAACATGGCTATGCACTTAAGAGATACAAACATTCAGTAAGTACCAGAAACATCTGGCTAAACAGATGCTTTCATGACATCACTTGTAAATTGTAGATCAAAGTAACTGTCTTGAGATTTCTTCCTATTAACTATTTATTCAACTGTTTAATTTTTCATTTCCTTCTTAAAATTTTTTGAACTTTTGTTTTCAATATTAGATGGTAGGAAACAGCAATTATTTTTTAAAAGACCAAACCACTGTGAGCAGAAGGTAAAAGAATATTACTCTCATCTTTAGGCTCCAGAAATGAAATCACTACCTCTACCTCTGCAACACTTTTTGTTCTGTTCTGATAAATTTAAATACATGGTCATTATTCTGATTTGGAAAAAAACAAACCAGAATACAATATTTTACAGAACAAAACTGTTGTAGATTTAACTCGAGTCTGCATCCTCACAAACAGAGCATCAGATACCACAACAGATTGTGACTAGTTTGCTTTGTACGCTAAAGTTGGTTTGCTATTATTTACTAAAAATTTACTGTTTTCACTGAAATTGCCCACATGTAATATTTTTTTTCATCTACATAGTTCTAAACAAATTCTGGGTTAAGAATTTTTGATGTACTTTTGGCTCCAGATCAAATAAAATTTGAAAATAAATAAAAATAAACAACTTAGGCCTTCAAAATACCTTTAAGAATCTTATCTATAGTTCTTAAGCTGCATTTTGGCATGTAGAACTGCTGACCTGGAACTGTTCAAGGTTTTTAGAAGTGTGCTTTCTGAAAATGGCACCTTTTAATAATTTTTATAGTTACCATCCACATGCATGTCTAGTTAGGCTAAAATTAGATTTTACTTCAACATGTGACATATGAATGCACTAAGGGAACAAGTTAGGTGGATGCTTCCACAGGTAAATGGAATATAATTCTTATGACTAACTGTTTACCAGCAGGAAGGATTCTCTCACCGTAATTCTTCCCTGCATTATGGAAAACATTGATTACTATCTGCAAAAAGAGCTGGGGAAGCAGTAGTGTCACATTGTAACATTCCAAAAGTTTTCACGGTCAAGCACACAATCTCTGTAATTGGACACTACAAAGACAGAGGATTTCTTTTTCTACATTTACTGGTTTTACTTAAGCTAAATACTTGAGATGTCCTTAGGCTTAAGCAGGGCGAGAGAGGAGAGAGGAGAGAATCACCTTTGTTAAAAAAATTAACTAAGACTCTTAAGCTGTTGAGGAAGGAAAGCTGGAATGTAATTTTAAAAACTTCCAACAGACTTTCCAGACAGAAAGCCTGTTGTGCCAAACAGGACCTGAAATACTTTCTTGAAAGTACTGTTTTCAAAACACATAGAATTCCCTGTATAAATATTCCTAACTGCACAAACCGAGCTGAAGCATGCTCAGTTAAAACAACTTTCTATGGAATAAATAATAATTTATAATCATATTGAAAATTCATTTAATTAGTGTTTTAACATTTGTCTAATGCATATGATGAACATTTCATTATAGATTATATAAACTAACAAGGCTAAATTAGGTACCACTTGCTTGCAATGGGAAGAGAGTGCAAGGCTTCATCCTTAAGCTTTAATACACTGAAGAAGGAACAATATTTCATATCTAGGGGCACATCTAATGGTAAAGACCCATATGGATTAACTAATGTGGCTCCACTGCCCATGCTTCCAGCAGGTACCAGCTTAAAGCTATGATTCCATTAACATGGTGTCAGAAAGGGAATGCATTAGTGCAGGATTGTGCCAGATCTAATGCAAATACAGAATTTTCTGACAGGAACCATTTCATGCCCTGGCAATTAAGAGAAATCATTGAGCATTTCGTACACTCTCAAGTGGATATAACCCTGGATTGTGTAATAAACCCCAAACCCAACATTGGCATATTTAACTAAGTAGTGAATATTTTTACACTAAAGCTCAAATCAATTAAAACTTTAGAGATTTTAATGATAAAATAGCAAGTGAATCACAACAATCTTCGTAAATCAGAAACTTTTCAAATTGTGTCCCTGATCTCCATTGATGTAGCTGCGGTTGGGTTTTTTTTCATACTACCAACTGAAAATATACAGGAACGATATATTAGGAAGTTATTAATGACATCTAGGCAAGGACTAGCTCAAGGACTAAATCACCATTTTCCCTATTAAATTCTACTACTTAAGAAATTGAAGTGATTAATTTGTCAAAGAGATCAGTTGCAAAAACGTTTACTAGTTGTTTCAGAGACATATTACCTTGATAATCAGTGCACCTAGCTTTATTTGTGTTACACATCCAGAAAGAATAGCTGTCAATAATTTTCAACTATCAGTGCTTGTCTAAGCAAGATATTCAAAGTCCCCAGGTCTCCAAAGACTTTTTAAGGCAGCTGATCATGTGATGATAAATCTAGATCATGTGTGATCCTTCAAGAACTGCCCATCTGTAATTTACTCAAAGAGTAAAAGTAGTCCTCTCTACATTTCATTCATTTCCTTCTTACCCTTTCTGTTGCCAGCAATATGAATAAAGGAAACAAAACCTTTAGAAGATTTGTGGGGTTTATTTTGTTTCTTTGCTTTTAAGACTGAGTTTTAAACTCACAATATTTTTCAGGAGGAAGTGCCTCCTTTCACCACTGGCAATATCCTGAATTATTTCAGATAGAGCTCATCTTTTCTGTTCCTTATGAATGTAATAAATTTTCTAAGAAATTTATTACAATTGCAGGCTGAGAATATCAGTAACCACCCAACTTTTGAAATAGATATATATGTATTCTATATATTTATATACTACATAGATATTGTTAAGACTGATAGCATATGAATGGGTCTAGCATAAGCAAGCAATCACCAGACACCACCACAAAAGGATTTTGAGGAGCTCATTACAGTGAAAGATGTTGTTTGGCAGCCTGTGCAGAAAAAAGCCGAGTAAATCGATATTGAAATAATTTATCAATCTTTTACTTTAAAACCAAAATACTGTTCTCTGCTTTGTACAGTTCCAGATTATGCTTGTATCTTTACTAGGAAGACTTCTACAGATTTCAGTGGCACATCAAACAGGAAAGAGTATCAGTGATCAGCTCTCCCATCCAAAAGAAGTGTTTTGTAAACATTTTTATTTGGTCCTTCCATTTGAGAGAGAATAAATACTATGTGTTATTATTGATCTTCTTTTTAAGCTAGAGATTATTCATTCCCCTGAGATAACCTTTAAAGGGAACTTGTTTTCCAAGATCACTTCTCCAGATTTATCCTGGTTTTTGTCCTGTTTCCAGTCTAAATGCATTGAGTTCCTGCAGATACTTCCATTTACCATTTCTTCTCATTTACAACTCGGAATGTCTGTTGTGTTGTAACATTCATAATGTAAAGCAATTGGAATTCATACATCTTTGTACTTACTTTTACTGGGCTACTGCATTATCAAAAAAACCCTTATTTTTTCTGAAAAAACTGACATCCAACTTTTCCACAGCTTTGTCTAAAAAACCTTTGCTTCTATACAAAACAATCAAAATATTGTTTCATCTGAAAGATTTGCTATTTATTGTTTAGCAAAATAACTACAGTGTATCAATGACTATGTAGAATATGATAATATTCATTTTAATTTACTCTCAAGAGGAAAAAAAACAACATGCACTATATTTACTATAAAGACAGATGGACTGTTACTGGCTCAGTTCCCAACTTAATGACTACATCTATTTTTAAACGTTAACGTTTAAATTAGATTATCCCATATTCTTCGGACATGTTTTTTGTTTATGTTTCAGAGTTATTCTGGGAAACACTTACTGAGTTATCAACATTTAGTAAGAATGTAGAATGGAAAGGTTTTCTAGGAGCAAGCCTTGTCACCTTCTATAATGAACACCAATGGGAATCTATTTTGACAACTAAGGGTATGGGAAGCACAGAACTGCTCTCCCGAGGACACCAGTGCACTAAGGCCTAGTGCTGCAGATACATTGCTGATTCTGTTGACATGGTCAACAGCATGTAAAATTGCTGCTGAATTCCCAAAAGCTACTCATGAGCTTGTGGACCCAGTTAATCTAATATATTCTTGAAAAATCCTATGTTGCTCTGCATAACTGAATTATGACTGCTGACTGGGCCAGCAGCTGCTCTTAGTACAGCTGACACTTGGTAGCCCAGAGAGCAGCAAGTCTTGTTTTTCCTGCAGTGCAGGCACATGCTAGACCAAACTTTATCTACGAGTGAAAGCAAAAATGTCCTGTCTATAAGGTCTTTCATACCAGTGCATATGTTTATCTAGAAGAATATTCCATGCACCAAATGGAAGTAATAAGGAGTGCCCACACTACCGATTATATCGATATAGATCAGTTGAACATACAGAAACTTGGATACACACAAATCTGCACAGTCCTCACAGATGCTCCTCCCACTCATACACTCTAAACTGATTCAAATGAAGGATGAAGACTGCTTGGTCTTCAAAAAGTGAAGCCATTAATTGAACCTTAGTTGGACTTGGAACCATGTTTGCACAGCTTTCAGCTATTTCACTTACATTTCAAGCTATCTTACTGTAAGGAAACCTCATTCTGGAAGCCATGGTAGGTTGTGAGAGCAGGTGTGCTCTCACAAAGGCATTTATTGCCTTATCTTGAGGGCATCACCTTCAGATTGCTGCTGGCAGTTTTTGAACAACTAAGAAGACAGATCTGTTCACAAAATCTGTTGCAGACAAGCCACTATCTCCTGGTTCCGATTTGATACTGTCTTCTTAAATTTCTGTATTTAGAAGCCACATACTGACATTATTTAAGAAACTTGCATAATAAAAACCATAAAAATCAACAGTCACCATCATAATCTATTATTTCTTGTTTGATTAGAATAACATTTAAAGGGAAAAAACTCCACAACTTTAAAATGCACAGTAAATTTATAAGCAAGAAATACTCTGATCAATTCTGAATCAAACTGCATTGAGTTAATTTAATTCATCAGGGAAATCACCTAGCTCTGTAGTTACTGAACATCTACTGAAATGGTATAACCTTCTAGCAAAAGTTGCACAATCAATAAGTGTTCACCTCAGAGAGAAAAAATGATGCAGTAGTTACACAGCTTCTACAAGTAACAAATATGCTGGCACCGCATTTATAGCATATCATAACACTTATTGTCAAAATCTCAAGGAAGAATAGTTACACAACAATCCTTTCCCACAAGGACAGGGCATTTGTAATATCTTTTTTTTTTTGCCTAAGTCCTTTTCATGCTTTATACTGATAGTACTAGCTTGATAAATATTGTCTTCATTTGCTATCCCCACCAGTCAGCCTAAACCAACTCAGACATCCCTCACATATCTGTTGTTCTGTTTCCTTGATGTTAGCTGAGAACCATGGTCAAAGGATCACCTGAGTTTGATGGTCTGGTTGATTTTTAACAAACATAGTAAGAACAGTTCTATTTGGAGGAGGAAATTTGAAATCTCTTGAATATATTACATACCAGTTCCTTTGCTTACATACGGAGGCTTGAAGAATTTCACAACGCCGTACAAATTCACTATAGTTCCATCTTTAAGATGATTCAGAGGAGTATACACATATTTCGGTGCAACAGACTGGAAAGGCGTGATAAAATCGGGGAATGAGAAAAAATTATTCAAACATTCATCCAGAATTTTGGTTTTTAACACCATCCACTCTCAGATATACTTCATTTAATCTCAAAAATAGAATAAAGTTTATCTATTTCTCTGTCACCTTAAAAACGCTAAAGATAAATATATATATATTCACAGGCAATAAAGCACACAAAAATTATTTCCATCTCTTGTGATTGTATCGTCCTTACAATAAACTAATCACTCAGTTCAAGTAAGCTTCATTATACAGGTGAAGTCATTATAATAAAGAACAAAGAAAAGTAATTTTTCCTGATTCATTTTAATGTGTGCATCCAAAGGGCACATAAATAAATAATTCTATAATTCTCATTGGCTCTGCTCAAATTCACTGTCTCGGGGGCAGTTATGCAGCAAGTGAGTATTTGGTCATTAGCCAACAGTGAAAAAAACACACACACAATAAATCACAAA
>JAOXNG010000001.1:23701814-23713625 GCA_028566535.1 Scolopax minor | reverse complement strand
GGTATGCATGTACATTAGGGGGAGGTACATGACTATATATGAACACATATACTGGGAAAGGTTGTTGAGGAAGTCAATAACAAAACAAATGAAAAGAAAAAGGTGAAAGAAGTAGTCCGTGTCCTCTTCGTGCTGACTGAGAAGTATACAGATAACCTAGGGTTAAATTCCTTTCTCCTCAAAGGCACAGCTGGAGGGTTTAAATACAAAGTGGGGGAGACAGCATGTGAGTGTATAAAGGAAAGGAATATGTGGAAAGAGTATTAGGTAAGATCACAAGCAAGGGTTTAATGACAGGAAAATAAGATCAGAAAGGCAAAAAAATACGGTGAAGAAAACCTGCCGTGTTTTAGAGGATTTTAATCCTCTACCTCTACCGTTGGACGTTTATGTAGCGTGCCTTTTTATAAGCTAAAACATGACTTAAGACCTTGTTACACTGGCACAATAAAAATAGCCCTCAGTCAGAGCTAAGATGGGGCTGCAAATTTGAGTGCACCTGGCTACCTGGACGGCTAATGATCTGACCATCTAAAGAGCCAGCTAGAGCAGAGCAGATGATAGACTGAGGAGTGTCACTTGCCCATGTCCTTTGTTTCCATCAAAAAATTTGGAGAAATCAACCATATTTTCGTACTAGTAAGCTCTGTCAAGTGAACATTGCTGGTGGAAAAATTTAAACCCTCTCTTATGACCTCTATTTTTAAATGTACACTTTGAAAAGAGCAGCTTTGGTCA
Source organism: Scolopax minor (assembly GCA_028566535.1). NCBI lineage: Eukaryota > Metazoa > Chordata > Aves > Charadriiformes > Scolopacidae > Scolopax > Scolopax minor. The sequence continues at coordinate 23,712,887 of JAOXNG010000001.1, read as the reverse complement.
CAATTAAAAATGTATTAAAAAATAAAGTTGATAAAGTGGTGAATGATACAGTCAGGAACAAAACATTTTTAGAGCCTCTTTTTAACGGGTCAGAAACAGTGGCAAAATCAAAAGAGTGCAAAGTGAGGGAATTCTGCTTTAACCCACTGATGTGCTTCTTTTTTCTGTTCTGTTTCTTTTTTTCATGTCTGTAAAATATCTACTTAGCAATTGTAATTATGTTGAAATGAAATCATGGAAAGCTTATACAGTATAGATGAATTGAATTAAAATCATTTGGAAACAGTAAGTTGCACTCCTGAGTAATTTGAACGGTTACTTGATCTCATCTTACTTCTCTCATCTTTTGCTGCTTCTGTTCCCAGCTACCTTTTTCAAATTTACTATTAAATTCTTTTATGAAATCGACTCAAACCTACAGGAATTTTATTTTTGTACATGCTGTCCTGTATATAATCAAAAGAGAAAAATAAAGAAGTTATATATAAGCAGAATTTTGATAAAAAAGATAGATCCCGGTTTTATGTGTCAACAGAACAGTTGTTGGGTCCATCATAGGTTTATCCTGAAACATGTTTTTCTTTAATTTCTAATACTTTTTTTTTTAACGATAGTCATCTCCTCTTCAATCATTCATTTCTCTTCAAGCAATTATCCAGTTTCTGCCAGTAGGATATTATCGTCAGTATGAGAAGGTAGAGGGACAGTATTTTGAGTTACATTATTTCAGAAGGCGATGTTTAACATTCTGGTAGGTATGTACTGTATGTTCTCATGCTACTTGCAGTAATCTTGAAATGTGCTGCAATTTACAGGTATCTGTTGTAATTTAACCCTAGCTGGCAACTAGGATCACACAGATACTTGACACTTCTCCCAGTCCTCTGTGGGATGGGGAGAAGAATTGGAAAAGTAAGGAAAACTCGTGGGTTGAGATAAAGACGGTTTAATAGGTAAAGGAAAAGCTGCACACACAAGCAAAGCAAAACAAGGAATCCATTCACTATTCCCATGAGCAGGCAGTTCAGCCATCTCCAGGACAGCAGGGCTCCATCTCCATAATGGTTACTTGGGAAGACAAACAGCGTAACTCCAAACATCCCCTCCTTCCTTCTTCTTCCCCAGTTTTATACACTGAGCATGACGTTGCATGGTATGGAATAGCCTCTGGCCAGCTGGGGTCAGCTGTCCTGGCTGTATTCACTCCCAACTTTTTGTGTTGCCCACGGCCTACTTGCTGGTTGATCAGTGTGAGGAGCAGGGAAGGGCTTGAGAGGTTAGCAACAGCCAAAAAAAACAGTCTGCCACCAACAGCATTTTCATCCCAAATCCAAAATGCAGCACTAACCCAGCTGCCAGCAAAGAAGTCAACCCCATCCCTGGAGAAACCATGACAATATCACAGTAGAAAATAATACCTTTGCAGAGGGGCAAAAAAAACCCCACCACAAAACCACCAAAACCCAGAATTTTGATCTTGACATTGGTGTGCTGTGTGACTTTCAATATATAATGTTAAAAGCTTTCACTACTAAATGAAATTTCTTAGATAAATAACAATATGGTTGCCTTATTTCTTGAACTTGTGTTCTGAAACAGGAGGTTGCAAAGAGGATCCACGGGTAATTGATGCCAATGCTTCTCAACAGTTTAGGAATCCTTGAAAGTCACAAATACAGCTGAAATTCTAATCCCACTAAAAATAATAAAAACTTTCCATTCACTTCAGCAAGACCAAAACTTGCTCCTGTGCATCAAAAATATATATGCAACATTAGACATTGAAACAAAGTTTTCAGAACTAGAAGCCTTGTACATTAAATCACTACCTGGTCACAGGAGCTCCCAAAGACTTGTCTTAATAAGGCAGGAAACTAAATATGTGTTTGGGAAACTAGCCTCAAGCTAATGTTTATTTTAAATTTTTTGAGCCCCATTTGAACATATCGGGCAAGATTTTCAACTGGGCTTTGAAAATCACTCATTGCGACGGCAGTCAAGTCTATAAGCAATATTGAGAATTCTATCTGTTCGAACCTTATTTGCCTCCAATGTCTTAGTAAACAATAGCAAGAGAGTTTCCTGGTAGGACTATCTCTGGTAGCAGCTGCCGGGGTATAATACTTTCTAAGATCAGCGTGAGATGTTTCATAGGCTGCTGATACGGTGCTGAATGTGAAATATATATACACAGATAATATGCAGCTCTCAAAAAGGATCAGCTTTCATCCATTTGACAGCTATTGTAAAACTATTTCCAAATACCCCACAGCTGAAGGCAGCCCTGTTCTACTCCTTTAATTTTGCTTTGATAACAGCACTTGATGTTTTAGTAGATTTTTATGGATACAGGCCAAGTTCAGTCAGTTATGGGGCAGAGATCATTTGCAATGCATCTCAAATGATGTGTGGCTTGTTAGAGTTGATAGGCTAATAGAAGTTAAAAATCCAGATTTATTAAAATTACTGAAATGATTACAGTATAAATGTTTAATAATTTCTAGATGATTTCCAAGAATGCATTTTGGCTAATTGCATCTTTATAAACATAGTTCATGTGCATAAAACATATGATTGCGGCATGCTTCTTACTACCAAGTGCTGTGCCTAAATGATTTTCCTGCTGGAAAAGACAGTCAGATCCATGAGGTTCTGTGGTTGCTGCTGGCAATCCTGAAACACAGAGGCCAGAAATACAGTCTTTTGAAATAAATATATATGAAGTATCAAAATAAGTAATTCTTTGTTATTTGCATTATATTAGTGTTCTATGTAATTGAAGCTCACTTATGTGGATATAGCTTATGTGGATGTAAAAATAAATAGAACATACGTTTAATAGATATTTAATGGGTACATTGTAGTAATTTAAGAAGCAAGATTTGCAGAGGAGGATAAACCTTTTATTAGACCAAAGTGCATAGGTTATAGATTGTTGGAGTTATACGATAGCAGTGGAACACTTTCACAGACTATTGTTGCAGCTCAGTCACCGAGCAGATTCATGGCTGGCTCCCTGACCAGGAGATGCCAGCTTTAAATACATCTCTAATGGAGCAGTGGGCGAAGAAAGACTCATTCTGGGCAGGGGACAATTTTCTCCTATATAGGGGATAGGAAAAGAAATGGGAGAGGATCCCCATCCTTTCCCCAAGGAAAAGGAAAATACTGAATATAGGCAGAGGTGTAAAAAAAGTCTCCACTATTGGGATTCTGGAGACATCCCTGCATATGGCAATTCTGTGGTTCAGCAACTCCAAAATGTGTCTGAAAATCTCCAAGTTTTCTTGTAAAAGAAGGTAATACGTGTGAAGCTTTTTACAAAGGAATAGTTCTTGAGCTTACTCACTGGGGCTTTGAGCATTAATAAGACGTTAGGATGTTAATAGAATATAAAGAGTTATTACAATGAATGTAAATTTTGGAACCTAATCCAAAGCTGTTTGAAGTCAATATTAGTCTTTCCGTTGGTTTCAAGCGTTTCCCATTCATTGAATTATCACACATATACTGTAGATTAGATTTTTGTTTGCCAGTATAGTTTGCTTCTTTGTTTAAAATGAGACATTTTTCTTTTCAAAATGTAATACACTCATTAAATATGCTTGCTCTGTGATTGTGTTCTTGGTTAATTTGCTTAGCAATAGGGTTTTATTTTCTAATGAAGTAGCTACCCTAAAGCCTTCTCTAGAAACAAACAATAGTGGATATGCGTTATCTCTTTGTATAGTAGTTTTTCTATATTTTAAATTAAATACTCCCTAGTCCTAAGAACATTGAAATATTGTTCTTTATTCTAAAACTTGACCTGTCTAACTAGCTGTAAAAGTTTGTTCTTCCTGCACTGATGATTTTAAGCTTATAGCAGCTAGGAAGGCTACTGCACAAATAAATCTAATTTATATAATTTCCCAAGGAGCTGATGTGTTAGTGTGAAATATATCCTGGGGGTAAGATAATGAAAAGACACCCCCACTCTTCAGAAGCACTGGATCTTTTCTTTTCTTGCAAACACAGGAATAAATCCAGGAATATCTTAAGGTATTTCTGCAAGAAAAGTACAATATTCACAGGTACAAGGTAATTAAGAGCAAAATGGCATCACTGAGGTGTTTAATATTTTAAGTGCTTCTACTTAATGTCAGAGCATTTGTTTGCATGTCCATTTATTGCCTGTGAATTTTAGTAAGTGCTTCAGTTGTAGACCACAGCAGACAGGAATCTAGGAATAATTTTTCAAAGAAGTCATTAAAAGAGCTTATTAAAGGGTGCAATTGTGTGAGCACAGATAAACAGAACTATTTCTGTAAGAGCTATTTAAATATTACTTGTAAAACAGTAAAGTTTTTCTTGCTCTGTTATTTTCGCTACTAACTGAAGCAATTGCTTCTCTATGATGTACACTAAAACCTGAGATTTTTTTTCTGATTTTTTTTAAATAGAATTCTTTATGAATGAGTTTATTTGGAAAATTCAAGTTCTTCAGTTTCAGGAATGAAAGCCTAACTATGGTTATTATCACAAGCACCATTGCCCCCTCTGTGGAAATCTATAGATAGCATCAAGAATTGGAATCCTTTTGTGTTTAAGAATGTGACAAAAAAGCCAGTCTCCACCCTGCTGGATTTACAATCAAAACACACTGAGATAATTAGAACTGGAGTTAGTTTACAATGTAGTGAAATGCCTACTTTGAGGCCAAAAAATACAACAGGAAGCAAGAGGAGACTTGAGAAGAGATGTTACCTGGAAGCCAATTCCTATTAAGTTACTTAGATTTTACTAGTGTGATAATGGTGCCAATTTGCCAGGCATGATTGAATTCTCCACCCTGGACAAAACTTCAGTACATAAAATGAATTGTAGCTTAAGAAGACTCAGACTTTTTTGTATATATCAGATACCCTAAAAGCACAAAAAGTTCTTGTTCTTTTTCTTGAAAAAACTGTAGCTCTTAGGGCTTGATTCTGATAATTCTATCTTCATGGTGCGATTATTCAAAATATGTATCTCTCTATTTTTCTCCTGCTTTTTTACATTTAATTCTCATTTTGGCTTTGCATCGTTGTATTTTTTTTAAATTATGTATTTCTTTTGTCTTTCAGTAAGATGAAAGTAGCATGAAAATTAAATGAAAATCAAAACTAAGTAAATAAAGAGAGGAAAAGACCTGTGACTTAAATAAAATTGCTTTATCACTGGTCGTGTTCACCTCCTATCCTGTTTTCTGAAAGGCCCTTAATTCAGGTTTTAACTCAAAGGGCCTTATGTGATTTTGGGTACCCTGAAGCTAAAGCATTGGGTATCCATTGCTCTTAACCTCTTTAGCTTCATTGTTCTATGAAAAGCTGAACAGAAATTGTTCTACCACGAGTGGCAGACCACCTTATTTTAAACCTTTTATAACTTTGAAGATGTTTGTCTTTAACCTTACAAACATTTTCATCTGTTTATCTTCTTAGGCTGGATGATTAGCTTTTGAAGTTTCTGTATCACAGAAAGACAGAAACAGCATTTTCCAAAACATGATAAACAAACTTTTTTTTTTGTATATTTGGAAACAGCCAAAAAGTATTCAAACCAAGGCAAAATATGCCATTTGGTTTTTTGACCATGACTGAAACGAAAAAGTGACCCGCAGCAACTGAAAAAAGGGGAAAGAAGCAGAGGGAAAAACTTCTGACCTTTGTATCTGATATAACAGTTTAGTTATGACTTTGCACTCATCCTTACTTCTAGATTTTGTTTAACTCTAGGGTGCTTGGGATTTCATTCAGTACTGGCCACATTTTTTTGAGTGCACCTGTGTGATACTTGATGTCTTACATTCTTGTGGATTTCAGTGGGACTTAAAGCCACATGGAATTTTGAGAACATAAGGATTCTTCAGCTCTGTTAAGTCCTTATTTAACAGGCTATTGAGCTCCTGAGAGGTACTGCATGAGCTCAGTTTCCATAAAAGTGTCAGAACAGACCTCCAGAATGATGAGAATATGCTGGCAACCTTGGCAATGGAGTTGTTGCTTTGGTCTCTAAAATATAGCCCACCTGGGAAGCGTGGTAATCTGAAGAAAGACTCTTAAATAATATCAGATACTGAAGATGTCAGTTGTTTGTTGTACTACAAAAGCATTTTGTCAAATTGAAGAAAATGGTTTTAAAATATAAGATGCAGTCAACAGAGACAAGAAAAAGATACTGCACTTAAGCAAAAATCGTCAGCTGCGTAAATGCATGAGGGTAAACAACACGCTAAAAGTGGCAGTTCTTTAGGAAAAAAATGAATGAATCTCAAGTTGATTATGAGTCAGCCATGTCATTCTGTTCTGAAAAAGAACAAATGAAATAAATAACCTGTAAGATACATAAAATAACCTTTCTGTTCAAGAGCTCTGATAAGCTGAAGTAATGTGTTCAGTTTCTGTCATAAAAATTCAAGAAAAGCATAGGTCGGTTGGAGGGGTTCTGAAGGACATCAGCAAGAATGATGAAAGGCTTAGGACACATGACCTCCAAAGATGGATGGAAAGACCTGGGTTATTTAGCTTAAAGTCAAGAGTATGTTTTTCTCATGTGGAGTAGTGATATATTAAAAAATAGAAACAAAGAAGAAATAATTGTTTCTGTGTGTCAGTGGTATAAAGGAGAAGAAATAGTAATCCTAAATTCTGAAATGAATTATTCATGTTAGACAATAGGACAGACTTCCTGACCGAAAAAAAAAATGTCGAGGCACGGAATAATTTTCCTGAAATCTGCGTTACTGAATGAATTTTTTCAGACCACGTTAATAAATTATTTAGTTTAACTAGCTGATCTGTCTCAGAGTAGATGAATGGATAAGATACATTCTGAAGGTCATTTCAACATCATTCTATAAGATTTGATATGAAACTTTCACTTACTTTAAATTTATTCACTTCTTAAAGCTCTATTTTTCTGTTAGATGGCATTATTCTAAGCTGTTTACATGAACCCAAAGCAATCACTAGCCAAGAATGGAAGCCTGTTCATATGCAGACTGTGAAATGAATATTTACAATTTGTTAGTTTTTTGTGGTTTAGTATTTGTTCATGGTATTTGATTGGATGTGGTTAATATATGCTTAACAGCTATCATTTAGTTTTATTTTACACAATGTTGCATGATTGTTCATTGCTACATTTTCATGCCATGTTAGTTCTTTGTTCTTTTTTGTACACTGAGAGTGTCATTCTGTTTTGTGATTTGTGTGTTTTAATATTGTTGGTTTAATTGTCGTCTTTTAGATAACTGATAAAAATCTAAGAACAATTGCTAAGAGGTTTTGAAAATAAATTTTTAATTTTATTTGATAATTTGATTAGTAGCAAAAGGGAATAAACATTGTAAACAGTGTTTTCTGATATATCATAATTACATGTGTGTTCAACTGAATTGACTAAAACTAGGTGCTCAACTAAGCATCTAATTATTTTGAAAAATTGCAGTTGGATGCTGCATTTGCACTGAATATAGACAAGGATTCCTGATACTGATTTCTGCATCTTTAAAAAAGCAGTCAAGCATGAAGGAGCATAATAGCACACCAAATTTGGAGCTTGCAACTCTTGCTAATACAAGCAAGTCTTTTCTAGTCTTGCTAGTCTTTTCACAAAGGAGGGGGCCATTTATTGACATATGATTATTAATGGTGATATTATTTATAGCTGTAGAGAGGTTGTCCAAGATGGCATTTCCTAAGAAAACAGGACATTTTACCAAGAAGACATATTAGGAAAAGTCATGTAGATATGTTGTCTCAACCTTGGTGAATGAGTATTTCTTTACTAGTTTGATGTGTATCTTTTTTGTGATTCTGTTCACAAGGCATTACAATTGATCAAACACCATGTATCTGAATATGTCATCTCAAATGTGAAGCTATATCTCTGAAGTACTTACAATAGTGAGGATTGCAGCAGTTTTAGCTTCTCTTGTGGCTTAGACAAGTTGATTCTTCCAAACAAGGTTCATTTATTTTTAAGAGCAGGGACTACTGAAAAGGTCAGCAACATTACCAAAAAGATAATTCCCAAAAATGTTTGTGGTGTGTTGGTCCCTGGCTGGGAGCCAAGCACCCACCCAGCTGCTCTCTCACCCTCTGGGATTTTCTGTCCTTTCTTAAATACATTTTCACAGAGGCAACACTGACTTCACTGATGGGCTCAGCTTTGGCCTGCAAAGGGTCCAGAGCTATCTGGAATTGACTGTGTCCAGAACAGGACAGCTCCTGACCTTCTTCACAGAGACCACCCTTGCAAATCCTGACTACTAAAACCTTGCCACACCAACACAGAAACTTTTATCCACATTGCTTTTTCAGACAGAAAATCCATATCCCATCATCACTCTTTCAGAATGGATTAGAATCATCAGAAATTTGAAGTTCTGCATGCTCTCATCAGATTTCATCATTCCTGTCTTCTCAGCCTGCCTTACAGCCTTTAGCTTAAACAAGTAATATAAAAATATGTGTATTTTGTAGCTATTAGTCACATGATAGTCAACAGATGCCGCTATTGACAAAGCTGATTTATCATTTGTATTGACATCCAGCTCTCAATTTCTATCAGGATGGGCATATTTTATTCTTATTTATTAGGTTTGTTACTGTAGCAAGTAGGAGCTTTATCAGGAACTAGCACCACATTGTCCTGAAGAGAACAACAGCAGCTGACAGTAAGTACTTTAAAACAATAGAAGACAAGAGGCAGCCAGCGAGGTAATAAGGTCAGCCCGATGAGAGGTAGTTTTAGCACAGCAGCAAATTAAGCATTGCCAAGGTCAGCAGTCCAATTTCTTAGTGAGTCATCTGTCCATTTTCCTGTTGGTCTGATAGAAGCTAGTCTCCATGTGTGAGAAAAAGTCAAGAGAGAAAAAGAGCCAGAAGGCATGAACTGTGGTGGACAAGATTTAAAAGATAAAGGACCATAATGAACAGTTTAGGTCATTACCTTCACTGGAGAAATATCCAATAACCATTCCGGAGGATTCAAATAGCCCACAGCTAGCATATTTGGCTAAATGATAGTAGAAATCAGAAACAGAGGGAATTAAAAAAGAAAAAGAAAAAAAAAAAGCAAAAATGGACTGCAGTAGTGATCAAAGTTAATTACTTTGTACATCTCTTAAACTCTGAAAATGCCATCATTATCTATTAAGTCTGCCTCTTTTCTCTACTACCCTTCTTCATAGTAGTTTGATGAAACTCTTGAGATCAAAAGAAAACAAGAAGATGATGGTTTCTGTATTTGGTGGGTCAGTGCCTCTGGCCTCTGTGGAGAGGGCTTTCTACAGAGTTTTCTGAGGACAGTGGTTCTACAGTTTGGCACATTTCACAAGTGGGAAGATGCAGAGATGTCAATCATGAAGTTCATAGGCAGGATAATAGTAAGACATTGATTAATCAGTAGTCTGTTTACTATCATAATCTCACTCTAAACTTAATAATCACTGAAATATAGAGTGATTTCCTACATGATGTGCTTGCAAAACAAAGTATCACATGCTGTTCAGAATATTAAAAATCTTCCTTTCTTATATAGATGTCAGGAATCAGACTGTTCCAGAAATGTTTATCAGGTAGAAATTTTATCAGTCACGCCTCAAATGATAATACACGACAGAGCATAGCTTTCAGTGATATCAGCAGGTGTTGCATGTAACTGTCTGAGAATTGATGTTGACTCTATATAGAGTGACAATCCAGAAATTAGTAGATATTTATGGAAAGTCATGAACAATCCTTATATGAATTATTTAACTGTCATAGGCATATCTACATAAAAAAACAGAGAAAGGTAATATGAATAATGGAAATGGAAAACTAGATAGAAAAGGAACAGGGCAAGAAAAAAGAAGTCTATAAAACCAATAAAAGATACATTTAACTTTTTACTATCTGTCCAGAAATCTATAACTTACTGTAAATCTATACCATCTCCGTTAGGGCATAAATTAGGATGACTGCAAACTCCAAGAAGGGGGAGACTAAAAATTAGGTCTTAGGTTTATTGATCACTAAGGAGTAGTATCCCTACAGTAGACTTTAAGATTTTATAAGGCTCTTATAAAAGCCAAAGAATGTCAGCTACTGGTGGGTCTTGTGAAACATCAGAGCTTATCAGGTGAGGTTATGAGTCTGACATAACGCTCTTCCTTGAACTCAATGTAGTAATAGTATAAACTCTTTAAACACTGCTGAAAATTGTTCACAATTTTCCACAAAAAATGAGAAACATCCTCAGAAAGTAAGAATCAGTAACTGCTGTTGGCTGTTCTAACTGTAAGAACAGGAAGCCATTCTGGAGAAATAAAAATTGATCTGAAAGAATAGAAAACATAATCATCTGTTTCACCTATTCCAGGTGAAATCTAAAAATTAACTGCACCTATTGGCTGGTGTCCTATGCTGCCTTATATGTCTGCGATATAAAAATGAGTGAGTGTTTACCCAAAGTAGAGCCTCTCACTGAGAGCTTCCCATGCTGCATATATTTTTTCTTCCCTAAACAGGCTGAATTTTCCACACAAACTTTCTACAAGAGCTTGGACTCTCATGGGGACGCATGGCTGACTTCAGGCTGTGACATGGATCATCTTTGCAATGAGACTCTGTGTGTTGTTCTGCTGGTCCCCCTCTAGGCCCACACTTCTGTGGTCAGTTCAGCCTACTTGGTTGTTGCGGTTATTGGTTGTTGCTATTGTATTGATTGTTGCTATATATTTAATTGTTTCTATACTATTGATTACTGCTGTTATTACTATTATTGATTGGTGCCATACCACTGATTGATATTATATTACTTATTGCTGATAATGATTTGTAATAGCTCAATAAATACATATTTTCTTTATTAATCATATGTATACTGACAAGTGGTAGTTTTTGTGGTACTTGTGGTAATCTGTAATAAAGTACAGAAATTTAGAGGACAAAGCTTCCATGTCCTTGTCTACTATGGAATCCTAAGGACCCAGGATCACAATCTTTACAAACCCACAGATTGGGAAACCCTTTAGGTTCTGGCAGATGACTGGCTTGGAGGATG
>JAOXNG010000001.1:23674840-23688092 GCA_028566535.1 Scolopax minor | reverse complement strand
CTCATCCCAGCCCTATGGGGGTGAGGATGGGTAGCTAGAAGGATTCGATTGTTCAATTTCTTATTGTTGTACGTCAGCATATTTTTTCCTGTATCAATGTCAGAAATTATTTTCTGTAATTAAAATAATTGCTCAGAAGAGGAGAAAATTTTGATGATGACCATAATTTTAAATGTTTTGTTATTAACCAGTTATAATTGTCCAGTTTAGGTACCCAAATACTAAAGAATCTTCAGCAAACTGGAGAGAATCCAGTGGAGGTCCATTAAGGTATTTATGGGCCTGGATATACATGGGCATATAACATAGGAAGAGAGGCTGCAAAGCTAAATTTGTTTAGGCTTAAGGGGTTTTCCCCTGCTAAAGTGGGGTTAGAAAAGATGGAGCTAGACTCTTCTTTGAGGTGCCCAGAAAAGTCTTCACAGTGAGAGCAGTTAAACTCTCTCAGAGAGAGGCTGCAGTCCTTTCCAACCTGAACCTGATAAGTCAAATTCTGTTTCTTCTTCTTCAAATAATTCTTCAATAGTTATTTTTGTTAAACTACATTCACAGTCTGTCCTTATTGATGACATTTTAATTGCTGGAAGATGAGAGGATGAAAAATGATGCACCAGTTCTGAGTGGTAAATTCTCCTTGATTCTGGGAAGTGGGATTTGGGGTCTAGCAGACATGCCTCATAGACAATACACCTGAAGGGCCTGAGGCCATGTAGTCCATTTGCTACTATCTTCAATGCAAGTTCAATTAGAGCTAAAGTATTTCTGGCAGTGGCTTGATTGACCACTTAAAACTCTCTAGTGACAAAGACACCTGATCTTACACTGGCAGTACTTCATTGTCTTTATTGTTATGAAGTGATTCTTCCTACCTTAAATGTGTCTTGCTGCAACTGAAGCCCATTAATCCTACCCACTGTAGAAATGGAAAACAAATTACTTCCTTTCTCTTCTCAACAGTTTTATATATTTAAATGTATTTATAAAGACTGCAAGTATGTCCATTCCTTTATTTTTTTTTTTAGCTATATTTTTGATCTATACAATCGTATGTCCTTCAGACTTTTTGCACATGTGGCATGTTTCTAGATATTCTTGTTATTCTCCTCTCATCTCTGTCAGGTCTGCATCTCTTTCTGAAGTACAGTGGTCTAACCAGGACATCATACTATGGCTGAATTCTTTTAATGACTGAACAAACTGTACGGCTTAATTCACATATTTTGGAAGTTATACTTCTGTTTACTTTAAAAAGAGATGCTGGAAATTGACAGTGAAGTAGCAGAAGCTTTTAAACAATACATTCATGCTACTGGAACTGCAGAAAATCAGTCACTCGGCATGAAGCAGTGTTCATGCGGTGAAAGTGTGTGCTTCCAAAAATAGGTATGTATTCTATTTCTTGCTTTCTGACACACATATATGTGCACATACCACTCATTTCTGTTGCACTTGGAGTTAGAATTCATCACACTCTCTTTAGGTACATTTATAATGTAGATACTCATAGCAGGTATCCCATTACCCTCAAAGAAAACAGAGGAATTATTCAACTGACTCATTTGGAGATGCCTTCTCTGACACAAGAAATATCAAAACCTAGAATTTCCATTCTTTCACCACTGATTATAAGATGATTCTAAATTACTAGATTACATATAGACAGTGAAGGAATTTACACGTGGTCAGATGCTTGCCATCTCCTATACTTCTGATTATTTCCAGTATACCAGTAACTAACAATAATACTTGTCCATAATTGTCAAGGTAATCAATAAGCTGCTTTTCCCTAAAGGCAGTACTTATTTGACTCACAGGCCATTTAGCAGTCATGCTGCAATGCTGTTACTAGAAGCTGTTTATTTTGAATAGCTTATGTAAGCTAAAATTATTGCTGCTGTCCTAGGCCTCTTTCTCGTGCCTGCAATTCAAAAGGATTTTATGTATACTGATTACTAGTTTCCTTTTGACACTATAATGTATTTCATGTATCCAAAAAGACATAGGTGTCACTCTCTTTACATCCATGCATTTCACAACATTATTCATTCTTAAGATTTCTCCATAAAATGTAAATCACCAGTCCTAAGAAGATGAAACAATGTTCTGCTTTAAATCCTTTTCCTGTGGTGTTAGAAATGTCTGGATAATTAGTGAAACTTGGCTTTGAGCTTAGATTAGTTATTTCATGCTTCTTTATTGGACAAGGAGGTATGTTTTGAAATGATAGAAAGCTTTTCTGTTCACATTTCTATCTCTATCATTGCAATTCCAAAAATGAAGGGGCTTTTAATCGATAGCTTGCATTCTCTCACCCTCAGCATAGCTGTTGTTGGTTTGCCAGCTTGCTGCCTTTCTCAGTAGTTTTGTCAATACCTTTCCTACCAAGTCTGTTAACAACCAACTGACTCTAAACAGCACAAAGTCAGAGGGGGTTAATATTCTGTCTTGCATTCAGTAACAGCATGCACCTTACCATCTAGTACAACTGAAAGGCATAGAAACTGAACTAAAAAGCATGGGCTGTCAATAAAATATGGTTACTTTATTCTTACTCGTTTGTAAGAGCCCAAGTTTCTAAAATATCACTCTTCATGGAGGTTCTTTTTTTTTCCAAACATAATATCATTTATATCTTTTTTATTAAGTCCTCTTCAGTACCTACTGTATTTCATCATTTAACTCAGAAATTGGATGCCTTAGGGCTTGACTTTATCATGCGCTAATAAAAAGAAGAGAAACAGACCTTTAAAAATAATTGCCAAAATACAGTCTGTCAGCAAGCATTAGACTCAGCTGTGGCACTGGCTTGAAAAGGTTATTTTGCTTTAGAACACATTAAACATTTATTAGATTCACCTCAGGTAAACATGCAGTTGTTTACATATCTGCAAATTTGTATAGACACACTTGTAAATGAATTTAGAAAGGAGCACCACATTCATAAATGTATACCTTCCTTATCTATGGTTTGAAAAATAATCAAAGTGTTCCACTAGCAATTGGCCAGGGGTAGAAAGCTAGGGTATCTGGGGAGAAAGAACCATTTTCTTAATTTGTTTTTGACTTTTCTAACAAAATGTGCTTCTACTCATTTGATCTGTTTTGTCTTCCTTCTGCCTCAAACTCTTCCTCTCCACAAGCAGTGCAGACTGGCTTAGGGGAACAGTATGTGACAGTAAAAAGAATTCTGGCTTTCCTCATACTTACCAGTAAGAGAAGATTACCTAAACCCATAAGAAATGTTTCTGCTGTGATCAAAATTGATTTCTGAAACTGAAGGTCTCAACAAATTCTGCTTTAAAAATCTTGCTGAAGCCAAGTAGCGTTCAGAAGGTTTTCCTAAACACCTGGCACAGTTTTTTGGTGGCATATGGACATGTTACTGAAACATGCAACACAGTTATTAAGAAAGCTTAGTCCTCGGGACTCATCGCTTAATTTGGTGTCAACATTTTGAACTTCAGAGTTCCTCAGGTTCCTTATGCACAGAAGTTCAGTCTGGGGAAACCAGTGCCTAGCTCCTGGCTAGAGTCCCTGGATTAAGCAGTGGACAGAGAGCACAAGAGCATAACAAATGCACAAAAATGTGGATGAGAAAGAAAAGAATGCTCAAATGCAATTTAAGAAGTCTAGATTCTAGTCAAAACTCTCAGGACTATTTAAATCTTCTGGATAATGTAAATGAATAAATAGTTATAGGATTTGAGACAGCATCAGTATTTAAAGTTGATTCCGGACCCTGAAACAAATTCCTCCATACTATTTTCCAGTGCTTGACTCAGTTTTATCTGCTCTGTGACTTCTCCCTGTAAAATTATTTACTTAGTGTTTCCTCAGCACTTTTATTTCTAGGTATCTTTAATAATAGATACCTTTGAGAAACTATGTTTTATTATTCTTGCCTGTCTGCTGCTTGTAAAATATAAGATTTTTATGTCCTATGGCAGTAATTCAGATTCTTCTGTTTTGTTCCTTGCAACAGTACACGAGCTTTCTGAGCTTTTTACTGACCTGACCAAATTTTACAATTAAGTTAGGTTTCATTCTGTCAATGATTGTTTTCCTAGTACCTCTTTCCTATAAATCTTGCTGTTTTCCTCCTTTTACAGTCCTCCTCTTTCCAGTGTCTTTGATTGCCTGATTTTCTTTTTCCTTTGTAATGAAATCAAACATGGAAATTTCTTCAGTAACTTAGTGATTGAAAGTTTGTCTTATCTGTGTATTTTCCCAACTACTTACACAGATTTCATCAGTTGAGATAATTAATCCTCAAATAAATTCTCCCAGTGCAAAGACATCCCCAGCTTTTCACATGATTGAACCATGGCCTGCACGTCTGTAAACCTCTTCTGCAGCTCTGGGTTTTCTCCATGCACCTTCCCGTGGGACACTGGCAGTCATCCACTGCAGGTAAAAGGCAGTCAGGACACCTCATCTTCAGCCCCTAAATCTACAACACATATCCTTGTTCATGGTAAGTGAGGAGTATCATTGCAGTGACAGGCTGATCAATTCTTTCTAAATATGAAATTTCTTTCATATAGATGTGCTTCTGCCAAATGTCAGCATTCTTCCTGATCTATCCAGATTTCTTTCGGTCCACAGATCTCCAACCTTTGGTTCTTATTTGTTATTGAGTGGGTTTTTTTAACCTTTTTTCTTTACCTTTTCCATATATTAGTATAACTAATGTCATTTAGGATTGACAAGCTGACCATAAACAGTGGAGGAACACAAGAGGTTTCATACACATTCTCAGATTTCAAGACACAGCCCCCACCCTGCAAAGTCCAGATTCTTTTTATCACTGGCAGGCATTTAACTTGAGTACATAAATATGTTTAAGGAATGTACTTAATATCAATAATAAAAAATCTTACATCCACATCATCATTTCTAAATAGTGTCTTATTCTTTAAATAACAAATATCTGAAAGGCAGCTAAAGCTTACAGGAATTTCATGCAATCAAATAGAAAAGCTATTTATTAATGCATTTCTCTGTTTTAATGTTAAGGCACATAGTGCAAATGTCTATGCTCCTCAGAGGTCACAGCTTTACCTTTTTTTTAGGTTCTGTTACAATGATCAGTCTCTCTGCTGCAAAACACTGGAGCGCCCATGACATATAGCAAGAAAACCCTTTCACATTCAGATACTCATTATGTCTACAGCCTAAAACTTATGCATCATGTAAACACTGTGAAAAAGCATGCTTCTGTCTTTTACATTGTAAACTGTATCAAACTGATTGGTGCCTGCATCACATGGGTATAAGTACACAATCCACCTTTGTAGAATATGCTACTGCCACAACATTATAATAAGCAGAGTCTCCTCTGCTAAAGCAGTTTAAAATGGTGGCATTGCTCTAATTGCAGGACACTTTAGCTATTAAAAAGACTTATGAAGTATGCTTAGCCTTCTCTGACCTACGTGGAGAGAAACAGTTGCTGGGGGGGTCTTTCTGTTCACATTTGTTAATGTACAGGGACAACATATCCATTGAATCCCTATTAAGACCTCTCATTCCTCAGAAACTATAAATTGAATTTGATGCCACTTTCTTCATGCCTTTTAAAACTGTTGTGAATATGACCTATGATAAGATTTTGAGTCAAACTGCAGGATTTTAGTTTGTTAAAGTGATTTACCCTTTGCACACATAATTTGAGCAAATTAATGGTTTTGAAAGTATACTTTGAGGGAAATGTAATAAAATAAGTGTTCGCACTGTGGTCATCGGTGTGGTATGTCTGCTCCCCTTGCATAACAATCAGGAAATAAAAGAAAGGAGAAAGATCTATTCGAAGAATCTTCTTTCAGCTTCACCAGTGTGCATGCACACTATTTCTCTGTTTATGCCATCTTGTTTGCTCCCACTGTCCCAAGTTAACAGGAAAACATTTACTGTGCGTGATTTTTCTATGAAAGGGAAGAATGTATGAAGTAACAGTGCATGCTGAAGTTCTGCGCTATGTAGTATTGTACCCCTTTGACATGCCTCAGACAAACTAAATGAAAATTGCACTTTTGTAGCTCAGGGCAGATACAATTTCAGAAGATCGAAGGCACCTCTTGAGAGCATGAGGCTTGAAATATGCATAAGCATTCTTTTGAAAGTCTTCAGCCTTCTGGAATTAACATAGTAAGTATTTTAGTAGGTGCATCAGATTCAAAGAGTAAGAAAAGATTTTCAGCCCTTGATGTAGTCTCTCACAGCAGTAAGCCTTTTACACATAGTGTGCAAGCAGACACAGAGGGGAAAATAACTCTCTAACCCCTGTGTTTTCAAGTTTAAAAATTTTATGAAACATCCTCTTTTTGCAAAATCTCATCCCAAACATTTTAAATCCTCAGTTCAAATGCTTTTTCCTCAGCATTGCCATAGCTGTGAGTCTCTGACGCACTAAAAACTAAACTGGGGATTTTCAGATGTGTGATCAATACAGTTTCATCTTAACTGTCTGCTGTAACAGCTCTAAATACTATGTAGATAAGGCACAGAAAGCAATACCTAACATATATTGCCCAGTGGGCAACAAGAAAACATAACAGGAAAAGAAATTATTCATAGGATGTGTCAGCATCTTTGCAGAACTGTGTTGACTGGTGCATTCATGCCAATAACATGACAAATATTTCACATTTCACAGCTAAGAAGCAGATTTGTGACGTGGCTGTCACGTACAAAAAAGTACTGTATCTGATGCCTTCCTTTTTTTGGCAGCAAATCTCATAGTGACAGTGCAAATAAATTGACAGAGGGACTGGCATAAAAGTAGCATTATGATCTCTCTGGGACGGTTTTGGAAGATACTGAGATAATTCCAAAAAATCTTTCAGTTTACAAATTGTATCTTTAATCTTCTGGTATAAATGTAAATATGCCTCAGATAGTGTTAGTTCCATTTAAGAGGATATTTTGTATAAAACCAGGTTAGAGAAAATGTAAGAAGCTTGTTCTGTATTTGGCAGTAGGAACAAAGTACCTTGAAATACCGTTACAAACTGCATATAGAAATGTATGACACATTAAAAAAGATATCTCTGGATTTTCTTAACAGCTAGAAATTACTGTATGTTACTTGGAGAATTTAGGGGCAGAATGAATTAATAGACAGACTATAGATTTGTATTATACTTTGTGCTTCTACGAATATTAAAATGAACTAAAGGGAAAATTAAGAGTTTAGTTTTGCCTGGCTTACATTTCTGGAAGCATGTATTTTAGCCTTTGTCCATAATGACTGTACATAATGACCACCCTTTAAAATATGCTGTCCTTCAAGAGTTCAGAAGTTGTCCAGTGGAATTCCTCACTGTATAGCTTACATTTTAAGAATCCAGAGCAGTAATTTTTATATAATTTTTCTATAACCACAAAGCAATGATTATTGTTGATGGAGGACCGCACATTTCCAAAATGGATGCTTGCATGAAAGTAGGTGGTTTGGTATTTCCTTGACAACTAGTGAAAACATTAATTAAAACATTTGTGCAGGTGAATGTTGTGAATAACTAGTTTATGTTAGTCTGAAAAATAGTATGAAGCTAACTTCATTGACACTTTGATAGGATATATCTTGCCTAACTTTAGTTATATGAAAATTACATATTTAGCCTAAGGTAGTTGTCTAGACAGCTCTTTAGTCAGTGGAGATATTTTCAGAGTTTAGGTCATTATAGCCAGAAATTGATTTCTAGTACAAAATGAAATTAATTTCTCTCTGGATGTGCTTATTTCTCTCTGCCGGTTAGAGAACAATGACAATCCCAGACTAGGCATATAGTTAACTGAAATAAATCCTACCACTAAACGAACAAAACTCACATTTGCTTAAACTAAAGGAGAGGATGAAATTTTAACTTAATTAACTGACCTTCCAAAATTACTTTGAATATATATTGTCCTGAGATATTTCTTTACTACAACCCTTTATTTAAATTATTCCATGCATTTGTATTTAATGACCACTGAAAATGAAATTCTGCCTTCTGTAAAACAGAAAGTAGGGTCTGCAGCTGCTGTAAATTGAAACTGCTTAATGATGGAGAAGAGATGCAGAACTTCTGCACTAGCACATGCTAAGCAGTGTGTTCTCATTTACATTCAGGTGATGAAATCCATCCCATTAACTTCAAAGCAGGTAATATTTTAGCCATGAAGACCATTCTGTTATCCCCACTTTCCACCACAGAAGAAAAAATCCTATCAAACTATACCCTAAATGATGTGAAATTATACTCAGTTCTTTCCCAGTGAGAAGCAGAAGTTAAAAGAGCAGCAATGCTTTGAAACAGTAGAGATGTTTCTCTATAGAGATAGAGATGAAATAGAGATGAAATCTTGGCTAATGACACACCACTTTGTTTCAGGTCTCCTGATCCTTTCTCTCCTTTGTATCCAGAAGCAGATAAAAAAGGAAGACTGGAGGATCCCATTTTCTCCTCCTGATTCCTGAGCCTGCTCTGTACCAGATTTTGCATAGCGTAGTTTAGCCTTGGGCCCAAAGTGATCTTTATCAGTGCTAACTGATAAAAGGCCTTAAGAGATTGTTAAGCAGTCAGAAATTGCATTTAGCATTGTAGTCTTCCAACATCTCTTCAAATAAAGCAGGTAGCCTTCAGAAAAATTAATAGATGGCTGTATAGTCATGTATCTGCATGATACCGAGAAAATGGATGGAATAGAGTAGAAGATATGCTCTTTTATATCCAGATCTAATGCAGTTTCCCTTACACTGAAACACTTCAAAATGCATTTATGAGACACACTTGCTCCTGTACAGGCTCTTTTATTCAAAATAACAACATGGAATAGGAATGGCTGATCACACTTGCGATATACGATAGAACATTAGGAGTTGTTAACTCATTCAAATAACAAGGGATATATTTTGTATCCCATTACAAACATTATCTTCAGTCATGCAGTTGCCTTTTCTTCTAACTGAAAATAAATAGTCCGTGTCAGGTGAAGGAAAGGATAAAACGAAGAGACAGCAACAAGGCATTTACCCTCTGTCAGAACCTTGAATCCAAAGAAGAACACTCAGGGACCCCTGGCTCCTTGCTCTAATTCTTGTTCTCCCACAGAGAAACACTGCAAGTGATTTTTATGTTATTCTCCAATTTTTATTTTATGATCAAAATTAAATAATTTAGCATTTAGACTAAGCTTAGATTTGGCACCCAGGGTTTACTGATTGCACTCCCAGTCATGAGGCTGAGTCACTTGGAGGTACTGATCCAGCCACATATGTAGAATCAGCTCTGCAGGGCTGCTGGGTAATTCTGTCTTGGTTTCTTTTGTGTTGTGGGGTTTTTTTTGTGCGTGTGTGTTTTTAGGTTTGCTTTTTTTTTTATTTCTTCAGTAGACTATATTTTACAGACTCTTCTACCTCTGCCTGATGTGTCAAAATCCAGACAGTATGTACTAATTGCTGTGATTATGACATTAAAAATCACATTTCTGACTCCCTCAGCTGCAGGGAGATCACTGCAGCAATCTCTACTGGATGAAGGATACACAGAAATCTGAATATAGTGTCATATTTATTCCATGAGTGTCACAGTCTTTCCTCATAATTAAACCTGTTGGGTATTCCTTTGTAAAAAATATGCTTTACTTACAGTTAATTTTTATACATTTTTGGAACAAAAAGTAACATTGGTTGATTTCCTTTGACTGGCAGAGGAGGAGCTTCAAAAGTAAAAATATAGTGCTAATACCATTCCTTCGCTCACCTTCATGAGACTTTAAATGGAATTTCTTGATCCTCATTTCAACACTGCCCCACAAGGATGTTGATGTTTGCACATAATAATGAGTTGCAAGCAGTACTGTAGATAAATCTTGGAACAGAAAGAAATGGGCTATAAATAAAAAAGAGAAAACTCTACAAGAAATGCATGATGCTACTGTTTTAAACCAATGTACTTAAACATGCTCAGGCTGAAAAAGTAAAAATTCTTGGAAAGAAAATGTAGATACACGAATGTATACATGGATACCCTATAAATGAGATTTTTTGTCTAAAGAGAGAACTTTCATATTTATTTCTTTATGTTTGAAATGGTGCCAAAAATGAATGAATATAGGAAAGAAGATCAAGAGAGATCAAAACTAAGAGCAGTGTTTCTGGAACTAATCCAGACCCTGGCCTGCAACTTTCTTCTTTTATACAACAACTATACAATAATTTTTTTCCTATTTCAGCTTTCACTGTAAGACTGGGAACTATTTGTAAAACCAGGCTGAAGTCAGTGAAATAATAAGAGAAACATTTGAAAGCCTTCAACATAAGAATGTAACAGATTACAAACAGGGAGAGCTCAGGCTGGCTTTGCATAGGACTCTTGTCATGGACTCCAGTAGGCACTGGAACTGGCCTAACTTGACTGAAGATGAGAGCATTTTCTTAAACATTTTGAGAAAAACATTAAGTATATATCTTCTGAAGAAGAGTGATGCTCTGCTCAGTTATCACTTTGTGTTCTGCTGCGTGTTGGAATTCTGTGGCATCATGCTTGCTCTTTGATTTCAAAGTCAATGGAGTTGTTTTGAGGGTTCCTCCTCCAAATGCAGAGCAGCATTTGACCCCTTACCATCATTCTTCTTCTGGCTGTCAGCTCTCTCAGCAGCATGCCACATGGGTTGCAAATGGAGTCTGGCCAATAACTGTTCTAGCAAGTTAATCAGTGGATGGCAGTGTAGAAATGTATTTTCTTCTGTCTTGTTGAATATTCCAGTGTGGGAAAAAAAAAGGAAAAAAGAAAAAAGGCACATACTGTTTGTATTACTGAAATGACAGGCATGGAATGGAATTGTGTAAGTAACTATGTTTTTGTTCTTTTCTTCTAGTTATTAGAATTGAAATATATGTGCCTCTTTCTATATACACATATATTACATACTGAGGAGAGTCAGAAAGGACTGAGAGAAAGGTCAGTATAATTCAATTCTAGTAGGTTAAGTTTAAGAAAAAACCCACAGGGGACAAACATACATACACATGCACTGCTGAATGTCATCTTCTTTTGCATAGGGCTATGTGGTTGCACTATATGATCTAACCTCCATATTTCTCCTTCTCCCAGCAAATCCGCCAGTGATATGGCACACATACAGAGAAATACACAGAAAAATGATAAGCTTAATCCTTCATTCTGTTTACACAAATCCACATGATTTCTCTGTTTGCTGTGTTAACCCCTTACCAAAAGATTATACAAACAAAAAGATAAAGAAAAAAAAATCAGAAAAGGTGGTGAGGAGATGGGGGAGGATGTGTGAACATGCCATTGACACTATATGGCCATCCATCCTGGCACATGTATATGAGGCTCTGCATCACTGTATTACAGCCCAGCCCATGACCACTTACGTGAAGTTATTTTGGAAAAAACTTCTTTGGTGGTTGAGGAGGTAGATAGGTTTACTAAAGTGATTTTACCTAATGAAAGCCTTGACTTCAATATCCTTGACCTCAATATCCCGATTTTCCTGGTAAAGTGAGTTCAGTAAAGGAATTCTATCTATCAGTTGTAGAATAGCATACGGTATGATGTATACCAGCTGGACAAAAATACTGTAGCAGAGAAATAGCAAAGTGAAGAACCTAACAGTGTTAGAAAGGAGAACAGGATTATTGAAGTAAAAGGAATTGCACTTTTGTAGAATAAAGTGCAGCTTAAATCATGACTGCGTTTGCAGATAGCATCTGTTACAGTACAAAGATAACATAATGCTCAGAAATATTTCCCCTACTTTCTTACCTTCATTATTAATTTCCCATTGCTGGCTTGCTTCTTTGTAAGTTTTTTTTTCCTTCAAAATTAGTTTAGATGTCCATAGTGTGCTGTAGTCCTAACAATGGTGATATCAGAGAGATCTAACCAACCATAATTGTTAAGGGTTTACTTTGTAGTTATATGACACTTGCTACATCTTTTTTTCAACCAGTTCACTACTCTTAAGCAGAATAAATGAATATTTCTCAGTGAACCTTTTTTTCCTTGGAAGAAGATAATTTAATAGAGTAGAGCTTTTGTAAAAAAGTAATTTTTTTAATGCATTGGTTAACAATGCATTAAACATCTATAAACATATATATTTAAGCATGATAGACTTTAATCTTATATATCATCTTATATAATCTTATATATAATCTTATATAATGCTGTTTACAGCATTCATATTAATGTTTTAGGAAGTCCTTTTGATTTGAGAGACTGATGTTCCCAGCTCTGCACAATTCAGTACTTCATTTCTAACTCATGTCCCTCCAAGTCGCCTGACTTGTTTACAGAAAAATGGAAGGATTCTCTGAAATTCAATACCAGCTGGGTAGGAAAGATACTGAGGCACAAAAGCTAATTGCAAAATGACCTGACCACATCAATAGAATAAAAGTTGTATGAAACACACTGCCAATAATTATAAACAAGTTAATTCTAGAGCAAGAAAGTAGAAAGCACACCACTTGCCAGGGGCTGTCTCCTTCCCTAGGGTGGTACCCCATGCTCAGGGATGGAGCTGCTGGCTGATGCCCCCCTGCTTTGCCCTTCTCCTGGGGGCAGACAAGACTGGACCCCACAGACAGAGCCCACCCCACTGCCAAAAGGACCCTGGGTGCCAGGTGCTACCCTGCCCACCCTGGGAGCCCCAAGTGAGAATACACCGCACATTATGAACTCCAGTAGATTCTGGGTTTGTTGTTTGGGTTTTTTTTTTTTAATTAACCTAAAGCTCGTGCATCCTCATGATGCACCAGAACGATGTGAAGGAGCTTGACATGCCACTGGGCCTGTCTCTTGACAAACTGCAGGCACTTGTGATACTGAAGAGTGGGGGCATGCAGGGAGGGAGTCAGGAAATACAATGAGATTCAACAAAAATTGTCCTGTCCAAGGATAAGCGTAGGGGAAATAACAACATTTTATAGTCTATGAAAGAGAAGGCTCAGGAGGAACATGATCATAGTCTATAAACACCACCAAGGTAACAATAAAAATGAATGAAGGGAATTACACTGTCTCAGAAGATGCCATCACAAGAAGTGATGGCCTGAAGCTAGAAAAGAAAAAGCTTATGTTAGACGTTAAGAAAGAGTGTCTGGCATCTAAAACAGTTGGACAGTGTGGGAAATCACAGGGAGTGACACTCAAGTCACCAACACTATGGGGTGTATTTGGAAAAAAAAAAAAAGTTTCTGATAAGGAAGTGTGGAAGTGCAGGAGAAAGTGGG
>JAOXNG010000001.1:23651413-23665966 GCA_028566535.1 Scolopax minor | reverse complement strand
AATGTCTATGTCCAGGACATTGTAAACAGACTGGAGGACAGCAGATAGAAACCCTACAGCAGGGGAGCTTCGAGTGAGGACTGATGGCCATATTTCAGAGGGTCTACCAAATACTCTAATTATCGAGTCAGGTTGACCTCTCTGCTGCATTTCCTGATTAGCTGGTTTCCAATGAAGTAGTGACACATTCTAGGATGTTTTTTTAAGCAGAACTTTCTTTAGAAGGGAAAGTTATGTTATCATCATTTTTCAGGGGGAAAAACTGAAATAGGGAAAATTAAATACATGCCTGTGATCACCCAACAGAGACAAGACTGGAATCTAGTTTTCCTGAATGTGATCTTTCTTACATGCTGTGTGTACTCTGGGTCTAAGTTTTTATTAGAACAATATGTCTTTTCTTCATTATACCAGTGTTTTCCAGATGATTACATACTTCACTGCAATTCGGTTTTCAGGCCTTCATAAACTCTTGAAACCAAAAAAAAAATTATTTTAGAAAAGAACATGGCCAATATCTGACAGAGATACCCCTACATAATAGCCCTGTTCTTTAAACACACGTGTTTTGTCTGAAAGAGCACATAAAAGAATGTGTATATTTTTCTCTCCATCTTCAATGTACACAGGAATAACCAAGTAAATTTTACTCAAATTCATTTTCATGAACCTTACTGGTGGGTTTGAACAGAAGAAATTTTTCAGTATAAAGATAACTAGCTCCTAAAGAATGCTGCAATGAATAATTTGCAACTTTATTAGTGTTTGCAACTTTTTCCTTTTAGGCACAATATGCCTGAAAATGGACTTAAGCAGAGCCCCAGGTGAGGATAACTGATCAGAATAAATGGGGACATCTGA
The DNA here is from genome assembly GCA_028566535.1 of Scolopax minor. NCBI lineage: Eukaryota > Metazoa > Chordata > Aves > Charadriiformes > Scolopacidae > Scolopax > Scolopax minor. The sequence goes on along the minus strand of JAOXNG010000001.1, from coordinate 23,665,105 downwards.
AGGCAGCTGCAATCCCAAACCAAATTGAGGTCAGAATTTCATCGCTTGTGATTTTTCCAATATTCTCAGTAAAACCCAGGATGATGAGAGCTCCTTCAGTCTACAGAGAGCTTTTAATGAATTTTGTATATGTAGTCATGGAAGCTCTGTGCAGATAATAATAGTAACAAGGATGTACTTTGATTACTGAGAATTCAAAAGAGTCTGTGTTTTTAGGCAATTTACTATTTTAAATCCCTGCAAGTTTCAGTAATAGCATGTCACTTTTTACATGAGTGTTCTGGGTCAGGACATAAGCAGATCACCTCCACAGAAAGAGCATGGGGGGTTCAGATATTGCAGCTCTTTGGGTGGAGTTGTTACCAACTGTGTAAAAGGACAGTACTTCTCATCAGTAGCAATGAGTACACTTTTTACTAAATCTAATGCAGTTTTGCATTTGGTAAGACTACTTTAAATAAGCTTCATTACTAGCTCATGGGTCTGCAAATATAATCATGCAGAAGCTTGAAGTGGTGAGATATTTTAACCACAGCACTGACTGAAAGACTTTACTGCTTGAATTTTTAAAAACCTTCCTGAATTCCAACCTAGTTTTGTTTATGTCCAGTTTATCTGCAATAAAGTAATACATCCAATTATGATTTGAGATGTGTCACTGGGAAGTGTCTGACTTTTTAAAGTAAATCTACAAAGTACAGCTTCAGAGACAAATTAATATAAAGTTAAGAAAAATTTAAACACGAAAATCTGATGGGTTGTATGCCTTACATTTTTTTCCCTACCTTTTTTTCTAATATTATTGCAGGGTGAATATGCAATAATTATTTCACTGGAACACACTTTTCATACTATTTGTCAGAATGTGCAATTAATTGCTAATCATGAAATGGCTGTAAAATAAAGGGCATTCCTATTTCATTTCTTGGTTTTGCATGTCCCTGCAGGAGGAAATTCCCCTGATATTCAATTTCAAGCTTTTAAATATTTTCAAATGAAAGTTGTTATGCAGGATCAGTATTTCAGAGATCTCTGAAAAACTGATTCCTCAGTCAGATATCTCTCCATTTTCAGGTGATCTCTTTTCATACAGGGTTGATTTAAAAAAAAGGTAGTTTGTAGTTTGGTCACTATTTCAGTTATTCTTTATGTGAAGAATTTTCAGTATAGCAAACCCTCAACCTGTTAATGAAGTGGAGTCTTACTATTCTGTTTATAAATATGCTAAAGAGGGGCAACAAATCTCCTAAGTTGCTTCCTTCTCAGAAGGAAGGAGATGTGCCACTGTTAGCAGAGCATAGGCATAGAGCCTGGGGATTCAGCTTACTTTTCCTCCAACACTCCCACTTAAAAAAAGCAAAACAAGTGAGGCTGAGCCCATTAGTAGTAAAATTAAGGGTGAGATGAGTGCTGAAAATGGTAAAGTGCAGGACGTCATCTTCCTTCTTCGGCAACGATAATCTTTTTAAAATATTGAGCTACTAGGAAGGCAGGCAAACAAAATATGGAAGAATGTATATTTCTCACGTTTATTCTGCTCTTTCCAAAAAGCTGAACTAAATTTTCTTTGCTTTTTTTTTTTTTTTGAAAGACCACAACCACAAGCGTGACCTGACAAAGTGTGGTAGCATGTTGTCTTTCTTTGATCATGTTTATTTCCTTTCTTCAGGATTGTTCTAGTATGTCCACCTTGTATTTTAAGTCGATAACCACTAAGATTCCTGACAAAACGTTAGAAATCAAGGTTAACAAGTAACAAATTACTCTAAAATAAAAATGCCACAAAGCCTCTGTGGAATGCATTTGTTACTTGGGATCAATTTTTCATTATATTTTGCAAATGATTTTAAGCCTTTCTTCATCTGTGAAGGATGTGCTTTTTATCAGCTGCCAGAAGATGGAGCTCTTTTAATAAACCATGATTCTGGCATTTTGAAAAAATGCAGAAAAAATTATATAGAAAGACTTCAGAAAAACATTAAGAATGCTTTCCATTTGTTTTTCACTAAGGCTTAGTAAATACATTTTAAAGCAGGTAAAGATTATATTCTACTGCTTTAAACCTGAAAAATAGCTTAGCCTATTAACTATATTTTCAGATTTTTTTTTAGTTTTAATGGTATATTTTAGTCTTTTCTTCCTCCATCTTCTAAAATTCCCAAACGTTCCAAGAATTGCCTTTCAGTTAGGATATATCTGGAGTTGCAAGGGTGCAAAGTAAATAAAAAATTTGCTCCAAATCCTTTTTCTGTGCTGCCAGTTTTGGTGGTGTAAGGCTGGCGTGGAAAGTGGCATAGCTGGGCTCTGCAGAGCTGCTAGCATGTTTCACTGACGTCCCTGACAACTGCTAAGCAGGTGGGCTTCACTTCTCCTGACATAAGCCACCTCAGTCAGGCGACGAGAGAAAGTGAGATAAATGTGCCTATGAAGGTATCCCTTTGTCTCTCCTGCTGTATTGACCATGGAAGAAAGACGGATAATGAGGTTAGACTAGACTTCTAACTTTAAGACAGGTAAAGTTAGGCAGAATGAATCCAGAAATCATATTAACAAAGCCTGTGAAGAAAAGAGTGAATCTTTATGTGCAGCACTGATTCACTCTTCTTTAATATAAACTGCTATCACAACAGAGTATAAGCATGAAGTTCAAATTTTAGGGAGACAGCTAAGTAGCTTGGAAAGAGTTTGAAAAAAAATGTTGTTATTTTATATCCAATTTTTTAACTTAGTTTTCCACTTATACTTGAATAACCTTTCCATAACTGTTAAGCCAAGATGGAGGAATCATAAAATACAGATTATGTTACTTTATACAATTCATCACAGTATTACTGAGTGAATGAATAATACACTTAAGAATTCTTGCATCGACACCGCGCTTGAAGAAATTTAGACCTCCAAAGGTTGCTTGGTATGACAGGATTGTCTTTTTAATCTATTTTAAGAAAATTTCTTTTGTCTGTATGAAAATTAATCAGCTTTCTGGATCAGTCTGTCAATAGCTCTTACTGAATTTGTCAATCAGCCTGGATTGCACTGAAAGTCACTTCAGGCCTGAATTTAAAAACTGAAAGTGCATATATGTTTGCATGTGTGTGTGTTTTTACCACTCTTCTCCTGATGCAGAGAAATGTTTACTTTAACGGTCATTAATAAAATAATAAATGCTTTTGCATTCTGCCCTGGTCAGTCACATGCAGCAATTCTACTTGGTGGATTATTCACTTTGTAAATCCTTAAGCAGCTGTAAACAATAACGGTTTTGTCCAACAACCTCTCCTCTTTATATTATGCTTCTGAGAATATACTTAAAAGCTTTTCACAGCTGTACTGTATAGTATGGATAGAGGCCTGAGATTTACTACATTGACACCTTTGCTACCTCTGAAGCCACTGAGCAGAGAAAAGCATCTCTTAACATTAAAAATTGGTCATGTTCAAAGCGGAAGCTGGAGCACTGAGTGAAGAGCTTAACTACTCTTTGCTCTGTATTGATTTTAAAGAAGGCTGGAGATACACCTCAATTCAAGCCAAAAGTTCTGATAACCCTCCTGCGCCGTCTGTTTTCCAAGTGCACCCTCTATCATACACCCTGAAGCTGTACCCTGATTATGGATTTCAGCTTTGCTCTCATTGCTACCTTCTGGTATAATGAAAAGTAAGTCCAAGCTTGCATTCCAAAATTTGAAATGAATTTAGAAAGAAATTGAAAAAGACATAAGATTAAATTTCTTTGATTTATTTTTACAGTCAGTTTCCAAAAACTCCATTAGGTTTGGTTCTTTCTGTAGGTTTCTCTGAGTAGCAATGAAAGAATCACATCTACCACAAAGGAGAATTCTGACTTGACAGTAAATGGTCCTAATGGACAAATGCCAGAGGATTCAACAGGAATGCAGGTGCTGTCCGTCCGTAAATGATGGTGTATAATGATGACAGAGAGGGTGCATATATTATTATTTGAGGCTTTTATTACTTATGGCTTTCATATTTGTGCTGACACATCCTCTTGCAGTGTCTTAATGTTATATCAATCTTCTTGCAATTGCACAACCATATAATTTTTTCTGTTGGATAGTTGTTTTCTTGTTATTTTCTAAAGAGCCTTCTCAGAGGAAGCTAAAGTTATGATTTTTTGAATTTTAAACCCTAATGCAAGCACAGTGTAGCACCTTACCATTTTCCCTACTCACTTTCTTCCCTTTGTTCAAATTAGAAATATCTTGCAGGGTGATTAACAGGTAGAAGGATTTTTGTCACAGTTTGCAATACTAAGCCTTGCAATTACAAGGCTTGTAGTATTCTTCTCATGCATGTCTCCTACTTCACCCATCTTCTCCTACTCATAAAAATAAAACCCACCCTTGCACTCATAGTAACTGCTAGATTTCACTATTTTGTTCTTCATTTCCTTTGCTTATTTGAAGAAGTGTTATGAAATTGAAGACTAATCAAATCCAGAGGAAATTTAAAAACAGCTTTTCATACTGGACATATCAGTGGTACTCTTGGATGGAAACTGATTTTTTTTAATCAATTTAATCGTATTAAAATTTCTTTCTTATTGGCTATGTGAAAGACTGTAAGTAAGAGAAATAAAGAAAACAGAATGTAAAATAAATTCAAGCAGCTAGGAGGAGAATAAATACATATTATCTTTCTAAGGTCTTCTTTACAAATACCAGTTGCACAACTGTAATCATATTGGCAAACTGAGCTCACTACAAAAGGCAGCAATAGGAGGGGTTCTTTTACAGGAATGCTTTTCTTCTGATGTAGCTGTTCACAAAGCAGGAGTTGTGCCAGGTTCAGTGATGAAATTATTTCCATTGTTAAGGGGAGTTTTATCCCCAATGAAAATAGTTACAATAGTAGCAAATCTGCAAGTTAATTTGGGCTAGTATTTTTCTCTTATTATGTTGTCCAATGTCACTCTTAAAATTATCAATGAAACTTTTTAGGAGGACAGTATTTAAGTCGGTGGTGATCTTTAAGGCTTTGTTGAAAATATAAGCAAAACCAAAATGGATAGTATCGTTGCAGACTGTGGTGGATCCCATGACACAGGTAGTTACAGAAAAAAATATTTATTCTGATACTAATTAAGGCCATCTATTAGAATGTGGAATATTAATGTCTTTCAAATGTTTACCTCTGAAGGTAGCTCTGTCTTGGCTCTTTTTTAGTCATTTGGAGGAAGGCTTTAGACCAAGAAAACTAGTGGCAGAGCTAGTTATTGACACAAAAACACGTGGCAAAGGGAATACCTAGCTAGATAGGTATAGAGATGACAAACAAGATAGCTAATATTTTTGTTTATTGTATCTTGGACAATAATAGAATGAATGTAGAAAGAAAGCAGCCCTTTTAGGAAGGAATTGTACATCAAGTCGCTGAGTGCAGATCCTTTTACTCTAGTTGAAGGCATTTATAATTCAATGCATTTATACATCTTCTGCTAACTTGTGCACTGTGTTTGGGAATTAGTTAACATTTTCATTTAAATATTGCAAGACCATTCCAGGTGCAGGGTCTTTAACAAATTTACATCCTCTAATTTAGTATCTTAAGCATGCAATATACTTATTCTTCTTTTTTCCAAAAAAAAAAATTACTCCCAACAGATCTAAGGAGTGAGAACTAGATTGATTTTTGAAGTTCATTTGTCACTATGAGCAGAGATTAGAGCTCAAAGAAGAGTGATTCATGATGTCTGTGCTCATTGCAGAATGACTGACAGTTTGCAAGTAAAGAAAGACATACTTCTCCTTTCCTCTGGCAACTCAGCAGAGAAAAGAGCTGTGTTTTGGAAAAATGTTGCAACCATTTTGCCAGTATTGGTAGGCTACTAAATACAGTCTGTACAGCCAAAACAACACTTGCCCCTACGTAAGAACATTCTGCATTGATGGCTGTTCTGATTGCACTCTTTTCCCTAAATTTAGGCCTAACATAGAGGATACTTAGAGACAATGTAAAAATTTCACTGGCTTTGGTGACTGGATCTGGTAAAAAATGCATAGAGTGGAGGATATTCCTTCATTTTGGAGGATACATAGTAAAAGGGCAGTGAGGCATTCAAGGAGGCAGAATTGATTTGAAAACCTGTGTCCAGGTTTGAGGAGGGGAGTGGGGAGACCAGCTGTCATTTGTTTTAGCTCAAACCATGACAACCAGAGTTTCATACAGCTCCAAGCCACAGAAGAAAGTGGTGTTTAAATACTGTGACTGATGCAGAATTTTTAGAACACAAGGGCATATATAATTTAGCAGTGACAGCAGTAACTGCAGGAGAAAGAATTCACTTCAAAGGAATAAGGAACAGAGGGAAGGAGGTGTTTTAAAAACAAACCAGGGAGTTCTTTCTTGCAACAGTGCCTTACAGGATTCAAATGCAGAAGGCCAGACTCTTCTATTGATTTCTAACTGATCTGTATTTTTCCTTCTGTCAAAGTTAGCATATACGCAGCTTTTAAATCTAAGATCTGCTTTAACTTGAAAGGAGTAAAGGCTTGGATGATTCCAATTCTCAAAGAATTGCTTTACAAAGGGAAAAAAAAAAGCACACAGAGAGAACAAAACCTTAATGCATTAATGCCTTTTCTTGTCTCTAAAGGTGTAGAACAGACAATTTAACTACCCAGAATCTCCTTTTATCCACATGGCAGTCACCTCCCTGTAAACGTCTGACTTCTCAATAGTAAAAGTCTCTGAACATGCTTTAGGATAGCTTCCCCAAAGCTGCTTTAAGCTGTGATTTGGGGGTTGCAGAAGGATCTCTAGTGTCAGAATCACCACCATGAGAGGAGGTTTAACGATCAGTCAGCAATCACAAATGAACAAGTCTGTGTATTGAGGAAAAGCAGAAAGCTTCACTATTCTGTCATTCTAACACAAGATTGGAATCTTTATGGGCCTGGGGAATCACAGCATCTGCCAGGACTCCCACTGTCATCCTTTCTTGCTTGCTTAAAAACTGGCCTGGTCCTTAGTTGTCCCCCATCAGCTGGACGAACCTTCAGGAAACATAGTCTGCATGTTTATTACATCCCATTGGTTATTAAGAAGACAAAAAAAGAAAGAAAAAAGAGAGTTGTCCTACTTCCCTTGTAGAATTTAACTCTCCTTGCTGGAATGGGAATAATATCAGAAATATTTAAATCACTGTAGGATATGCTGAATATGTTGCATATTCATCTTGAACTCATATGTGAGGTAGCAATAAAAGCTGAGATTCTGCCCTGAACAGTCTTCCTTCATAAGGATCAGTTGGACCAGAGCCAGCAGGTTTTCCAGACTAATCACTGCATATACTTTGGACAGTCCTGTTCACTTTGAGGATGGTACCTCCAGAAATAAAGAAATGAACCTACAGACATGATTCCCTAAATACTGAGAATCTGGAAAATAATGCCCTGCCTTGCTAAAAGAAAATCTTTTATGAAAAGTATCAATATGAGGTGAGGTGATGCTGAGAAACAAAATTTCTGCAAAGACAAAGTTTCAGAGTTTAATTTTTTTTTCCAGCTATTAATTAAATTTAAGCACTTAGACTGAAAGACCCCTGTTGGCCTTACTGAACATGGTAATAATGAAATAATTTTTGTCTTGAGAAGGCTGTTGTTTTCCACAACTGTGTATTCACATTAGCATTGCCATTCTCTGTTGCAAAACAAAACCACATGAAGCTATATTTCTGACATTCTATGTGGTTAATATATACCTTTTTGTGGTAAGTACTTATATTGTAAAATACAGTTACTATGTAGTAGCTATTAAGAGCCAGTGTACACTGGGCTATAAGTTATAAAAGTATGAAAGAGTAATTATTTTGACTTTCAAAGTATAGGGAGTTATTGCCATACCTCAGCTGCCTATTAATAAAACTTTTGTGTTATAATTGTATATATATAAGCTTTGAAACTTTATAGTGGTGATGGTAAGGACTCTTCCAGAAGCAGTCTTAAGCTCCGTTATTCTGTTATTCTGTGCAAATTTGAAATGTTTGTAGCAGTTTATTACAGAGAAACTTGATCTTTTAACTATGATATTTTCTAAAACAGAATAAAAAAGTGAAAATTTCCAGATTTTTAAAAGAAATTTCCTGTGACATTTAAGCATGAAGTAAACACAAGTTATAGTTGCAGTGTTTTTTTTATTTGTTTATTTTTTCTTTTGTAAGACTATATTCAGCCTGAAAGTTAGATTAAGTGTTAGTTAGTTAGTTATCTCCCCTACACCATTCCTGGGGACTTAATTGCATCACTTTTTTATCTAAAAGCGGGAGCTACAGCAATATATAAAGTCTTCTTGGAGCCAGAGAACTAAAAAGTAAAGATCTGAGTGATTGCCTCTCTATGCATATATTTTTTTCTTATTTTTCAATGATATTTTTGGAACCACTCTATAATGAGGGTGGTGGCTATGAAATAATATGACACATGTTTCCAGAATACCTATTACAGAACCCATAAATTATTACCAAACTTTCTGGGTTTCTTCCTTATGTGACATGTGTTGCTCCGTTGGTTTCAGCTGCACAGTAACAGAAAGTCTAGCTCTTTACTTCTTGCTCTGCTATTATTCTTTTATTCATTCTGTTTCCTCTCTCACAGTCTCAGAAGAACAGCGTTTTCTTTTGTTCAGTTACACATGAAGTCACAGAAGCAACACTTCAATAGGGAGAGACTTACGCTAATGGGAAGAAAATTTGAAAAGGTCTGGGATCTGGTGGTTTTGTCACCAGATTTCATAAGAGTTTTATCATCAACTTCAAGAAGAGTGGATTAAAAAATGAACACTTTCAAAAATTCCACAATAAAAAGTAGCTCTTTCTTCCTCTTTTGCCTGCTATACTTCTCCCCTCCATCCTATCTGCCAAGTCTCTCAATAAATTTGAGAGTTACTTGGCACGTACATATCTTTAAATGAAATTCTCAGAATGCAAGAAATATATGCTGACTTAGTGTATTTATTTATATACAGAGTAGTCAATATGGGTATGGCATACCAGAAGTGTTTTACAATAGTACCTCCAAGGACATCGGAGAGAGTAACAGTTTAAGAGACTTTAGATGCTGAATTCTAAATTTCATTATCTTACTCTCTGTTTTTATATTACATCTACTAAATGCATACAGCACTGCAGATAGATTTTTTTATTATTTATATTCAGTTGGAATTTTTTAAAATTTGAGAATTTTTTTGGAACCAAATAATTTCTCTTTTGATTTGGTTTTGTCTTAAATGTTCTGTTGATTTAAACTTTTCACGGCTCTATTGGACTGATTCTGTTAGATTGTATTCTAAAAAGAAATGGCTATTTCACTGTTGCATTCATTTCCCTATACTGAACATAGAGGAATAATTCTTTGGAATTAAATGTTGACTGAATGCATTGAGTAAGATGTGATTAGTCTACTTAGTGAAAGTGACTCGGAGACTTCATATTATTTAGATGTATATATACTACTATATATGTAAGGCCCGTTTTCCATTCATCACCTCTTATTCTCTGTCACCTCTCCCACCCCTTGAGATTTCATGTAGGGAACATACATCTAGACACTTTCCCATCTGTTCCAGAAAGTGCTGCAGAACTTTTACATCATCATCATCTGTATGTCACAATCGTAACAGACAGTGCTGCCAAAATCTGCATCTGGAATGTACTGAGAGAGATGTAGGAACAGAGCCTTATTTAGCAAGATAATGGGCAGGATTCAGATGTCTGAACACAGCATCTAGTGACATTTTAGAAAGCCGAAAGTATCTTGCCTTGATTCCAGATGGCTCACCAGAAGGATGTGCATCTTGCAGGAGCAATATTATATTTGCCAGCCCTATGTAGGTTCTCTAGACATTGATGTTTAGACAGGAGAATCCTACCCAGTTAATCCAAAGTGTTCTGTAATGTTTTGAGGGGGAGGGGGAGAGGAAGGGTCTGTCCACACAACAGGATGTAAGAACTCCAGAGGTTTCTAATAGCAATATTGAAGAATAACTGAAAGCACCATTTTTTCCAGAGTATCTTGTTCCTTTTTTGTACAAAAGTAGTGAGTTGAGCGTTTCAAGGTGACTTTGCAACCCAAGTTAATTCACAACCTGTCAGAAAATGTTGCTTAAAATAACTAACCCCAGAGATTTTCCATTCTATTCTAGAAATAAGTAAATAAGAATATAGCTCTAGTTGCATTTTTAAGCTCACAGTCCAAAAGAATTTTGCCAATTAAAAAGTGTATGTTGATTTACAAAGGCCTATTTCTTTTGATATTCTGTGTGCAAATAGTGTTACAATTATTATGAATTAAAATAGGGTAATAAAAATAACTAATTGAGGCTCCTGATCATTAAAACTATTTGAGCTTTGATGCCTCAAGCACCAATGGACTTAGATTCTGTACCTCCAGTATACCCAGAAGGCTCATCAAGAAATCTCATTCTATTGTTTGTTTTTTAAAATTTACCTCCATGCAGTGCTAGCTCCCAAGACATTATCCAAACAGCTCATTCAGAGGTGTTTGTTTCACCCTCATTGACTGATATTCCCTGTACAGTCTTATTTTTATTCATCCTTTCCAGCCTCAGAACAAACTTGTTGGTTCTGTTACTCCATCCCAGTTATAGAAATTTGGCATGGTAAGGGGAGACAGTTGGAGAGCTATGCTTTTTAAAAGTAACTGTTCTACTGCTACAGCATAAAGATGTTTTTTTCTGGACCTTGATGTTACTTAGCAGTGAAGAGCTGTATCAGGATTTCTGGGTGATTGATAGCCCCTTTCAGCTCAGCTAGAGTAAAGGGTAATATTTGTTAAAGAGCTCTGTCTGTATTTGTGCACTGAACTTTTTCAGGGACTGCTGTGACCTGAGCATTCCTGTGGATTAGCAGGAACAGGAAGCTGCAGTTTTGGTTAACTGTCAGTTCCAGTCCTTAAGCCAAAATATATCAAAAAGAAAATGATTTTAAACAAAATGCAAATTCTGGGCTTTGATTCTGCTATAGCAGAAATTAGTAACATAAATTAATTGTATTTCAGATGGAAATAGAACCGTTACCTTTGTATCTTGAAATTAAATCAAATAAATACATCTTCAGGAGAAAACCTTACTTGAAATAACACATCAGTTCCATTGCCTAGCTACCCTTCCAGCCTGCGGAGCTACCAGTACATTTGCAGGAAATTGCAGTCTGTGTGGCAAAGAGTCAGCAGAGCTGGAGTAGGCAGGTATGCGTAAGTAGAAGAGAGGTTTCAGAAACCACTCTGAAAATTGTACTATATTTTGTTCTTGTGCATTCTAGTTGCTCTTGTCATTACAGCCCTTGGCAACAGAACCCTTTAGAAAATGATGGAAAACTGATTTAGAGGAAAAGGTTTCCATATCCCTTCCTTTTCACATCTTCTTATGAGCCATTTGGTCAGGCAATGAACAAACCAATTGGACCTGTAAGACTTCTTTTTTTTTTTTTTTAAAGAAAGCAAAGATTTTTGAGGGAAATTAATGTTTGTTTTTTTCCTTATTTGAGAAAAGTTTCTCAAAATTGAGTCTGGAGTCTGTGGGAATAGGGAGTAGGGCATCAGAAGAAACAGTAGTTGAGAAGAACAAACATAGTATTAGGAGACCCAGTGTAATTTCCTTGCTCTATGTTGAGATCAAGAGTTTGAACCTATAGGTCTCATGACATGCTCTAGACACCTTATCATCCTGACCAGGCAGCTCAGTCTCTCCAGGTTTTGTACAACTGTTCAGTGGGCAATATACTGCCTCTACAGTAGTGGAGGCAGGGTAACTAGCTAGGAAAAGGAAGATTTTATTTGGGTTACAAAGAACGCACATGTTCAAGATACTACAGTTCAAACAAGTGTCAAAGCATACTGAGGTCAGAGTAAAATGCTCTTACACCAACTTTGAGGTTTTCTCAGGGAGAAGCAGGAAAGTAGAAGACTCTAATGGCTATTTCAAGTTATCACTATAACCTTTTCTCATTGTTTGCATTTCAATCACAGCATGATTGTGAACAGAAAACAAGTCAAACCAAAAGGAGCCCACTAATTGGAGACTACTGTAGCCAGTTTTCAGGCAGATTTACCTTTGTTTCCAAGTTGGAGGAGGAACTGGATCGTGAAGCAGGCATGAGAGTCAGTACCTAAACAAAGTGTTGAAACAGGCAAATAGGAAAACCTCTGGTAACAGGCTGCTGTCACACTTGTCTCTATTGATATACAGACCATCTTAAAAAAAAAAATAAAAGAACTTTGAAAATAAGCTGATGAACAATCAGACAAATGTACATGTCTTTAGAGCTGTCACCTCACCTCAGGAGGTGTCAGGTCTTAGTCCTTGTGGTCTATTGTCTCTGGAGTACAGAGATAATTTTTTTTTTAGATGTCAACCCCAGAAAACCATTTGGAATCAGGAAAGCTTTACATGCAAAATACTCAAACTTAGAAAAATTAAGTGTAGAATTACATGGAAGAATCCACAGAATAATTTAATTTCTTTAATGTTAGAATCTGGCAAGTAAAGATTTTGTGTATTAAATTTGCAAGGATTAAGAATGTAGTTTGCAGAAACTCTTCCAGGTTGCTATATTACAAAACGTTTCACTTCATTAAGTATATGAATGAGGACTGTATATGCATAAAACAGTCCTAGAGGAGCTCAGAAATTTCCCTCCTATTTAACTTAGTTTGGATAAAGACAAATTTTGATCTGATATACACACATTTATATATGTATATGGAAATATATACACATATGGATATATATACACATTCATATAGACGTATGTATCTAAGCATGCAGTTTTTGCATGCTGTATGAATACCCAGTGTACATCCTTTCCTGATCAGAAAAATCCCAAAAGATTCCTGCTTCTGCTGTGCACCCTCTTGGAAGATCTTCTAGTGTTTCTCTGAAGGATCTTCAAGTAATTTTCCAAGAGACTGTGACAAGATGTATTTTCTATAGCACTTTATAGAAGGGTTTTTTACATTGTAGACTGCTATGTAGCCTGCATGTCTCAAATTACAGGAAAAAACCAAGACAAACAGCAGTCATCAGATGATCAATAGATAAGTTGCTATTTTCTTTATTAAGGGACTGGAGAGAAAATGGACAGCTTTTAGATAGATGTAGCAATTAGAATTTGCATTTCACTCTATAAGTAAGCCACTTAGAGGTTGGTTTTAAGTGACAACTATTCTTTATTTTGTTATGAAAAAGAATAGTGTGGAAGACATGTTGTTGTCATGTAATAATCACACAAGCTTCCTAACCCTTAAACTAATAAAAGCGAACTACACTGGCAAAACTTTCTGCACAGCAGAACTACCGTTCCTTGTGCACATGAAAGTAAAGGGCTGTTGTGCTTTATTCTGGGAGGGAGCTTTCTTAAGGAAAGTAAGTGTGAGTAATGACATTTCTCCTTCCAGCTACCGCATTTATGAGATTAAATGGTGAAAAGTATGTTTACGTGATTCTTTCTCCCCCTTCTCTCTCTGGAAGGGTGATACACATAAAATTGTTCACTTTCATTTTCATTCAAGAGTGTTCTTTAGGAAGCTTGAAATCTTCTTTGTTTTGCCCTTGGAGAATATTCATTGTCATTCTCTACAGACAATTCTTGATGTGCCGTTTTAAAATATTTTCAGATATTTAATACAAAGGGATGAGAATGACAAAGTTTATATC
>JAOXNG010000001.1:23627187-23637673 GCA_028566535.1 Scolopax minor | reverse complement strand
AAAAAATAAAGTAGTAAAACACAAGTTGCTCTCACCACCCAATGATCAGTTGCCCAGCCCATCTAAAAAGCAGTGATCGTGGATTCCTGCTCTGGGTCAGCTCTTACTTATACACTGACCATAATATCTATGGTATGGAATATTCCTTTGGCCACCTTGTCCTGTCTTTGGTCCCTCTCAGTTTCTATAGGAAACTGAAGTCCTTGCCTAAAGCAAACATCACTTAGCAACAACTAAACCAATATGTATTACCAATGTTCCACTCATGCCAAATCCAAAACACGGCAGCCACTAGGTCGAAAATTAACTCTAACCTAGCTGGAACCAGGACACAAGACCAGTGACAATTACTGGTTACATACATAATTTCATGCAGTCTTTTTCTAATTATCCACTTTTTAAAGTATGGCGATAAGCTTGATGGCCCTTAAAATATTTTTTAAGCTTTTTTTTTTTTGCATACTTCATTTCCATGGCTTTTCCTAGCCCTTCCAATAACAACACCCTACTTACAACACCCTCCCTTACAACACAGAAGGATTTAGTTTCTAGTTAAGATCATCGCTTTCACTCTCTGGTAGTCCTTAAAAAATAAATATATACAATTGCTGATTTGTTGTTCTTGGGTTTGTGTGCTTGGCCATTATTTGGATCCTTCTCGCTGTGCTTTTTTAGGGGGCCAAGGAGATGATAGTCAGGACTTTCTTGCTTGCATTTCTCTGTGATAACAAAAGAATACGAACAAAGTTCTATCTTAGTAGGAATTAAGAGTATAGTAAGAGTAAAAACACAGAACAGGAAAGAGTATCTTCCTTTGTTCAGGAATCCAAATCTTCCTGACAGTTGTTTATGAGCTGGGCAGCTCTAGCTCTGTTTTCTCTGAGATCTGTGCTAGCTGGTATCTCTTTGGTTTTCCCTTTGTTTTCTGGAAGTCACTCATCTAGTTTCATCACCCGTAGTCACAGCCCCTCAGAAGAAATGAAACAAGTTTCTTCTTGTCAGATATTCCCAAACATAACAACAGATATTAAACGTAGTGTCTTCCATATTTCCAGTTATTTAATTTGTCAGGGAGGCATTGATGAATTCTTTCATGAAATCTAGATGGAAGATGGCAATAAGCTTGTTGGCTTTAACAAGGTCTGTGTTTCTTACAGATCAAAGGCATCTTTACTATCACAAATGCTTCCAGCATATTTTCCCAATTAATATTGTTATATAAACCTCTCCAAAATTCCTAGAAGTGGGAGGTTTAGGAACTGCTGGGTTATTTTTGAAGATTATTTATAAAAGACTGTTATCCACATTCTGTGAGACAAGTCACACAAATGGGACATTATGAAAAGTAAAAAATATAAAATGTGTCCTCACTTCTTAGCAATATGCTAATTTTTATTTGGTAAAAGCTATTTCCTGCTACTTAGTCAAAGAAAATAGTGTGGAAAATTCTTTATATTGTTAAAAAAACCTTAAATATGACACTAGTATGTAATAAGAATGTGAAATAAAATAAGAAATTAGTGAACATGGGTTAATTCAACACCTTGATTTGGAAAATTTCACTGTGAGAAGGAGATACTGTTATTCGATTTCTCTGCATAGATTTTACTCGAATAGCAACACATGAGCTTTCATAATCACCAACTAATTTATATTCATACATTTTACAGATTTGTGGGTTGATTGGTCAATAGTGGATTTATCCACAATAAAATATGTATGAAAGGATTTTGAGCTATGGAAGGATGGGAGTTTTGGATTCAGGAAAAAAGCAAAGATAAAATGCCCTAGAACACTTCTGAAGTGAAGAACTGGATAGATGATAGGAGGAGATGATTGCAACCATTCTGGCCCATCTAACCAATGGTATATACTGGTCCTTGCTAAATAACTATATAATCTAAGAAGTCATGTCTTTCCTCCAGTGGAGGGGTGGGGGAAAGGTACCACATCAAAGGGAAAACAACAGGCTTATTATGACATTGATGTTCTCTCCTACAAGATAACTGTTCCTATAGCTGCATTTTGGATGTGGGAAGATGGCCTGATTGATTTAATCCAACCTTGTTTTTTGATCTAAATCAACTGTGTGAATTAGGTCCCTTTATATGGACAGAAAAAGGATCGCTGTGGTGTGCCTCCCTACAGGGAAATAATGAGCTGTATGGGGCACCCCTCCCCAAAAGAATGAGGTGAATAATAAATTAGTGAAGCTAGCATTATGATGGTTCTCTATAGAGCACTTAGTGCATGTTGATTTTCAGCTCAGGCTTGCTGCAGGCTTAAGTATCACTTTAGCATATTTTTAGAAGAATGAAGCTGAGTGAACAGCATCATGATTTATATCCTGATCCTACCCTGATGCATTGTATTACGGGCCTGCAGTACTATTAAATAGAATTTTTAGGCTCTCTGCCAGATTTGTTCAAGTATGTATCAAGTATATATGGTCCTGCATTTTGAAGTGAAATGCAAAATGTTGTTCCTGTCTGTACGTTCACCTTATAATTTAATGTTTTCTCCAGTAATATTTTGTTGCACTTATTCTTCTCTCCTTCATTGCAAATCTTATGACTTAACACATAAATTAGGTTTTTGCAGGGTTTTTTTAATTATTTTTATTTTACAGCCAAAATGTTCTGTGAGTTCTCTGATGAATCAGAGATACAGTACTTCTAAAAGTGCTTCACATTGGCAGGGGGTCCTGATACCTGTCTCTTGGATTCAACTGGATTTGATGCCACTACTTCTTTAAATGCTTGACATTTTCCAAGAGTTTCCACAGTAGGCCCAAGTCTTCTCTCCTTAAAACTAGCTGATATTTTGGCAGTTACCCAAAAAAGGTCCTTTGGAGAACGCCAAATTTGAGACAAGCCAAAAGGCTAAAAAAATCCTATTTTCTCCATTTTGAAAATGTTCATTTATATATTACTTGTCATAATATCAGAGCAAAATATTTAATTTATATCTGCTCACTGATATTTCCAATTAAAATAAATGATAATCTGCTCTCAGTGTGAAACAGTATTGCTTTGGTTGCCTGGTAACAAAAAAAAGAGAAAAAAAAGAAAAATATTGAAAAGGAGGACTTTGGAGCCAATAAAATGAACAACAGCATTTACATCAATAGAGTAAGTGAACTCTTGCTGTCTAGGTGACAAGTGCAAGTTTATCACATTAACACATTTACAATGTTTACTATTTGAAATCTTGGCTAAATCTATAAAAAAATCTTAACTTGTCTGTGTCCGCTCATTTGATAGGAGCAGAAAGGTGCAATATGTGGTCTTTTCTACTACAATGACCCATTAAATTTTCTTCATTACACTGTGAATATTCCAAAGGTAGTTCTCTTCAGTTTAATTAAGGAATGTTGCTTGTGAAAGTTGACTATTACGTTTATCTTTCCTTTGCAGTCTGTGATATCCTTATGTTTTTATCGAAGCAGTTATAGGACTTTTCTTAGGAACAGCATTTTTTGTTAGTGTCACACAGTACACTAACTCATTGCAAATATATGCAATACATTTTTCATCAGATTGTCATAGAATTTCAATAATTCAATATAATTCACAAAAATAGCAGTTCACTTTAGGACTTATTCATAAGCAGTGATAAATCTGTTTGCATAATGAACATTTCTAGACTTATTATTGATATTTTATGTAATCATTGTTGAGATAAAATCCTTGCTGTTTGCCTGGCCACAAACTGCATATTTTCAACACCCACAAACATTCACTAAAACTGACAGCTTCTCCCTGATAAATCATGTCTGACTATTGTCAGCAGTGCAAGCAGTGAAATAACTCAACAGCTATCACACAACACCTTTACCCTTTTTTTGGATGGGGACAAGGTCAACCTTGGTGTCCCAGACCAGATCCTATACATAGATGCATGTGGACAAGCACCTCAGGTTAATAAGGTGACTCAAAGATGCTGTCTTGCAGCAAACAAATGTGATTGCAGATTCAGAGGAGAAGGTTTAATATTGTGAACCAAATTGATATTTAGAGATAGCAATGGGACAATTTGTTCAAATGAAATTTGAAAATACCCTGCAAGGTATATGGTCAACAACAGCAGAAAATAACTGATTTCAGATTCTCTGATTGCAGGGGGAAAGAGTGAGTGTTTGTGAAACAGGCAAAGAAATTGGGATACTCTTTCATATGAAGGAACATACTTTTTTTTTTTCAAAGATAACAAGAGTGGCACTTTAGAGAAGTTATGATGATGATGATAAATGTTTTGAAGACCCTGTTCAATTTATAATCTATAGGTAGCGAGGGGAAAGAGAAGAAGGAAAAGAAATGCATGAAGGTTTAAGTCATACAAGCATGTGTGTGTTTCTGTTCCTAGCATATGGTAAAGAAAGGATAGTGAGAAAGAGGGCCATATGACAAGGGAAAACAGAAAGGATGTGACTGAGGAGGGTAAAGAAAAGAATCCCTCTCCGTCTCATTATTAGTTAAATCTGAGCAACTAGAAAAGAATAACATTACCTCAGAGTGTAGCTAATATAGTCCATTGAAAAAGATGAATATTCTTTGCAGGTTTTTTTTTATTTTTATTGTTTTAGAGCCAAAAAGGTCTGTGCGTTGTCTGATGAATCAGACATGCAGTATTTCTAAAAGTGCTTCACATTGGCAGGGGTTCTGATGAAGGACGACATTCTAGATCATTCTCAGTGAATAATAGTCTACAGAAGTGTTACAGTTATAGCGAGGAAGATTTTTCTTTTAACAAAATAGATTTGTCTGGGAAAATGGTGGTTTGTCAGGATCTGAAACTTGGCGGTTTTTTTTAGGGAATATGCCAGTTTTTATGACAACTTAGTTGAGAAAGATTCTCAGATCAAGATTTATGCTAAGGTCGCTTATATGTGGAGGGGGAGATTTGGCAGTGTGCTCTGTGCAGTCCTTGGGACCTGGGTGCAGTCTGTGGCTGCTGTACCAAGAGCTGTGGGGGTGCTGATGGCTTAGGGTGCTCCATCGTGTTGACGACATCGTTTCCAGTTCCTTTCATTGCAACAATAACACTGTTTTCAGAACGTGACCTGGGTTTATATTTAAAACATCTACATTTTTTGCAGGTTTTTCTTCAGGTGCAGGAGTCCTGGGCTCACCCACCCACAGACACAGCTGCAGAGTTGGTACTTGGAAACACACAGATGCCCACCATCAAGCCAATATTGCTGCTGAGCCTTTTGTTGCATCAGAAAAGCAGAACCTGAATGTAGGTATCTATGTATGTATTATCTCATATATATAAATGCTTTTAAATATATGTATTTGCATATGTATTTATAATAAAAAAAAATTACATGAGTTGGTCATTAAATTGTAATATATAACTAATATGACAGATGACTTGAAATCTGCATGTTGATGGTACAAGGGGCAATAAAACATTTATGTCAAATTGACAAGGTTAGAAATCGGTTTTGTTTGATTATTTGTTTGCAATATTTGCCCTGCTAGTAGAACAGCTGCGCAGGGAATAAACGCATGTGACATTTTGGGTCAATTTTTATGTGTGCTGAATTTAAATAATTTTTGCTGCTGCATGCTCCATACAAAGCAATATGAAAGACACTGGAAAGCAGCCTAAGACATTCTTTTTGGCAAATTGTTTTTCCCTGTTTACTTGTTGATTTAGTTAGCAATCTTGGCTATATTTGCAAAGCATAATGTGAGCCTGTTTCCTTGTGAGATACACAAATCAAGGATCCCACAGTGGCCAAATATTCTGTGTTTGTTTTAAATAGTCCATTACAGAGACATTAATGTCTAAAATCCAAATGGGTAAAAACCACTTATAATTATATTGTCGTTCAGGATCATAATCTGACCTAACTCTAGACTTCTACAGTGCCATTTTTTCTGCCCTTGTAGTCAGTGGAAAGACTTGGGCTTGATTCAGATGATTAAGTGTGATTTATATGATCAAATTGATATCAGATATCACATCATAAAAAAAGGCTATTTTTCCGTGGATAATTTAGCTACACAGGAAGAGATCGTATATTCTTTTCAATTTCTTTCTGCATAAAAGTTATCCTTTCCCCTTCTTTGTTCTCAACACAGGTACTAATGATAATGTGTCAGTAATAATTTGTGGCCTTGCATGTTTCCAATATCTTTGATGATTTGGGTGTTTGGTAAAGTATGAATAATTCATGGTTGTGCTGTTATGGAATCCTTATGTGAAGCTACAAGTTCCACAACCAAAGAGCTGCGAAGAAGGGACAAACACATGCAAGACAGTAACAACACCACAGGAGAAGAAATTTCTGGTTTTTCTTCAAATTGTACAGATTATTAGTAAGGATTCCATGGTAAATTGATTAACAGTATGTCATCTACATAGAGAGGTACTGATTGGTCTAAGAACATACTCTTGAATTGATAATTGATTTTATGTGCAACTTGCAGTGGCTAGACAGAAATAATTAATAAGTTGTTTTTACAAAAGTGAAAGGGGGAAAAAAAGAAGATAATTCCCACCAAAAAAACCCCAAAAAACAGAAAAACCCAAAACAAAAAAAAAGCCTCAAACAGAAAAAGCATAAAAAGGAAGGACTTTATGATGTACTTTTAACTTCCTTTAGCTGTATTTAAACTGTTGTGCAGATGTGGTCTGTCACATACCTTGCATTCCCTATCTCTGAAGTGTGCTGATGGAGAGATCTGACACATGATGCCCTCCTCGTTCTCTGACATGGTGAGGATCAGAAAAGTACAGTGTGCACTTGTATATTCTTCCCACATGAACTCCAAACACCGTCAGTGTGTGCACTCAAACTACTGTACCCATTTTTATAAGACTACTTGACCTCTTTGCAGTCTCTCACGTCTATTGTCCAAGCACCTTCAGCATGCTAAGTGGCTCATTTCACAAGATATTGAACCTACCTGAAAAATCTTGGTTAAAAAAAAAATCTCATAGTTGTGTTTGGAGCAACACAAGCAAGGCTTTTGGTGGGTAGTAAGATGAAAAGAGAGTTTGCTCGAAAATTGACAAGACTTTTTAGGTTAGTGTTTAAAATGTGGTTGGTTTCTATGCCATACAGGACAACACTTTCATGATAATTGAGAAATGTTGTGATGAGTGATAAACAAATATGCAAGTGCTTTTGATGGTAAGGCCAGAAAGCTGAGTGCTCTGCTGGATCAGACGCATAAAAGGAACTGCCCAAGTATTTTAAAAATGGTATGTATCAGGAGAAGATTAGGGTTTTCTGAGGGAAGGAAGGGACTTCCATTCATGTTTTTCAGGAGTATTTTAATTTCTCTGTATCTGTTAAATGCCAATTCAGTTTAGTGACTTCTCTTTCATGTATCATTTTTATTGGACATGATTAAAATCGGAATGGGATTTCAGATACAAGTACCAGAAGGGAAATATTTTCTTCTCAAGACCATCTAGTCTTTGGGCATGTGCCTACAGTATAGAGAAGGCAAGTACTAGTCCCTGAAATACAGTTTTCATCTAAGTGTTTGCATCTTGATTTCTCACATCTCATATAATTTCAGATATTAGTGAGTTATTGGTTATTCTAAGGTAATTTTGTCATTGGTTATTTGACTCTGTAGAAGTAATTATTAATTTTCAATGCAGGAATTAAAATGATAGCCTTTTAGTTAGAGTTCTATGTTCCAATTTCCTTTCTCAAAAGCACAAATTGAGAAGTAGCAAAAAATATGCAAAATAGAATCACTGCAAGAGAAGAGGCTGGAAGAGCACTTTATCTCCATGCTCTGAAATCTTTGTAGGCATAGCACTCAACGAGCAGGTGGATCCCTCACAAAAAGATAGAGTTAAGGTTCTGAATTTTTATTTTTAAAAACACCTTTTAAGATCCAGGCCTTGTCCCTGTTAAAAAAACTCTAGGATGTGTTGGATGCATCACAATTTTTTATAGTTTGTGAGTCTGGAATGAAACTAAATCCCCAGTTTCATTTAAATTTAAAGGTATTTCAAGTTTATCGGGGGTTGTTTTTTGGGGATGATTTTTGCTTTTCATTATAAATATAATTCTGACTTGTCTCCAAGGAAATAATACTTATTTAGAACATTTCAAGGTATTATATTTTTTATTGTTTAGTGACATTCTTCATGTGACTAGACATTTTTCTTTATTCTTGCCATCAGTAGAGGCTGTTTGTTGAAATTGTCTAAGTACTTTGTGTAGCGTATATAGAATCTGATATTTTATTCCATTTTGTTTATCTTCCTTAGAAAAGCAACAAAAGGTTTTTACCATATATAGTTATAGAAAGATATTAAAGTGTTGGCAGTCTCCTTTCTATTGCAGAAGGCAAGCAAATAGAAAAAGAAGTCCCCTTGTAGATGGATTTTTGGGTTTATCCTTGTTTTTCACCAGAAAAGACACTTATCACAAAAGGTTATGTAGAGTAATTAATTAGTTTTTACAGCAGGTAATATAAAAATACCTATTCCACAACATTTTTTTGGTTCCTGTCTAAGTAACAAAGGGGTATGGATATTCTTCAAGAAATCTCAGCAGATAGCCATCTACATTCTGTTTCTTTATATGGTGTCTTAATTCCCAGGCACATAATCAAAGCTCTTTAAAAATGTTACTGACTATGTAAAAAATTCCCACAATTGTCCAAAGAAGGACAAATAATTATTTTCCTTATTAGGACATGGGACACATGTTTTTACTTCAGACATTCATATGAGAATTTCAAAGCTTAAAATAAGCAAGAGAGCTAAATTTAAAAAAAAAAGAAGATGAATGAATGGTGATAAGGTCCTATTTCTTATAATATTGATGCCAAATATCCATATAAGGCTTGTCCAGTAGTCTAATAAGAATGCATATTTATTACAGTCACATCTGTAAAGTACTTAGTGTGCAACTGGTCATTTATTTATACCCTATAAACAATTTATGAAAGTGGTGTTAATGAAGAATGTTTTAGATCATGTGTATACTGATTTTAAGGATACATAATTCCATAACTAGAGTCCTTCTTTCAGAAAACTTGTTATTCTGCTGTTCATTTGAGAAGTAAACCATTTAATGTCTCTCTTTCTAATTTATCATCACAGTGAGAAACTAGTAGAAGTTAACTAGAAGTTAAATGACAAGAAAATTGCCAATGAACCAGAGATAAATAGTAATAACAATAAATCAAATTCATATTTCTTTTTTCATTCCTTCTCCATGCATTTATTGTTAAAACATCAACATTTGGAGAGTGCTTTGGGAAGTAATTGATTTAACAGGAGATAACTTGAATGATAGACAATACAAAATGGCTTTGTAAATACCTTTATTTAGAGCACAGTTAGTGTAAATGCTTTCATACAGAAAGTCTGAATTATTCTCTGAAGAGAAGGTATAGTTTCTTTCAGAAGAGAATTTAATAAATTGTGCTTTGTTGGCACTTGGCAATTGCCAAGGCAGGAACGGCAGGCTAAGCAAGGTTGTCATTTTAAGTGTTGGTACTCCCAGTGTAATAAGAGCTTGCAGAGAAAAAAAAGTCCATTGAAGGATGTCTTGCCAAACTTGGTAAGAAATTCTCTATGGCAGCAATTAATGGCTTGTGAGTTCAGGAACAAAGACATAATTTCACAAAAAAATGTATTCCATAGAAATCTTGAATAATGTATTGTAAGAGTCCAGTAAGTCTCAAACTATTCCCCAGACTGTACTTTTTAGTACAGTAATAACCTCTGTCCATGTCTTTCACTTACATCGGTGCCCCTGAATGAGGACCTTGTTTTTGATAATGCTTTGTTCCACCTGACCATCTGGGTTTCTTGTTTCCCTGATGTTCATTGTACTTGATGATAATCAGTCATTATTGCTAATACTCTGTTAAGGTGAATGATGGAAATATGTTTATCAGTGGATGTGAGCTGTTTCTTAGAAGCACATTGCAGGAAGCAGTACTGAATCCACTCTTTAAAACTTATTACATACATAGATTTATTATACAGAAAGATAATGTTATAAAATTTTGGTCAATTCTTCATTTGATAACCTGAAAAACAGTGGCATTTGTTTGGCTTAGCAATCCTTTGTTTAGATGCCTCAATTCATTCAGTCTGCTTGCAGAAATTTTTTGTGGCTTTGCTCATGTCCCCTGTGTTCAGTGGTAAGAGGAATTCTGTTGTTTAAGCACTATTGATTATTTCCAATCGGATTTCTGAAATCTTTAGTAGTACTTGTTGTAGGGATGTTACCAATATGCCAGTCAGCAATAAAAGAGAAAAGTGTTGCAAGGTATGTTTTAGAGATTACATATTTCAGCTTTTATATGTAAAATATAAATAATATGATGAAGAAGATAAATACAACCCTATCCAGGTATTTACCATATATCATTTATATACAGATATCTGCTATATTTTCTCCTTCGGCAGCAGTAAAAGCAAATTTATGCAACAAATACCTGCTTGAATGTGCTATATTAATTGCCCTGAAAGTATGACAACAAAGCCC
>JAOXNG010000001.1:23606418-23617691 GCA_028566535.1 Scolopax minor | reverse complement strand
AAATACAGGAGTAAGAAAATTTCATGGCACATTAGTAATACATCTATGCAGTAACCAAGGTAGAAATGCTCAAGAAAGTCCATTAAGAAAGCTGATCCACAATCATATGTTCTTTATTGCAATGATACATTATGTTCCTGCTGAAGAAAAAGCACTATTTTTTTATTTACCTGATCAAGGCTGTAAATGCAGCCTGAAAAGGGCAAGAACATGTACTAAATACATCATAAATATAATATTCCAACAAAAGCAATACTAGAAGCATCAAGACATGGCTTTGTGAAGTACAGAGATAAGACAAAACTGCAAAATTTCTTATCAAATATTCTTAGAATCTGGCATCCATCACCCAGTGTAATGTTCTCGAACCAACCTGGTCTAGGAAGTGCAGACATGGAGAATAAAAGCATGGTAAGATCTAGAATCTGAAAATGTCAATGATAGCATTGCAATGTCAGAGGAGGAACATAAAATTATATTGAGAGACAATGAGGAACACAAAATTACATACCTTAATTAAAATCTTAAAACTTCAATTTCACCTATACTCAAAAGAGGACAGATGAGTTTTGTCTATTAAATATTGTATTTGGTTTTAGAGAAATTAATAAAGACATCTAAGAGAATGCTTCATAGAAATAATCCCATTTTCCACATGCAAATTTGTAAAAGAAACCCAGAGAAACCATGTAATTTCACAGAAAATAAGTCAGAACAACAGTTGCCTTCAGTTATGTTTGTCCATCTCACAGCATCAAACATCTGGATAACTCAGCTGGACCAGCATCCAGGAAACAAATTAGTGTATGGTAGTGTTAATTAGCTCCAAACAAATGCTCAGTAGAGAACTGGTTTTACAAAAAAAAATAAGTGAATTTTGTGATATAGTTATGCAACTTGATATTTCATCCTTACTCACATGAGCTCATATTTCTCTCTCTAAAAAAAAAAGTCAAGAACATCCACAGGTGTTTCCATAAGTTTCTTGTTAAAAATGAATAGGAAGGCAAATAGGAAGAGATGGTGAGGTCAGAAATGGTGGCAGCCTTTTGGGATTCATGAACACAGTAAACCTCACTGATGCCTCCTGATGCTGACCCTTATTGATTTCTGCATTCATGAGTCAATTGATCGAGCATTCCCAAGCACATTTTTCATCATGAGGCATCAGTAAAATTTTCATTCCTGTTGAACAATGTTCACATTAGGTATAAAATCATTTGTATCTTTATAAAAAAGATTCCTGTAAGTGGGATCCATTGGCTCCCTACAGAGGCTGTCCATTTATGCTTCAAAAGTGCAGTTTGACCTTCTGTCCAGTGGGATCACCAGTTTATAATTCCCATTTTCTATATAGGAATATAAATTGCTCTGTGCAAAGGACTCCTGTGATTTCTCTTTTCACAGCTGAAAAAACTTTTGCCCCTGTTCAGATTGTACATAGCTTGGACTATCAACCCTGTGAAGAACTCCTTGCCCCTCTACACTTGTCACAAACATACCTGTGAAATTGGGTTCAGGATTTGAATTTTAGAACAACAAAGCAGACATAAACAGGTTGGGGTATATTTAATGGCAATGGGACTAAACTGAGGTGATGAAATCATTTAAAGAGTCAGGGGAAATATGTTGGCACTGAGGTTTATTAGATTGCAAAATACTTTCCCAAAGTGATTGTGTTTACAGAATATCCACAGAATATCAGCAATTTAGTGCAAGTACAGGGACGTGCAGGGGAAGTATCCCTGATTTGGGTCTTTAGCATATTTTGGGAGTGATTTAAACAAAAAAGCTTCATTGTGAGATCTATGTTTAATTAGCTGTCTAGCATTTTTACAGAGGCTTCAGTGTCTTTGAGTATTATGGTTCACATATAGGAAATAGGAAACTATCCAAATTAATCTCCATTTCTGTTTAAAGGATCAGATAAGAACAATGACCCCAAAATTGTTAGAGTATGCCCCAGAGTTAATAAGTACGTCAGCAGACATTTGCAAGCTTTCCTCCTCCACTTCACAACTGACCTCCATTATCATTCTAGTCCAGTGCCTGTCCCAATCATGCCAAATTCTACAGTACTTCTGTTTCCACTATTTCACTAGAAAACCAACCAAGAAGATAAAACTAATGTTGCTAAAAACCTATTTTCATTTAAATAATTTTTTAAAACTAAGGTTTATAGAGGACTGAATATGTTCGACAAATTAATATGGATTAATTAAGCAAGTTTTGTATCTTTTCCAAGACTTAATGAAAATTAATTGTACAGGATTAGACATGGAACTGACATTACCAATATGGACCTTCATCATTAAACTGGAAATCTTCCCCAATTCATGCAAAACAATATCCTAAGTATAAAAACCATGCCATTTTTCATCTTACATATTTAAGATGTGAAATGCCTGCACAGGGGGCAAATCTCACTCTATAATCAGCAGTACCTGCCTAGTGTGAAAATATTACCTGCTTTTAGTGAAGTTAGAATATTGCCATATGTCCAGGTGTCAAGGACATGGATGTATGATTATTTTTTAAAAAAGCCACTGAGATAATATAAAAAATAAAATTTTTTGATCGCACTCTTATTTTTCTTTTAAAAGAAAATCTTGTCCCTGATGCAAGTGAAATAAAAATGAATCACAGTCTATCTGTACATCCCTTGAAACCCTGGGAACACTTAAGCATGTGCTTAACTTCAACATTACCATGCAAACTTTAACTCCAGAATGATAGCCAATTGTAATTAGTAAGAAAAACACCAGAACCTTCAATGCCTTCAAATAAGTTGACTTTAAAGATAATATTTACACTGATTCATTCATCTTAAAAAACTAGGGCCTTTCAGCTAATCTAATATATCATAGACTCATAGAATATCTTGAGTTGGAAGGGACCCATAAAGACTTACTGAATCTAACTCCCTGTTCCTCAAAGGACTACCTAAAGCTAAACCACAAGACTAAGAGCATCTTCCAGGTGCTCCTTGAACTTTGAGAGGCTTGGTGCTGTGACTTCTGCTCTGCAGAGTCTGTTGCAGTGACCAATCACTCTTTCAGTGAAGAGTCTTTTCCTAATATCCAATCTGATCTTCCCCTGACACAGTTTTGTTGTTTAGTTAATCGATGTATGTCATCTACTGGATGGTAGCAAAACCTTAAACATTAAGACTAGCCAGAGGTAAAAGGTTTGTTTGAAAATATTGAGTTTCCTTCAAAATTGTGAGAAATTTAACCACTTAAGGATTAAAAAATTGATATAGAAGACAAAAATTAAGTATGTTACGGTTTATCTAAGTTTACACATAATTACTTTATATTTCTTCATATCCATTTATCCTTGACTTCTATCCCTTTTTGATCCCTTTTTACCCAGGGGAAGACATACCACTCTCTCTTTTGAATAAGAGCTATAGATATCTTGCTGTTGTCCTCAGAAAGTGTTACTTCACCAGTCACTATCTTGTAGGTCATTAGGAGCCATTCGATCAGTACTGTGGATCTGTTCAGCTGATAGAGAATTATAAGAATAGGCTATTAACTTTGGGGTGCTTGTTCTTAAAAACCATTTCAATTGCATGTGCAGAAATCATCCTTTAGCAGGAATCTCCTTAAACTTTAATTGCAAAGGTAGAGAAAGTGAGTATTGTCAGAATGAATGTTTCTTTAAGATTTGCTCTTGGAGAAAATTGTAAAATATTTCTACCACTAAACATTATTTCTTCACATTTTTATGGTTGTGTCTCCTTCCGTAGACCATATGAAAAAACAATGATTGTTTGTATCTCTCCCCTTCCTTCCCTCCCTTCTTTCTCCCTCCCTTCCTCCTATTACAAAATTAAAATATTGAAAGAAAAATTAAGCAGTAAATTTTTGAAAATTTTCAATGAGCTGCAGAGCAGACCTGTTGATTCTGAAAGTATCTAGATGTAGTATTTTCATGCAGACCCAATGGTACAATATGCAAATGATACCACTTCCTAACATAAAAGATGACAAGGTAAGAAATTATAGAGATAAGAAAACAGGCCTATGATGTCAGTAAAGAAACAAGGTGCTGTGGAAGGTTCCAGCCTGGTATCAAATAAAAAAGATTTTAAGTATCAAATTCACGGTCTTCTGGACAAGTTTCTCATCTTCCCTGATAAGTATTTTAAAACACATTTACTTTGACAGGCACCTCTAACTAGGCACGTAAAACAATCTGATTTCCAGCCTTAGAGCTCTTACAAATGCTGCTGCTGAAAGAGAGCTTCCCCCCATTTTCTAGTTTGCAGACTGCACACATTTGTTCTTCTGGTTGGAGGAAGGAATCAACTGATACTGACAGTTACAAGAAAACTCAATTGCCGAGGACAGCATTTGTCCTCGAGTCTGTCAATGCACAGCTCATCGTGACTACCAGGCCATTAATCTCTACATGACATTCTTCTAAATTAAGGTTTTAAGAAAAATTTTTTTTTCCTATATTTGTTCTTTCTCAATTTTAAATATTAATGCATGACCATACACATTTTTACAGGCTTGGATCCACACTCTAAATAAAAAATCTACAGTTAATCAATTTAAAACTGCCAGCCTGGGACAACTGCAGTTGAACACACTGGTGTGGGAAAGAAGGGGAAGGAGCAAGCTTTTGTTACAAGCTTTACATTTGTAAAATGAATTTGAAAAATGTATGAAAAGAGCTACCTACGGAAAACTGAAAATCTGGGACCCAACTGAGGTTTGCTTTTAGTTCTGAGTTATTATATTTTTTGACATAAATGATCTCATATTAATAACACTTACTTTAAAAATTGGTTTAATCTTTCTGTTGTTTGGTTTCAGTTTGTGGGTTTTTCACTTTGGTTTTGGGAAAGCTATTGAAAATGTTAGAAAGAAAGCACAGTAAAGTTTTTTTTTCACAGTGGTCCCAAAATGAACCTGTTGAAAGGGTGTTATTAAGAAAGAACTACTGAGAGTGAGAAAGTGAAAGCAAGAGACAGCATCTGATTAGATGTTTACAAAAAGGAAGTGAGTTTCACAGGCTCAGGTAGTTGTTTGTCACAGCTTTAAGGTGTCCTGGAAAAGCCTTTTCGAAGTCTCTTTAGGTTGAGGGAGCATGGCTCCATTAGGGAAGAACTGTTTCGAAAGTACATATTCTAAATACCATTTCCAGCTCAACATCTTCCTTAATATAGGAATATATGACTACCTTTACAATTTATGTAAGATTTTCCCACTATCTGTACTAAAGCTCAGACAAACAAAAAAACAATCTGTGCTTTCAGGCATGAACTTATTTTGTACAGATTTTCATCCAAAGCAACTACAATTTTATAAAGGGTCATTCATTCCCTAGGGTTCTCCTGTAATTATTTGTCTTTGGTTTATGTGGTAAATAGATTATGTGTTGACTAGGAAGCTGGAGAAAATTACTGCCAGAGAGTTAGTTTGCTAAAAGGCTTTCAGAAATAGAGTAAACATGGAAATTTGTTTCTTTAAATGTTAGAAAAGGATATGAATTGAAAAGAGGCACCATGGATTAAGGCATAGTAGTGGTGATTTTTAGATTAAGTTAGTGGAGTTTGAAAATACGATTATATTTTTTTTTTACCAGGGAACCTAAGGAGTGAAGAAGCACTACATAAAAATAATGTTTTCTATGAAAAATTCAAATCTGGAATAAATAGTACATTTCAGCAACATAGATCCCTTTCTTCTGAAAAAAATATCAAAAGGCTCTTAAATAAGTGACTCTTTGGGAACAAGGTTGTTATTAATTTAAAAATCTTAAGAAAAAAATGTTAATTGAAACCAAAAGAAAAATGGACATTTGCCAGTATAAGTGTTCTGCAGTATGATACTGTGTGCATTAAGTGTCTGCATGTGTGTGTCTTCAGTGGAATATTGGAAAGTCTGCTTTTAGTGCCTCTTTTTGCAGAAGTGTCCTGAGGGGCTTTAAAGTTTTCTTTCTTAAAGCCTGATCCTCAAAGCTTGGTCAGTGGTTATATTTAAAAGCCTAAGTGAGGGTTTGTATTAAGGTGTTCCCAGTGCTCCCAGCCTTAGATAAACCAACAGGAGACATAATTACCCAGGAATGACTTTTCAAAACACCTCTGAAAAAGTAGGGTGCTGAATACAGAAGTTGCAATATTACCATATCACTTAATATCTTTTGATCTTTTCCTCATCCTAGCTCCTGCTGGTTTAATATCTATTGATGTATCTCTACCAGCCTGGGGCATCTAATTTTCTTCCCACCTAATATTGTTCTGTTCTTTACAATTTGAATAAAGCATATAACAAAAACATTTGAGAAATATTAGTGAAAATTTATTAGTAAAGACAGCATATTCATTTGAACATCTCCAAATACTCCAGTGACTAAATTAATGTTTGATTTCAGTTTAATTTGCAATTTCAGCACACACTGCAAAATATTGTCTTGCACTGTATGTTTACATTTCCGCGTTTACTAAAACATAGTTTTTCTTTCATTTAGAAAGCAGAAAAAAAGCCAAATAGATTTCTTTTTCAAGTTAAGAAGTTTATTAAACAGGCAAAGCTGAAATAACTATTTCTCCCTTTGGCTAAATAATGCAATAACAGGCAAATGCTAAGAACTAAATTTTTCAGAGGGATCTTTGAGAGAAGAAGTCCTGACACAAATGTAACCTTGACAGCAGGAATGGAATCTTGACAGCATGATTTTATTATGAATCAACAATAACAATATCTTTGACTTTTACTATACCAAGGTGTAGACCCTTAATGATTTATGACTTAACTAGGAGTTTATGGATTTGTGCTGGTGTGCTTGTAAGCTTATAGTAATAACTATAACAATTCCAACACACAAATTAGGTCTTTATTTGATATACACCTACACAGAAAGACTGCTAGAAATACTCCTAAACAAACTTAAGGCAGGTAGCATATATTAGCCTTAAAACAAGAATTGTGATATTTCTCAGTTTAAGGAATATTTCTGGTTTTATATGCTACTAGAGGAATTAAAAAGCAAAATTGAATTGATTAAAACAGTTCTCATCTTCTTAACCTTAAATGTTCTCCAGCATCTTCTTCATCCTAAGGCTTAAGTTCCTATGGCAATATTAAAGAAATATCTTGATGACAGAAGGCAATGGCCAATAAGAATCACATTATTTCCTCTGTTAGTTTGGGGCAAAGACAGCTTAGTAGTTCCAAGCTCTCTACATGACCAGTCAATCCTAATAATTTTCTGGAAGTAACTCCGTGTTGAGTGTTGGCTGACTCTTAGTAGGTACTGTGACCATTAGATCCCACAGCCCAAGTGCCTCAGCATGGTACATGTTCCCTGCAGGTTCGATAGAAATTTAGTGGAAATTCTGTGACTACTTGTAGCCCTCAGTCATTAGTACTGTACCTTTAAAGATATTAATAACTTTTTTTCTTTAAATTTCCCATTTTTTAATGGAACAAAATCTTTCAGTGAATGTATATTTCTGATTACATTAAAAGAATGCTTGCACTCTCTTTAGAAAGCAGCTGTGATATGACACAGCTGAACTAATAAAAGACATATCTTAATCTCCATTAATCAAAACATGGGCTGCATAAAGATGAATGCACAGGAATGGAAGGTTGGTATTTCCCTCTGTGTAATCATTGCTTGAATGGCTTTGCCTGATCTACTGTGTTCTTTTGTAAAAAAATATATAAGGAAAACAAATATTTTTTTGTAAATATTTATAATGTAGCTATTTATTATCATGCGTGTTGTTCATGTTACACCTGAACATTGTAGGCTAGATTCTCCACTGGTTTTGCATCCCAAGGTTAAAAGAAAAACTACTTTAAAGTGCTTTCTGGATTGTAGCCCTAATTACTTTGCATTGTTGCTACATGAGGAGAACAGAAAATTCTCTGTTCACTTTTCTGTTTCACAAGAATATGATAAGAGACAGAAAGCTATTTAAGTGTTCATAACATCAATGACATATTTGCCTCCACGCTACAAATAAAGAGAAATTATTTCCTGTTTATTAATGGTTGGAGCACAGCAGACATTGGCAGTTTGTCCAAGGTCAGCTCAGGCTCCTAGAAAGCCCTGGTTGCATTGACTCTGCATGAGCTAGTTTAGAAACCTGACAGGGCATCCACCTGTGAACCATGGAGTAGGACATGCAACATATGCACAATTGCATCATATTTTCACTATGTTTCACTATGAGTCATACATCACTATATGGCCCTTCTTGTTGGTGATGTGCTGTTATTTTCAAGATGAATAAGTATGACTTTTCAGACCTACTTAATTTTTAAAACATTTTTATAAAGCTATGTCCATGCATACTTGAACTTTGGAGGGAAAATAAAATTTGTTACAACAGTAATCAGCATTGTTATGGCTGAATGGAATAAAGAACTATAGAATCCTTAAAGAGACAAAGCCATTTATGTTACGTTTTATTTTATTAAGCTTAAAAGCAACATTAACATTGATAGCTTTATAGAGCAATTACAATAAACCACAAGGAATGTTTTGATGATACTGCAATGGCAAAACCTAATTTCTTTCACTAGGTTTGAAATCAGAACCTTTTTTGGCCCTGTTCTGTTTGAATTTCATGTGCATAATACATATATTGTAGTCTAAATTTACAACAATTATTTGTCACAGGCTAAATAGATGAGCTAATGTCTAATCTTCTCATTTTATGCTTTCTCAATATGTGAAGCAATAATTAATTCATAGACTAACTTACTATTGTTTATCAATATATGCACAAGTAATGAAAAATCTTAAACTGCATTCTCTTGGGTCTCTTTTTTTTTTTCTCCCATTTTTTCAGTTCCTTTTGAAATAATCTTTTACTTCCCTTTATTACCAAAACATACTTCTCCCAAAGTGCAAATTACTGTATAGAGAAGAAATACACAGCTGTTAAACCAAGTTCCTTACATAGACTTCTCTTTAATTTGTTGCATGACAGCAACATGAGAGACATTCCATTGCTAAAGATGTTTTTACTTAAGAAAAATAGTATTTGATAAGTCTTCTCTAAAAAAAGATATTTGTTTTCTTTGAGTGTTTTCTGTTTTTCCTTACTTCTTGCAGAACTTGGATGACAGTTATTAATTGTCCAAGGTTATATTAATATATGGAATATAAATATTATACCTATAATTCAGGAGCTTCAGTAATATCCAACAAAAAGTATGTCAGTAATCATAATATGACCTAAAAATATATATTCTTTTTCCTTACAGCTGTCTAGGTTTAATCAAAAAGAAAACTCAGCAATTTCAGCCCCTCTGGTGCAACCTTTGTGTGTATGAATGTTGGTCTCTATCATATTTTAAACTTCCAGCTTTCCTGGAAACATCTTTCCCCATTATCAAGTTTTAGCCCAATGTGTGAAATGGGCAAAATTTTTGGAGGTTTTCAGTATTTATGTGCTTAGGGAAAATATGAAGCTGCATAAAACAAAACAAACAAACAAAGCAGAGTATTATCTGTGCTTTTAACTAGGGAAAAAAGACAATTCCACTCACTCTAAATACATTTTTCCTTGTAAAATTATTACTGGTCACATCTCACACACAGTAACTACAAACCAGCAGCCCTGGTGAGAAATCCAGCTTACCTGTTTGTGACTATTTTGTATCTTTACCTTTCCCTGGGATTCATTCAATGGCTGGCGCATTTGGCTCAAGCTCTTTATTTCTGCTTTGTATGTTTGGTATATTTTAGTATACAATTTCTGTGTTTAGAAAGGATATTGTTGGGGTTTTTTTTATGATATTGTAGGAAAACAGGAACTATACAGATAAATTATATCTTTTCATCTCTAGTAAAATTCCGAACTTCATCTAATAAAAGAGACACTGAAATTGTGCAACGATACAAGTAATTAAAACGAGTAAATGCACCTGTGCACCTAAGACTATAATTTTCTAATACTCAGAGGAAACCATGCTTGTTATCAATCACAACAAGAAAATAATAACTTTAAAAAGTTATATTCATGAATATATGTTTAATTTGGCTGCTGCTGTTGTTCTTTAGCTATTTTTGTTCCACCTTACCGGTGTTTTGTCTTTAGATTTGAATCTACAAAATTTTGTAGATATGGTGGTGGGTGGTGAAGCACTGGAACAGGTTGCCCAAGAAAGTTGTGGATGCCCCATTCCTGGAGCGGTTCAAGGCCAGGCTTGAGGGGCCTTGATAACCCTTTCAGTGTAGAAATTTTCCCTAAAGCCCATTCTAAACTTCCTGTGGCACAACTTGAGGCCATTTCCTCTTCTCCTATTGCCTGCTACCTGGGAGAAGAGACCGTCCCGCACCTCTCTACACCCTCCTTTCAGCACCATTTCTAACCACAAAACCAGTCTCTTTTTCCCATACACAGCAGCCACCTTCACAGTAGAGCCCTGGATCATTTTTAGGGTCTCCTGGTCCACTTTGCCTTCCAATTACATAAAAACAACAGCATATTATGTAGAAACAACATCACACATGTGTTTAAAGAATATATATATGCCAAGAGACTTCACAGGGTGGCACGCACAGCTTTTTTCCCCCTAATATTACCTGGAGCTTCGGAGAAGGCACGCGGATGTGAGCACACACCTTCAGCCCTCTACTGAATTCTGTCCCTTGGTAGTCATCCCCCCTGTGGACCAGCATCAGAGGACAACGAGAAACACACTGTGCTGCTCATTTAATGGATAATTATTGGCAAGAAATCAATGGTGAGAGAGGGCCCTCTTGAGGCTCAATGTCAGATTCTCCTGTGTCTCGCTGACTCAGCCTCTTGCAATTAATCCTGCTCTGCCCCCAGCTACTGTTAATTACATTGAGCAGTCTGCCTGTTATTTTCTGCCCATCCAATCCCTCCCATCACCCCTAAACGCTCCATCTCTCCCCACACTTTCCTATTACATCTCAAGTCCGTGAAAGGAAACACTTGAATTTCCCCATGAAAAGATTTTAAGAAGTTAGCTGAGCTATTTTTAAAAGAAGTAAATAAATCCCTATCAGACACCTCATGCTTAACAAGACTCTCAGAAAAAAAAAGAATATTTGAGATGGACCCTCCACAAGGTACAATTTCAGGCCATGGAAAAT
Organism: Scolopax minor; assembly: GCA_028566535.1. Classification (NCBI taxonomy): domain Eukaryota; kingdom Metazoa; phylum Chordata; class Aves; order Charadriiformes; family Scolopacidae; genus Scolopax; species Scolopax minor. The sequence goes on along the minus strand of JAOXNG010000001.1, from coordinate 23,606,591 downwards.
AAGCTTAGTAAAGTTCTCAACAACATAATCTTGTAGGAAGGGCTAGCTAACATTATCAATAGGGTTGGAACTGGATGATCTTTAAGGTCCCTTCCAACCCAAACGATTCTATGATTATATGATATTCATAACCATACTGGCCCACTCAACAACACCACGATGCATTTTATCAC
>JAOXNG010000001.1:23589548-23606318 GCA_028566535.1 Scolopax minor | reverse complement strand
CACCTTTATTTTAAGCTCAAGCTGTGCTACATAGGTTTTCCTTGCAAAAATCCTCTTCAGCTCCAAAGCACATGAAGGCCACCCACTCACATGCTGGTTTGGCTTCATCAGCTGAGATCCTTCTGGGTGAATCTGGTGCACAGTGACTGGATTCAAATGTCTTTTGTTTTCCCTGGGGCTGCTTAGACAACCAACACATGTATTAATATTTTATTAATTATTTATTATTGCCCTTGTTAGTTTTTCCTTACTTTGACTTTCCTAATGGACTGTGATATCGTGATGAACACAACCGTTGGCATCAGTTAGGCTGTGCGTGGGATATGACATTACACAGCATGGTAAAGTGTCCACATCCCCAACTGCTGAGAACAACGTGCACATACAAGGTTACCCATGTTCATGACTCTTCAAAAGATCAGGTCCTAAGTTTGTCAGTCTGATGCAAATGGAAAATCATTTTGTGAATCATCAGTGTGCATACCAGGCAGATTCCTACCTCCCACTCCATTTTCTCTAGCCACTTCTTTCCAATTCTCCCTTTTAATTCCGCTTGTGAGTAGGAGGATTTCTACTGGTTTTTGGTTTTTAGTTCCCCAACCTTTCCAAAGTCTGCTTTGCACACCATATCATTTCTTCTGTATAGTTTGTGGACTGTGTAAACTGCTGGAGAATCTTCGACATTTTTTGTTCAGGGGTGTGTTAGTCTGAAACATATGTCTATACATCTTGCTGTGCAATCCCACGCAACAAGCTCCAAGTGAAATGGACTTTCTGAGAGTCTCTTTGTGAAGCTGTCTGTCATTGTCATTGTGGCCTTAAGTGTAATTTTTTTTTTTTTTTCTCACAGGAGAATTGGAAAAATTGTCGTGATGAAAAATGAAGTGCATTAAGACACCTTCACTGGTAAATTACTTTTTACAGTGAGAAGGCAGCAAGGGAAATCACCGGTCCTTATACTTCCATGCTGCACGTTAGGTTATTTAGCTGAGTCAAAGAAAATATGATTAGAGGATGCAAGCACTACAATAGCAGAGAAGAGACACTTACAACATTAAAGCTGACTTGAGGTCAGTCCTAGAAACAGGAATCAAATTCTTAATTTTCCCATGAAAACTGGTTTGAAAAGGGGTTTAAACACTACAAAGATTTTGAGAAATGTCTCCCTATTAAAAAATAAATGTTCTTTTCTCTAGTGAAGAACAGGAGAAATGAAACATCTAGAAAAGACTAAGGTGACTTAGTGACTAAATTAGCTGTTTCTATCTTGAAGCCTACAGGATATTTCTGTCTAGTAGCCAGTCAGGCCATAGAGAGGCTAAGCCATAACTTTTCCAGCTCTGCCTCCTATTTTTTTCTTCTTTCTGTACTCTTACTCCTTTCTTCTACTGTTGACCAAAATATTTGGTACACTGAAAGACGTGATTCTTTTTCAAAACAGATTTTATTAGTGTTAGCTATAGAAGTCTAAGTAAGATACATAGACCCCTCTCCTTCTCTCACAAGCTTTAGCTTTCAAAATCTTTTAATTAGTCTGTTAATATATTGAAGACTCATCACAGTTGTAAGCTTTGATTCAAATTTTTCTTTAATCACAACCCTAGAGGAAAAGCTCCAGAAATAACAGCGCTGTGCCATTTCCTCCCCTTTTTTTTGTGAGAGGTTGTTATGAACATGTAAATGTTGAGATGCATTTCCCCCCCCCATTGTTTCCACTTTGTAGAATATGAGAGCTCTGAAGAGCCCTTCCTGCTTTCAACATCAAGCACAGCAAAGACTCAGTGCTTGCTGTCTGCTGCATATATATTTATGTGAAAAATTAAGGTACTTCAAATGTCTCTACCCAACACTGTCCTAGCATTTGTATCCATTTTAAATTAAACCTCTGTTTGTAAAAGATGGTACGCTGAATGAACAAACAAGAAGTACTGGACAAATATACCAGCTCTCTGAAAGATACTGTCTCTTTGCTGCAGCTTCCCCATTGAATAGTTGATGTGATACGAAGTGAGGCCTGGGGGCACTTCCAGAGGAGTTACAGTCCCTATGAACTATACACAGTAACTCTACACAGCATGCAGGACCCTTTCCTTATTTACTGTTCACCAGCTAAGACACAGGCATCAATCCTAAACTACTTACCAAGGATTTTTCCTGTAGTCATTAAAGACATAAGAGCAGTACCAGATGATGCTTCACCTATCCTAATATGGGAGTCTAAGGAAGGCAAGATATGTCTACCATATTTATATTCAGCCTACCAATATCTGAAGGGAGCCTACAGGAGAAACAGAGAGGAACTCATTGCCAGGAAGTGCAGTGACAGGACAAGGGGTAATGGTTTTAAATTGGAAGAGGGGAGATTTAGATTAGATGTTAGGAAGAAATTCTTTACTGTGCAGGTGGTGAGGCACTGGAACAGGTTGCCCAGGGAAGTTGTGGATGCCCCATCCCTGGAAGTGTTTAAGACCAGGCTGGATGGGGCTTTGATCAACCTGCTGTAGTGGGAGGTGTCCCTGCCCATGGCAGGGAGGATGGAACTCGATGATCTTTAAGATCCCTTCCAACTCTAACCATTCTATGATTCTTTATATTTAGTGCCATCCACTAGGAATTATTATAAAGCACAATTAAAATAATTGTGGAAAGTTCAATGGGAGAAAAGCTTTGATGGTATTTCGATTTCATTTATTTTTTTCTTTTGTTGGCTTCTCAAGACTACTTTGCACTTTTGCATGTGATGCACTTTTATACCAAGAAGAAAAAGCCATGTGTGAATGGTCATTTTTTGCTGAACTAGCTAAACATGTAAATTAATAGCATGAAGATACATTGTTAAAGTTCATATAAAGTAACCCTCAAAACAGGAGTCACTTTCAATGTGAGTGTGCTTTGCTGAAATATAATCAATTTTCTTAGATGTTAAGATTTCAGGGAATTTTTCTACTGGGATCTTGAGAAAACTAATAGCTTATACTAAAACTGAAGAATACAGTTCCCAAGCTCTTATAAGTTGTTGTTTTTTTTTTTAAGCTCCTTATTATTATTACATGCTGAGAATGAAAATAACAATTGGTTTCTTCTAAGCAATTGTTTGATGCATCTTTAGCAAAACCACCAGGAACAAATTCTTTATTACAGAAAAAAAGCATGGCAAAATATTGGAAGAGACAAATGGAGAATTTACATGCATCTCTGGAAGAAAATGATATTGCAAAGAAATAGAAAGAGATTTTTCTACATTGTTTTATGTGGTAGGACAAGGAGCCTTGTGAAAACTTGGAAACAGTCCAGTGTGAGCAAGATTAATGCTATTATAATTGTAAATAGTCATTTTAATGGTTACAGTGTTTCTTGCACATATATTGATAGTGGATACACTTTCTTTGTAAAAAAATTTCAGTTGTTATAGAGCAATACATTACAAATATAAAAATTAAAACTGAATCTTGGAGTATACAGATAGTCACAAAGTCAAGCAACAATATTATCCAAACATGGATTCAGATTCTGTAAGGGCACAGTTGGGTCCATCTGTATTAGCAATGTAAGCGTGCAAAAGGGGTCCTTTTTGGTGACACCTTTGTAGTGGAGTCTCATCACACACTCTTGGGAAAGCCATCATTGAAACTGTACATCAGGACATCATCTTGAGTGCCCCACTTGCAAAGTGGATGGAAGTCCTCCAGCAAAGTCTGCCTTCTGTTTTTGTACAGCACCATTTAGTAAAGCAAATGTAACCATTGTTTCTTGCTCATCCTCCTATGCAAAACAACTACTGAGAGTTTTTGCAATGTAAGTATGCATATACCAACACTTTTCATAGCTCACTGAAGTAAGCTGAAACCCTTATTTCTCTGTTTGCCAAGACCGTGGTGTACAGTTGATCTAAATCATTTGAACTCACTGATAGATAAGGCAGCATATGGTGTCATATTATCAAGCAGATGATAGATATGCTTTATGAGGGGGTTGGATAAGATTACCTCTAGGGGTCCCTTCCAATCTCAACCGTTCTGTGATTCTGCATCTGAGGTCTAACCAATGATCTGGAAAAAAAAATTGGTATATTCAAAGTCCTACAAAAGTGTCAAGCTTTGATTCAGATACAGAATTAGCTGTACATGATAGAGCTATGAGGTAATTGTCAAAACAACCTCTTTGGGATAGGATATTTCTTCATTTTGCGACCAAGTTAACTGTGTGAGATTCATCTCACCCATACTTAGATACCTGCCCATCCTGTCCATGTCCCAGGACCTCATTTCAGCCCCCTAGGGCTGTCAGTCTCTGCCTCAGTGACACCACAGAAGGGCCAGTCTCCAGCTCCCCACAGCCCTGCTCTGCCTGGCCATGTGACACACTCAGCCGGGCCCATCTGGGCAGGCTGACAGCCTAGCCTGGCCTTGGTCTGTCCCTGACCCCAGGAAGGCGCCAGGGTTTGGGCTGCCTCGATGCTCCAGCTGCCCTGCTCCCTGGCTAGAATGTGGGTTGGACCCTGATTACCAAGCCCTGCCTGACACCATGAGGACCTCCTCCCACTCCCCAAGGAACTGGCACCCTTTTGGCACCATGACACTGCTCTCTCTTAAAGATAGGTTTCCTGTATAACATCTGGAGACAAAGCATCAGCATGCTGACTGAGGACTGAGTTACAGTGCCAGAGCAGCACCAATCTAGCATTTAGTTGACTGTCCTGCTATTGGTGTTGCCTTTTCCCTATGTGGTGGTAACACCAGTCTGCATGCCCCATCTGATTCTTACAAAGGAACCTTAAACTGGCATAGCTCCTATATAAACATCCTCTTAATTTTGTTCCTTTTTTGATACAATTTGCAATCAATTTTTGTGTAGAAGTGCTCAAGTGATTAAAAAATGACTGTTGGGTTCATCAACAGCTATCTGAAGGAGTAGTTGTGTTCTAAGAGAGTTAGGTGCTCAATTTGTCTGAATTTTTACATATGTTTAATGGGGATACACATCTCTATTTTCTTTATAAATTACCAAACTTGAGATTTTTTCCTTTGTAAAAGATTTCTTCCTAGTCCCAGTCCCCTTGATAACTGTTTTACCATCACATTTTTCTTTGTCTTGTCTCTAGGACCTTGATTCAGTTTTCCACACAGAAGTGTCTAGTGGCATTTGAAATGGCTGATAGTACCACACTTGGCCTCCAGTTTCAGGTTCAGATGGGAACATATCCATCAAAGATCCTTCGTTATATCTACCAATCCAAAGTTGATGGCTCAGATGACCTAAAATGTCCCAGATCACAGTAGCTGTCCTCAGAGAGAAAACTAAATAAATTCAGACCACTATCTCTTATCATCATCATCTTTTCTTCCTTTTTCTTTGTTCCTGTCGAGATTCTTTACTGAAAACACATTTTGAGATTAAAAAACAACCATGCAACTTTACACATGAGGAAGTGTGTGTGTGTCCCATAATAGACAATGGAGTCATGGATCTTTGAAAGAGTTCAGCTGATCAGCTGCTAAATATATCTAGTCCTTGGCATTTAATTTCATTTATATATTTTGGAATTGTCTGTGACATCTCTTTGCTGTTTTTCCAACAATCACAAATCCATGTAATAACAAGTAATACACAAGACCATTTCACTTTATTGCCAGGTATAAAAATCAGAATAACAAAGCATTATACTTTACCCGGATGATGATTATTTTCCTGTTCCTGACCTCACCAGCCAGGCCTCCTGGACTCTAACAAGGTGGACTCCTGCATTTGCACAGCATTTTTTCAGAATTCACATCCCATCTTGTTTGTTCATATGCATATTTTGTATTGGCTTTTTGCCTCCACATAATGATATAAATGGCATCTAATAGACTTTATTCATATTTCTTTGTCATGGAGGAATTCAAGGAAAATATATTTATATTTATGCTTCAGTTTCTTACCTGAGAAATTCTGAGTCTGTAAAACTTTTTCTTCTTTTTAAACAATATCAGTTGGCTTTATTTTACATTCTCTCATTTTTAACTCTTTGCATAATGATATACTATGCATAGTAATAGAATATCTTATTGACTCTTCAACTAGGGCACAGGTAAGAAAGAAAGAAAATAAATGCAATACTTGGTAAATCCACTGGAGCAAAGCATAATCCGTATACACAAAATGACTGCAGGCTCAAAGAAATGTTTTTCTCCCTTATAAAATCACATCTTGTGTAAGCTCTGTCTCTTATCTGTCAGTCAGCTCCATGTCTTGCATAGTGTAGTTTCTACAGGGCCATCAGGCCCCTGTGTTTATAACTGAGTCTTGCCTCAGGCATGTGTTTTAGGGACAACTGAATAACTAAGGTCTTTGAATCACAATGTGAATCCCACCATTGGTGTTTATTCCTCAGAACCATATCTGCCTTTGCAAACACCCCAAAAAGTTGCTGATACTGGTTGACGTAAAAATATTAGTAGTTAGAAATTCTGAGCATGCTAGAATCTGTTTGTTATCACACAAAATAAATAAAATAAAACAAAACAAAACAAAAAAAAGAGGTAAAACCATGTTACCCTGCAATACTGCCTGCAAAGTTCTGACTGAATTCGAAGGATTTCACCTATGGTCCCTGAGCCGATAATCATACAGACTGCATCTTAGTTCAGTCAGCAGCTAAGACTTATAAATATGGCAACGGACAAACAGGGCAGAATTAGGTAATATCAGAACACAGTTATTCAATCAGTCATCTTTATTTTTCTTGGTTTGTATTTAACAGATGAAATACTATTTTCAACAGTAAGAAAGACTAAACAGAAAAAAAGTTAAGTGAAACTATGAAGAAAATGATGCATTTAGAAGCACCAAAACTCTCCAGTGGTTTTTATAGAGCTAGTTTTATTTTTTATAGTACTTGTCACCATGGCAGCGAAATGCAGAAAGTGGCATGTATTAGATGTATTAGATAAAGGATCCTCACAAACTGTAACTATTCAGAAAAAAAAAGCAAAGGACTGCTTTACTATTAATCTATTACCATGGTAAGATAAATGGATGCTTCTTGAATTTGTGAAAGGTAAAATGGATGTCAATTTGTAGAGTTTTGGTAAAAAAAGACTCAGGAAAACTAGCTCATTTCCTTTGAAATGCAATAAAATCCTAGTTTTTCCCCCTTCTGTATGGGAGGCTTCTAGATGTCTGCTTGAGTCCCCTACGTGAAACACTCTTCTCTTAATTGTAGCCTGTATAAATGACAATGAAACAAACTAGATGTCAATATATTAATCAAGAAGGAAAAATATTCTTCCAACATTTGACAATTTGTAACTGCAGCTAAAATCACCATACCAAACTATTTCAACGTCTGCTGAACTATTGCATAAACAGGAGCTGAATCTCTTTACAATAACTTTTCAAAATATTTTTTATTCTTAATTTGAATCACACTGTCAATTGCACATTTATTTTATAACTAACATAGCTTTATAGCAATAATTATCTTCAAAACAACAAAGACGTTTTCCTGCAGAAAGCTGATTTTGTAGAGCCACAAAAATATTTCTTTCTATAGAATCATAATTTTAGAAGCAATTAAATGTGCAGATAATGAAAGACTGTTGTTTTCTAACTATGCTCCAAATTCTTCCAGTAAAGATGCTTTCCAGAAGGCATTTTTTCCTGTCTTACCTGTAATAAACTTCACATCTGGGGAACAGAAAGGTTAAAAAGCTGCATGAATGAGTGTAGTTTGAAATCTGTCCCTTATTCTGAGCACTGCCTATACTTGAAACTAGAGATTAAAGCAATTATTTCAAGTATGTGTTATAGACTCAAATAGAAAAGTGGCCTGATAAATACCTCTGTAAAATAAATATCGTAGATGAACTGGTAGTAGAAGATATAACTCCTTATGGGAAACCGAAGTCAGGGAATAAATTTAGATTTTTAATGCCTGAATGAGCAGAAATGGAAAACAGCAGAAAGCTGCCAGGCAGTTTTGAGAAGAAAATGAATAGGTTAACTATGTCTAGCTAATATATTCACAGTACTTTTCCTTCTGTTAAGTTGTATAGTTTGCTGCAGTATGACATTTCTACACTTGCTCCTCTCTTTTTGATTTATTGGGGGAAATAGACCTGCTGAGATAAAAGTAGAAGAAAAAGGAATGCTTTTAGTTAATGTAAAAAAAAATTAAAAAGAATAGAAAAACGGATATTTTATCAGTGGAGAGAATTCATTCTTCCTTTCAGGTCAGTATTTTTCTCTCAGTATGTCCCCACAGTACGAATAAGAAAAGAGGTATTTTGTCCTCAAATCCATCAGAATATGAGGGGTGTTTCTGAGTCTCTGGTAAATAATATGATGCAGGAAATATTTGATCACATACTTCTTAGAGAAGAGCTGATTTGCATTGTCCTAGATTAAAGTATAGGCATAGGGAATTCATGTTTTATATAGTACCCAGTATAGACATACCTATTTAATCACTGCAAACTATTTTCTGAGTGCTTTTATAAATCAGGAAATGTGTTCTCTGTTTTTATCTGCATAATAACCAAAGGATAATGAATCCAAGCCACACTTCAGTGAAGTGAGAGAGGAGGGTGTGAATGGAAGAGCTTCAACAATGATAGGTTTTTTCGGTCAGTTTTTCGAAGAAAAGCTACATATCTATTTTTCTCAAGGGAGATCCTGAGGGAATAATGGTGGAGTCTGGAAATTTTTTTGTGGTCTGAGACATATTTGTAATAGTCTTCTATCTATATTAAACACAGGTCAGGGAAAACTTGAACTATGAAAGCAAAACATTTTTATTTCATTCATTGGTATATTTTATCCCATACCTTGTCTTCTGATAGTTTTTCCCCTTTCTTACCAATCTGGTGAATCCATTTATCCATCTTTCGTCCATTATTCTCTTTTCCCAATTAGTATCTTTTTATAATTAATTAATATTAAGAAAAGAAAGTGGCTTGTCTGGAGGTTCTGCTTGGAAAAGTAAGAATGGTTCTTAATTTCTGAGAGAGGACTTGAATTTTCCAGTAAAAATGCAGATACGCAGTTCCAACAGTAAAGTGTCCCTGTTTTCAATGAACACAGCATCACTATGAAAACCTGAATCCTAAGTCTTTCTAAACCTTAAGTCAAATTATTGTTGATACTTTCCCCAAAGGAAATAGTTTCCTTTTAGCCAACCTTTTTTAAAAGGATATATACTTAAGCTTAATTTTAGTTTCATACAGAAATCATATGTATGCTGCAGCACAATCTCTCCTCTTCAATCAAATGTAATGGGTAGTTCATTTAATCATATGAGTAAAAATATTATTGATGCTTACCTAGTTGTGTGTTTTTTCCCGCTCTGCTTAGTTCAATAGGATTTAAAAAATGCAACTCAAAGAAGCAATAAGTCAAGAAGCTTAGAAAGAGGAAAATCAGAGTTGTGGTAAGTGTTGCTCTCAGTATTTAACGACTGTTGTCATCTGCATAGGAATTCCTACAGTGCTGTGGACTATAAAGAAAATGAGGGGGTAGCTAAATATGCAGAGAAGATGATAAAGAGTATTTTTCCTCTATTCAGACTGTTTCCTTGCTGAAAAAAAGAAAGCAGGATAAGTTTATTACCAAACAATTTGTGCTGAAAACAGCCTATTTGTGCTGAAACTGCTGAATAAGCAGCATCTGCATATGCACAAGTGTGTAAACATATGCATGTTTTGTGTGTAGCTAAATAGGTATGCTTGTGGCCGTGTTACCATTGTAAGGAAAGAGAAAGATAGCAACTGTGATATTACAGTCTGCATGCTGTTGGCAGTACAGACTGGGAGCCCGCTCAACCCAGCAGAAGACCAAGGATTCTGTCACAGCTTCCATAAAGTGCATGAAGGGCACCCATCAAATTGTGCTCGCTGTTGCTCTGGGGTGAATTATTATCCCCAGTCTTTTGCTGCTTGTAGAGTTGATGGCACTGAAAGATCCTCTCTGCTCTCAATGTTCACTTCCAGTCTGCACAGCATCTTTTACAGAGCATGTCCATGATCTGTCTCACAGCAACAGTCTGGTCTCTTTGGGGGCATGACAAGCTATGCATTGATTTCACTGATGTTCATGATAGGTATAAAACCAAAAAATAAAGAAGTAAATAGAGCCAAAAAGGGATCAAAGACCTGAATACAACTGATAATACAGTACTTAAATGCTATCAAAATTTTTAGCCACCAACAGCTTTGGAAACATTTTCACATTTGTTTGACTTCCTACACCAAATAGATTCCTACACCATATTTCTGATGTCAGAAATATGTCAACATGTGGTAGATGAAAATATGGTGGACAGTCTCTTTCCCATCTCACTTCTTTGTAAGGTTTGGTACATGTATACTGACTATCTAAATTGCATGTAGAAGAAGAGGAGGTATTTCATATGTAATATCCTTATCAATACAGTGGTCAGTGTGGTAGCAGTACAAAATGATACTCTTCCTCTAACTGATTTATCACACAATCATAGCTCTAGATTCTGGCTACCTATGCAAGAGAAGAGGATCTTGGCAATCCTGCCAGTGATGATCCAATATGTTTAACCATTTCTACATGCAAAATTGAAGAAAGAAACTGAAATAATGTTTAATAAAAGCTAAGAAAGATTTACTTCTTAAGTAGTTAAGGTGCTAAGTCTGTATTGCCAACAGAATATATCTAGTCCTAAAAAGAAAGAGAACTGACATCACAGCTGGTCTGTTATAAACAATGGAACATTTATACAAGAAAAAGTATTTATAACAGCTTACTTGCTGTACCAATGGAGCACACTAAAAGAAGCACAAACCAGAAAACACTGAAAAGATCCATAATCCCTTATTTCTCTGTAGCGTCCACCTTACATTCTTTATTTTGTGTATCAGCTTCCCCATATGTTTCTTTGAATGTGGTACCCTGTATCTTCATATTTTTTAAAGAATGTTCTTGAAGTTACATGTCCAAGACTAAATCAAAACAATATTTTTTCAAAGGGCTTGGATTTATTCTCAGACAATGCAACAAACAAATTGTCTTATAGATTCAGTTTAAAGCACTTTGATACTTACAATAAGTATTTCTTCAGTACAGTTTTAAATTGTCAGGAAAGTCAGCACTAGTAAGAGCTGTCTGGGCTGCATGAACAGCTTTGTACAGCACCCTTCTCATTATTGTCTATTCCTTGTGCCTATCAGCACTTCATAACAGTTTATTAAATACAGTGCATTAGAGAAAAGGAAAATGATAGTGGAGAAATCCAGTTCTGTAGTAACAGTATAATAAATAGTTGTATATTTCTATGAGACTGCCTCTGGGAAAAGAGAGTTCTAAACAACAAGAATTGTTTCTCCTGATCATTCCAGCATTTGCAGTGGTTTAAGAAATGCTGCATTGACACCAAGTAGAACTCTACAGAGGGAGAAAAAGGACAGACAAGAAAAATTTTAGTTATTAATGTAGAGGCACAATTTTGTCAAGTAACATCGTCCATTGATAAAAAAGAGGTCCTATAAGTAAGGTTTTTTTTGTAAAATCTTGATGACTTTCTGCTTAGGTCAGCAGTGAATTTCTGGTAATGAAATCGCCTTTTATTTTTCTTCCTTCTGAAAAAGGAACATTTTATCCCATCTTTATTGATTTGATAATGAGAAGATATGAGCTCTACACAATTCTAATGTACCTTAACCCAAGAATAAATAGCAATGTGGGTAAGGGCAAATTAGGTGTCTCTAAGTCCTGGTAACAGCAAGATGCGATTGATTTATGCTAGCTTTATTCAGAGTTGCCAAGGTTTTTACAAGATTATCTGTTTTTCTGACCCTCCTGTTATTCCATGTTTCAAAAGCTTTTCCTGCTTTTTGTGCAACTCTTGTGAATTTCTTTTCTGTGAAACAAAGTCTGAATAGCACTGGGGTTGCATGATGATTAGTTTATTATAGTTACCTCTGGTCACATGTGATTCAAGATACCACTCATAAAACAGCAATATATGACTAGAAGAAATTACACAAACTGCATGATAATGGAGACAAGTTTATGGAAGGACAGAATAATACAGGGGGACTTGAATTCAGTGTATCCTAGCACTTGTCTGAAGTGAGAAGTTTTTTATCAGCCTGAATCTTGTTGCTGGAGGGAATATTTTCTGACATAGACTTTGAAATTTCACTCTGCTGAACTACAAAGCACTTTAACTTATTTAGTTCAGCATATGTAGAAGTAACCTATTAGACCTCCAAGTAATCTGTTCAATATATACATTGAAGTGTAATTTTTTTTTATTTATTTCCTTTAATCTGCTACAATACTAAGTATTGAAAAACACCTCCACTGTTATGTACTGCTTTCTTAAGCTTAAAAATCAATGGTGGCATGTTGAAAAATACTTTTTTGAAGCATATTCCTCCACTTAGCAGTTTCCTTCTCTCTCATGGAGAGTTCCTTCTCTCTCATTTTCTCAGGTTGCCATCAAAGCTCACTGTAACAAAGATGTTTAGCATTTATCATTTGTGACAGGAGGCACAAAATGAAACCACATTTCTGAGGTAATTCTGGCTGCAAAGGTCTTGTGTATTTGGGCAGTCAATTGTCAGGAGGAATACGTTGTATGATGTTGGCATTTGTCGAGCAACTGTTGAGCTGTCTGAAATTTTAAGTAACTCAGCGTGCATAAACTTCCTGGAAAGGCTTCTATTCAATGACAAGTTTGTCAGTGATAATTCTGGACAATTTGTGTGTAGACAGGGATTATGTTCTCTTGAATCAGCAAATGCTGTATCACCTTACCAAGACAGTACTCATTCCAAACTTTAGTTCCCAGGCTGTGGCTCAAACACTTGAGGAAACCTTTAATGAAGACTCTTAAGTAACAGGGTATCTTGTATGTTCTGCCTGGTTCATATTTTAATTTTGGAAGATTTATTCATGTGTTATTAAAGCACTGTAAAATAATATTAAACAAAATGCCTCAGCCATGAAGGCTGTCTGAAAAGAATCCTTTTTGTCATGTGAAAAGCCCTACTAGGACTAACAGTTATTTCGATTTCATACCCACCAATTTTTAAAGAACACTTTTTGCAAGGTTTTACTTTAATAAGCTCAAACAGTGGCATCATCTCCTTGTTCCATATAGTGCAATCCGTAAATATGCCTGAGCTAAATTTTAACCTAAATCTATCAATGAATAAATGTCATTGGACCAGATGATCTCTTCTGGGAATTTATTAATGATTCAGCGAAAAAGTTGGCTGAATATGATTAAGAAACAAAAGAGTCTATAGTAACCCTTTGGTTTCTCAGCTGAAATCAATGCTGAAACCTTTGACCATCATTTTTGAATAACAATCACTAAAATTGAAGAACTGCTATAACCGGTGAAAGATACAATTAGAAGGGTATGGGATGTGGGTTCTATTACCAGCTCTGGCATTTAGTTCTGGTGTTTTTGGAGAATCTATTTAACACCCAAATTTTCAAAAGAACCTAATAATTTTGTTAAGTCTTAAATAGCTAAATTAACACTAATATACTTATTTCTTTTTGGAAGTGTTTCCACCAGTTTCCTTTTTGTTTTTTGGGCGTGTCACTTCTCAAATCAGCCTCAGCAGATATGTCTGTAATTTCTTAAGGAACCATCAAGGCTACAATCAAAAACAATTTTTATGACCACCCAGAGAGTAAATTTGGTAGCATGACTCAAGTTTCAACTCTAGACCAATTACTGGATTCCAGAAGGCACTGTATGAAAAATCAGCCAGAAACTTCCTGTGGTATTTGGTGGGTTGGTACACTGCCAGTGTACATTGTAGGCTGTGCCTAGGCATTTCTGTAGGCAGTATGAAGGATGTCTGTGACACCTCTTGTGATTTCACAAGACAAATAGATTTGGAACTTTGTTTCCCTACCCACAGGGCCTGTAGTCAAGGAGTCTCAAGTTGGAGACATATTAAATACAGAGATTAAAAGTCAATGTCCTTAGTGGTTTTGGTCCACATCTATTTTGTGTCTCACTTTTCTTACTTTTCAAATAAAGAAAGATTGCTCTTATTGTGAACTCAGGGGGGTATCAACAGATTAAATACATTGATGTATTTAATTACAGATTAATGTACATAATCTTACTTCAGATATTAATAATCTGATTTTCACTCTTGTACATACTCAGTTTTCCCACCATGAATTTTGCATCAGTTATTTGCTTTATATTTGCCAATGGATGGTTTTGCCTGAACTGAAAAATGCTCATGAAGTTTAGAGTTAAAATGCAGATCTAGTTCCAGATGCTTAAAAAGTTATGAAAAATAAGTACAAAGGAAACCATTATATGGCCCTGTATTGGGCTGAGTAATGATGTATAATGCTGGATTAGCATAAGACACTGGTGTTTTAAGGGATGGTTTAAGTTCTGCTGTTGAAATTATATCTTTGCAGAAAGCTGTGTGTACTACATAGCACAGAAGGTTATTATCAAACCAGCATATCTTTATATTTAACGAGGCTTCACTTGATGTTCCTATGACCTGAATAATGTTTGGAGCAAGGCTGCATGTTGGGGCAGTGAATATATTATAGTAAATCAAAAAACATAGTGCATTGAATAAGTACGTGCGGCGACAAAGGGGATGGTGAAGCAAAGACCTTTATTGTTTCACTTTTCTAGCATATATAATTTCTATCCTTTGATCACGTGCCGTGTGCTCTACACAGATAGGCTGTGAGTGAACGTCCACATGCTGTGGCTACATTTAAATATTTACATACCTAGGCTAAACAATCATTACTATCTGCTTCGTTACACTGCTATCTGTTTTCCACCACACAAATAATACAATATAAAGACATTGTTTTACTGTTCTCAAGGTTTCCTTCTCATCAATACCAGAACACCTGCTGAGCTTTCACTCAGCAGCACCTCTCCAGTTTCCTCATTCCCACAGATATGTATATTGTTTATGAAGGAAGCTATGATTTAAACACTTTGAATTCTAACTGCTGGGGAGTTAGATCTACCTTGTTGTTGATTGTCTATGAATAAGTTATTTATCAAATTATCTAAATAAATATATCTGTGCAACAAATACAGGAATGACTCAAAATTTATGGTTAGACAAGCCTGAATATCTGTGGCCTCTGGAGGAGATGAAATTCCAGGTGAATCATAAATCAGTAGATGAGACAAGAGTCAGTCAGTGTTTGACATCCCTGGTATCTTTGGAGACCTGGCAAGAGCCTGTGGGAGACCCAGACGTGAAAGGAGTTGGCATATAAGTCTGAGAAAACTCTGGAATGGGGAATGGAAAGTAGAACATCTAGGAAGTTTTATGTATTAATGTATTTATGACATGTATGTGTCCCAAAACAGGTCAGACAGCTATATGTGATTTAGTTCTGTGATGGTCACAAATTAAAATTAGTTTTTCCTTCAGAAAACAAACAAATTGTAGTTGGTGATAGGACTAATGTATCACCTTTTCTTGCACTGGCTGCCTTGTTTATGCTCTATTTGCTTATGCAGCTAAAATCAGATCACAGATTTAAAAATTGCCTGACTCAAGGAAAACACTGTATGTCATCTCCTTTTATCTTTATCAGTGAGTATGACAAAGTAAACCTCTTAAGAAAATTAAAATTAGTAATAATGATGACCATGACTATGTTATTCTATTATGCATGTTGACTTCCAAATTTCTCATCTCATCACCAATCATTTCCTTTCCTCCAGGGACCACACATTACTACTGTACAGTGATTGTATATTATGTTTGTACCAAGCAATGTGTGAAATGTAATGCCTGGAGACAATAAAATCATATTTATTCAAAATGAGTTTATGTATATGAGAAAGATGGACAGAAACAGATGGAATAAAAAAGAGTGATGTGGACATTTTAAATGCAATATACAAACAAAATAAAATACTGAATTTGTGGATGCAGCTTTTGAATTAATGCTTTCCTTTGCAAATGAATAACCAATTTAGAAGAAGCAGAGCAGGCTACTAGAAAAATGATATGTAGAATTCTACTTCAGCAGATATTATAGGCAGCTTTCCACCTTAAAGGCTATATCACTCCTCATCAAAGGCTAGTGACGAGCAATTGAGAAACCGAAGTAGTTCTCATTTAGGATTTTTTTCCATATTCTTCCATCTGACATGAGATAAAACAAGGAGTGCAAGTAAAAGGAGGTTGCGTTACACTGCTTTTATTCTTGATAGACTTTCAGCATTTGCTGTGACTAAATACTCATCCTTAACTGATAGATCTTAGTAAGAGTTGAAAGCACCAATGACATTAGAGTTTGTTCACTATGGCCTTGGATCTCAACAGGAATTCAGGTAGCCTTCTGCCTCAATATGTCTCTTCTCACCAGACTCCCAAGCTACCTACTGCTTCAGCTAGAAACATCATTGTACACAGGGAAGGAAAGGCTGTACATGGTATTATTGTGATGTTCTCCATACATATTTGATCCATTGAGCCTAACCTCAGGACAATAATGTTGCTAAAAGAGAGATTGTGAACACTGGAGGACAAAAACACCAGAGCTCTGGATTCATCCTAATGCATTTTACATTCTAACATTGTATATAATCTCAGGCAGTTTGTCTTTCTTACACTTTCATATTTAACTATTTAACATATATCACAGAATCATAGAATCACAGAATGATTACAGTTGAAAGGTATCTAGTTCCAATCCCCCTGGACACGGACACCTCCCACTAGAGCAGGTAGCTCAAAACCCCATCCAGCCTGGCCTTGAACACTTCCAGGGATGGGGCATCCA
>JAOXNG010000001.1:23525081-23544122 GCA_028566535.1 Scolopax minor | reverse complement strand
ATAAAATGACAGCTGTAGCAAATTGTGACTCACCAAAAAACAATGCTTTAATCCAGTGCCTGCTGAAGTGTAAGGGGGGTTGCCACCAATCTTCACCTCTATAAACAACAGGTCTAGTAACGTGTCTCCTCTGGTTGAGCTGTCTGTCACCTAGATCAAGAAATTATCCTTGATGCAAGCCAAGAATATCCTGTACTGCTTACAGTTTGCTGAGCTGCTTTTCCAGACGATGTCAGGGTGACTGAAGTCATGATCAGGGTGTACAAGCACAATGCTTCCCATAGCTAAAGTAAGAATGCCTTGTCAACAGGCTCCCCTTGATCAGGCAGCCTATAATAAACACCAACTAAAAGTTGGTCAGACTCTTCTCAGTGGTGTCCAGTGACAGGAAAAGGGCCAATGGACACAAGATACAACACAGGAAATTCCATCTCAAAGTGAGGAAAAACTTCTTTACTTTGAGGATGGCAGAGCACTGGAACAGGTTGCCCAGAGAGATGGTGGAGTCTCCTACTCTGCAGATATTAAAAACCTATCTGGATGTGTTCCTGTCCAACTTGCTCTAGATGAACCTGCTTTAGCAGGGAAGTTGAACTAGATGATTTCCAGAGATCCTTTCCAACCTCTACCATCCTGTGATTCTGTAATATTTTAATTATCTATATATCACTGTAAAGTATTTTACATTAGTAGGAAGCAAGATTTCAGTGTTATCAACCACAGATAACTGTTCTTGAGTAAACAAAGCATCAAAAATAACCAAGCTCTCAAATTTTTTTTAAACTCCAGAGAATTCTGTAAATGTTACAAATCAAAATATGCTATTCCAGACTAAACCCCAGACTAGTTTCAGTCATATCAAATTAAGGGTTTGTCTACATAGTTTAAAGATCAGTTTTGGAGCTTTAATTAATTTAACAAGAGATAACTTTCCTGAATTCTGACTTCAGTGCTTAGTAACATGCAGATGCTCTCCATTAATATTTGTCAGCTATGGTACCCTATAAGTGATGAGGATAACTCACTGAAAAAAGATATAAATTCTCTGAAATCTCTCAGAGGGAAAAGTTCTGTAGTCTGTGTGTAGTCAGAGTGCATGGCCTCTGTAAGATTGTTTGGTCTAGCTGGAGAAAAAAAATAGTAAGGGTGAAGTTTCACAGCCACATCAGCAAATATGATGCTTTATTAAGATCCTCATTGTATATATTCTACCTTCAGTAGTGGTTTTAGATCTTGCTGCAAATTCTGTACAGACCATAGTGCTCAAAGCCCAGTATTACTCAGTCCTTGCTGAGATTTTAGATGCAAATAACTTCTGTGTCAAAGATGACACAAAAAAAAGCAGTAAAGGACATGGAGATGATTTTGCTTTTGAACCCAGTTTTACGCAGAAAAATAAAAGTCTATGGAAGCAGTCTTCCAGGTCTCATTTCCAGTGCCTGATCAATGAGATTATGCTTCCTCCTAATCTGGCTATCAGAATTTTTTTCCTACTATTACCCTTAACATTACCTCTAAGGTTCTATCAAGCACATACTGAAATTTATTTTAATCATTACAAAATAATATGGTACAGAGGAGAACATTTTGATGAACTGTGAATTATCTTTGTTCCTATGAAAGAATGTGGTAGTCTGCTTCATTTAATACACTCTGCTTTTCCATAACAGTCTTTTTAAGGAATGTAATTAAGATTAGTGACTAGCTATTCTTGAGGAAGAAAAAGTAAGCTGCACATACATTTACAGAAAGAGGCAACAAAAAAGGGTTTTTATTGCCTGGTCTTTTTCTAATTGTGACATTTTATGGTTTTTTATCTGTTAATATATTGTGTGCTTTCTGTTTCTTCAGCATTTTATATTCTTCAACTATTTCAGCATCCTGCCACAGCAATGGCTGTTATGGAAAATGGTAACATAAGTGAAAAATAAAATAAGTACTACATTTTTTTTTGTTCTGAAACAAGGATAAAGCTCTAAGTAAAATAAAAAAAATCCCTTGGGTCCACCCTAAAGCTTTTTTTTTTTTTCCTATTTACTTCAAATCTAGAGATTTCACTAGGTATATAAACAACAGTCTCATGAATAATAAGCTTTTTAAAGAGTTCAGTTCCAGGTGAGTCATAGCTTTGAATCATACAAAACTATAGTATCAAATAGCTTTCCTCCTACAGCATAGATTGGGGAAAAAAAAAAAGGAATAAAGAAAGAAAATCAACCTTCTAATTTTACTTAATTTGCATATGAGGAAAATGTTAATATCGTATTATGGTCTTCCTCCCCATGAATCTGTAGAAATCCCATAAATTAGATTACTGCTTTTAATCTACATAGCAGAAGGCCTAAGGAAACAGATAAAAGAGGAATCTTTAAAGAAAATTTTTGTTTCTGTACTCAGTATTTAAGGGAAATGCTCGACAAACAGCTGTTGGCTAGAAGGAAGCACAAAGATCAAAAGAAAACCCAAAGATGAAACTCATGAAGCCAATTAACTGTCACATGATAGTCACAGGGATTCTGGGACATCTGAACATCTCAGATGGGTTTAGAAAAACCCACACAGGCCACATGAAAAAAAGCCCTCAATTCTGACAGGAAATATAAAAAAAAGAAATGCTAAGATTTCAAGTCTGTCTCCATTTTTTAGTGTACAATTATTAAGAGGATTTGTTCAGCCTGTTTCACAGGATAGTTCTTGAACACTAAAAATCACACTTAGTATCTTTTGAATTTATTTTTAAAATTGTTAAATAATATGAGCACCAGAATATTTAAATTATTTTTTCTGTCCAAAAAAAGAGAATAATGATTATGTATATGAAGGTGAGAAAGATAAAATATTAAAACATGAATTGTCTTGTCAAATCCTCTGTGGACAGATCTTAAAATGTATCAAGAATGTCTAACAGATTGTTGTTTTCCTAAAGCTATAGTAGCTTTCAGGACAAGATAACCATTTTTCATTCTCTGAACAGGTCTATGTAATATTAGTTAAAGGGAGATTAGGTCCGTGGGAATTGGATTAGAGATTAAAAAAAAATTAAAATTAAATAATTAAATATCTTTGTGGTATTATTTACTATCTAAAATGAAGAACAACTTTTTTTTGGATCTAAACTATCCAATAAGAGAACCATCATTTTCTATTTACAAGGTAACATTCATCATCATGGAATAGTTATTTTCAGCAAGTAGTATAATTTTGAGACCATTTTTGGTTACTTTAACTAATATTAATATGGGTTGTTCTCAATATTTTCATTAGTGTTATTCTAAACAAGGGCTAATATAATACTACTGTAATATTAAAAGCTGAATGAGCTGCATGATAAGACAATACATACTTCTCCCCACTGATATTTCTGAGCTATGGATTCCCCCTCCTTGAATTGGTGCACTGTGGTGAACTAGCTGTAGGAACTGAGTAAAAATCAGATATTTTTTATTATTATTGCTGTTATGATTATTTTATTTTTAAATCATGGTATTTTTTATCCAGAAGACGTATTCTGAATGAGCTCCCCAAATAGCTGCCTGAGGACCTGTGTTGGCAGTAGCTGAGCAGCAGCTCTTACTCTCATTTTTTATAGTCTTAGTTGCCTGCTTGAAGGGCCTCTGAAATCTTGGCTTGGGGTTGCAATTTAACATTACATATAAAGTAATGTAACTGCAAGCTGCTGCTGAAAGTAGGATCTGGGTGGTCATGTCTAGACATATGATACAGACTGATGTCCATTGCATTAAACATATCAAATTCTGCTTTTTGCTCAGAACTCTAAACACATCAGTGAGTACGGAGTTAAAAGCTGCTGTCCAGTTTCTGTGACCTCAGATTTTTGAGGGCTGAATGAGCCTATTTTAGTTGTTTCTTACAAGAACAAGTAATACGTAGAAAGTATTGTTTGCAGCTGGGGCTTGAGGGGGAATTTTTTGAGAAAACTGATCATATTTTTATGAGATTAACATATGTAACTGAACTCAATTACAGCATATAAGAACAACTGAAGTCAGAGACATATGTTTTTACAAATAATCAGCACAAATTGTCTCCAAAGTTATCTGAATCCTGTCGGGTCTTCAAGCATATTGATTTACATTTTTATCAGAAAGTGTAGTGGTAAGATGAAGGCTAATGGTTTTAAACTGAAAGAGGGTAGATTTAGATTACATATTAGGAAGAAATCTTTACTCTGAGGGTGGTGAAATAAGTTACCCAGAGAAACAGTGGATGCCTTATTCCTTGAAATGTTCAAGACCAGGCTGGATGAGGCTTTGAACCTGCTCTAGTGGGAGGTATCCCTGTTTATGGCAGAGGATTGGAACTTGATGATCTTTAAGGTTCCTTCCAACCCAAACCATTCTATGATTCTATGATTTAAATCTACTGGAAGATAAAGAAGGAAGATTCTTCTTTAGCACTTAAAGTTTCCTCTTTAAGAATAAAGGAATAAATGACATCTTACTTCCTCACAGAACAAAGAATGAGAGATACCACTAACCAAAGAAAAAATAAGACTGAAAAGGACTGCTTGTTGATATTAAAGAGAATATTTACATTCTCCCACAGAGTATCTGAATATGAGAGTTAGGCTGAAACAGTTAATCAATTATATCTACCTCCCTGTGATGTCAAAAAAGCTCAGGGGAATCTGGCAGGAGTATCTGATTAAAATGCTTGTATATAAAGACAGCAGAGTGAAGGAAGTCTATCTGAGAAATGGTTTTAAAATGTGGCTCCTTAACAATGCCTATTTGCTAGTTCTGTAGCAATGTATGATTTGCAAGTAATCATAAGTAGCTTATGAAATTACGTATGGTTTTCATGATATCTAAAATAATAGAATGAATAAGGACTGAAATTAAAGGCTAAGAATGTTCTGAAACAAGCTGCATTACTTAATCTCGAGGGTTTTGTTATTGACCACATACCTTTTAAAAGACCTTTTCATCAAAGTAAGTCTAGTTTCGCATTTAAATATGCCTAAGCATTCTTCAAATGCAAGTAACAATCTTCTTTATTAACCATTTTTCCACATGGAAAAAGACAGCTGCCAATCTCAGGAAAAGTTTTTTTTTTAAAAAAACAGTTTATACAATTAGAAAATAAAAGCAATAGCATATTCTGACAATGGCTTCTATTTTGTCTTTCTCTTTTGCTACGTATGTCGTTTTGTTATTTCTAAAAATTTACAGACTTCTAAGTATGTATTCTTGCTTTTCTCCTTATTTAGATAAAAAGACTTAATACAGCTTTTCATATGCTTGGCTGAAAACAGGAGACAAAGAAAAAAATTGATAGAAAAAGAGAAAAGAAAAAAAGTATATGCACACATACATACATTCAACAGTCGAGAGTGTAACCCTTTGAAACATGAAGGTTTTTATTTCTTTTTTTTTTCCAAGGACCTGTGTCTTAACCTTGAAGTTGTTGAAGAGAGATTATCCCAGCTGTGCTCCCTCTGAGAAGTTAGAAACAACATTTGTAGGTATGTATGAAACTGAAGCTACCTTTTTGTCATGGTTTCAGCTCAATCTACCAAAACCAGACTGACAGGTGGCCCTTTCATCCCCATCCCCCTCCCAAAAGACAGGAGAGGAAGAGATAAGGAGATTTAGAAGTTTGGAGTGAACTAAATAACCTTAATGAAGAATTAATATAAAAACAAAAAAGAAGAAAAATAATGAAGTAGATACAATATATGCAAAACCGTATCAAACTCCCAGGATGACAGTCCCGTCACGGGCAGACACTGGGTAAGTCTCAGACTGGACTCAGTGATGGATGGGAACTGGATTCCAGCTCTGGAATCAGGAACACACAGATCACAATCAAAGGCAGATGGACAGACAGCATCCTCTTCAGACGTTGACCATTGCAGGAAGAGCCTTGACCCTTTGATATCTAATGTATTGCCCACATCTCAATTTCTGGAGTGAGAGCTATTGAGTAACAATCACTGTCTCTTTTCTAAACATCTTCTCAGCCTTAATAGAAATGAGGTTTGCAGTATTTTTCCCACTCTAGTTTCCACTTTCCTTAAGGTCACAGGTTAGGACTTTTCCCTCTCAATATCACTCAAATTCTAGTGTAACAAAACATAAATTATTTACAAAGTGGTAGTCTCAAGTTTCCTATACGGTTATTTTCCATATGCTAAGTATTCTATATTCTAATTTCTCTAGGAATTATGTCTAGATATAACTTTTTTCTGACAAGGCTCATTTCCTTCTCATTCATAACATCTCAAATTGCTTAGTGTTTGACTAAGTATGGCTTGTTTAAATTTACTGTATCATACATCAGAATTCTTGAGAATTTTGAGAAAATTAATTTATAAATTACTTCAGTACAACCAGTCTACTAAACAAGTACTTTTCTAGATTGAGAAGTTTTCACAAGAGTTATTATATAGCATTTAAATATACTTTCATATATGATTTGATGTTTCATTGCATATAGTTTTCATTGCATATATTAATCTATGATGTTATATCAAATCACAGAATAGCATGTTATTCCATATTTTATAACATCTTTTATGAAATACATATTATAACATGTTACATACTAAATATTATGTCTGGGTACCTCTTCTGTTTTATGAAGATCCAGGTGTAGAAAACAAGGATTTAGACTGTCCATTCTTTTCTGAAATTACTACAGTCTATAAATACCTTCCTGGCATAAATATACTAAATATTTAACTAAGTATTTTACTTTCAATATCTTCTGCTCAGTATGGAATAAGACAGTCACCTTTAACTGAGAATGACGAGGAATGTCAGATAAAACATTTAGAAACATAAGCAAAACATTTTCAGTACTTGCAAACTGTCTGGTCTTCATTTTTCAGCATATTAGATTACATGTCCACTGCCTCCCTAAAGAATGTTATGCTTTATTAGTTTACAAATATGCTATTTCCTTCTACTGTATACTTCTGTCTGACTTTATTTTTCTCAGACATATTAGCTTGCATTCTCAAAGACTGAATGAATTTCTGTTGGTTACCTGCAGATATTTTAGAATTAAAAACTCTCTTGTCACTTTGTGTTTGTGGTTTTTTTATTTGTTTGGGGGGTGTATGTGTTTTTTGTTTGTTTGTTTTTTGGGTTTTTCTACTGGTTTAAAATGTAACCTGGTTGTATTCCGCTAATCAGATTATTAATTCAGATCTGGGAATCCCAGGCACCAAATTGGGTGGAGAATGGCTAGAAAGCAGCCCTGAGGAGAAGGACTTGAAGGTGTTGGTGGATTAGAAGCTCAACGTGAGCTGGCAAAGTGCACTGCAAAGTGCAGAGCCACAGAATCTTGAGGTCTGTCACAGTTTCAATCATGATGAAGTCTTGTTTTGTATCCTTAAAATAATTACCTAAACTCATATGGAAAACAAAATAGGAAAAAATAGAAAAAAATCCTCCTGGATTCATCCTGCATTACAATTGTCAGCTAGTTTTGCAGACTATGCACAGGTTGACACTCGCAGCTTGGATCAGTCCCTGTCACACATCAACGTCCTGTTCTCCAAACTGTTATTTCTGCATGCCTGTAGAACCCAGTCTAGCCCTGGGAGTGGTTTGGCAGCTCCAAGGACAACTCTAATAGGTCGGATGATAAGCCTCTGAGATCATAATGACAGTACTTGTGCTGTTGCATCTGTACGATTCCAGCAAATCTTACACCCTTTTGCTGCACTGTCTATAAAAGCTTACAGCTTCAGTGTCACACTACAAGAGTGCAACTACTGCAGCCTGTGGGAAAATTCTCATTATCTTGGGTGTGTTATGAACAGATAGTAAGGAATCTTAACCAGGTTTGTAAAATAAATCTAGTCCAAAGAAACCCATATGGGACTCAGAGGAATCATAGACATTTAGGGTCTTGAGCTTTGAGGTACCTCATGTCGTACAGCTACAGTTAAGGTAGGGGCAGGGAAGAGATTTGTTTCACAAGAAGAATCTCTGATCACCTAAAGAGCTAAGGCAAAGGTCTTTGCGTTGAAGGAGTAACAATTATGCCCTGATAAAATGACTTGGTCAGAAAGAGAAAACCCTGAATAAAGTAATATGAGAAGAATCAGCTAGTCCTATAGCAGATATGAATAAGTAGACAAATCTTGCTGAAATTAGTTAGCAGAAAAATGTGTGTCCATCAAGAGACCTCCAGATAAGTAGGCTCAAAGATCTGTAAGATAAGTATCATGTCAGGAATCACTTGAGGTGCTCATCATGCAGGTCTAGAGAGATCACTGTCAAGAGAGCTAGCAAGAGAAGAATGGTCCAGTGGATTTGGGAACAGGAACAGTCTAGATGAAGGAACTCATGCTGTAACTAACAGCAAATGCAGATCATTAGCACAGTTTCTATGCCCCTGTGTTAATGATTAATCATTTATGCACAGGATTGTGTGTAAATGCAGTGGCATTAGAACATGTTGACAAAAGTCTTGGCACTGGCCTATCTAATAAAATGTTCCAGGAAATATATTAATTCCACATAGATTTGTGCTGCACTTCATACCAGCCTGACTGGACTGCAGACCAAAAGCCTATCAGTGCAGCTGCAGGACAAACTGTGATCTCCAGTACTTGTGAGACCATGGCTGCCTGGCAACTGTCATTGAGGTAGTGTGTGGACAAATCCATGAAGAGGAGGAAAGCTCTGGAGACAGCCACGCAGAGTATTGCAGTACTCAATTACAACAATAATGGGCAGCCTGGTCTAGTGGGAGGTGTCTCTGTCCATGGCATGGGGATTGGAACCCAATGATCTTTAAGGTGTTCATTAATAATGGGCAATTACAATTAATCATGAGCAGCCATGGGGACAGAAGTAGCCAGGATGTCTCATCCTGTCTGGGAAGGCAAAGCATCAGGTCATCCCATAGGCATGGAGACATAGTCCTTTATCTAACACTGAGTGGTAAGGTGCTGTTTAGCAGCAGATGCTATATAAGCCATGCCAAGAGGGAAACATAAATAGTTTCAACAGATGAAAGGATTCATAAAAAAGGTATTTTTACAATAACACCGTGTTTGTTGCAAAGGAAAAGCTGTCTGAATAGCCTTCAGAGTAACTTAGCAACACTTTCCTTCTTTGTCTTTTCTCTATTTCTTCTATATAATATCTCCTTAAAGAAATACTTTTAGTTAAACTTCCTCATCTGGGCTCAGTTATGATCCTTATCTCAAGCCGTCTGTCATTTAGCTCATCTGTTTTTACTGATGAAACTGACCCCAGAAGTAACATCTGGAGACTCTTAAACTTGGGGGCATATGTCATCTGAATCTGATTTTTACAGCTCAAAGCAGTTACTACTGGTAGATCATCTAGGTTATTTAGTGCTCAAATACCTTGCATTTGTATGTATACTTAAGTACATGAACACTGCTTCAGGGGCAGAGGAGGGTATGAAGGGCACATGGGCCCTCCTGAGCAGCAGCTTCCAGCTGTTCTGATGGCCTCCCCTGCTCCTCCTGGCCAGAGAAAGAGACAGAGAGGGCTGGCACGGGAGGCTCTCTGCAGACAGCAGGGTTTCACCACTGCTCCCTTTCTCTCTGTCACAGCCCTCAGCCCCTTGGTGCACGATGCTGAGCCTGCTGTCCAGTCCCTGGCAGCTCAGAACTTGCTGATCCTGGGAACACCAAGGCAGCGGAGAGCATCAGGGTGGTCCCTGCGACCACTGTGATGCTGGCCTGACTGAGTCCTGGGGAGGTGAAAGCCTCTGGAAAATGGCTGCATTTGGATACTACTGAAATAAAGGTGAAACAACCAGCCCAGTGTCGCGGTGTCCTTCCCATGGGGACCACCCTGAGTGTGCCGAGCAGACAGTGTCCCTCCTGGCCTCTGCCACCGCCTGCAGGAGAGCAGCCCTGCACCCAGCCTGTCCTGACAGCGAAGCCCCAGCTGCCCCCTTAGACCACAGAGCCCGGAGAGGAGGAGGAGAGAAGCCTGAGCCTGACCCGCTCCTCCACAGACATCTTGGGGCACACAAAGGCACCTATGCTCCTCTGGAGTCACCATTTCTCCTGCCATCAGCATCCTCTTTTGTGGTCAGACACTGGAATAGGCTTCCCAGAGAGGTGGTTGAGTCACCATCCTTGGATGAGTTGAAGAGTCATTTAGATGTGGGAAAGGGTGGGATACAGGGTAGGGGAGAACTTTGTAGAGTAGGGTAGATGGTTGGACTCGATGATCCCAAGGGTCTTTTCCAACCTAGATGATTCCATGATTTCTTTAAAAAAAATTTATTATCCACCTTATTCCCTTAGGGCACTCTCTTTCCTATTTATCATCACTTTGCCCTCTTATACATCTATGTCTCTAAGAACCAATGGTTCTTCAAGCTGTCTTAACAAGAATTTGTAATACTATGAAATTCTAAAATTAGAACCTTAACTCTGAAATTACTTGGTTTTGTTAAGATCCATAAAAGAACCCAAAGACAGCTTTTATGATTTAATATTATAATATAAGAAATCCTTGATTTTATTTGGCATGAGTCTTCTTAAATTGTCCTATCTTAAAAGCACATTTCAACAACAGATTGATCCCAATGGCATTTTAAATCTTTGGGTTACCTATTTCAGGTAAAAATTAAAAGATGTTATTATGTATCTAGCAAACAGAATGCAGTGCTTCAGGCATTTCAGCTTGTCAGAAAGTGGTACAAACAATATCTGTTTTGAAAATGCCTTTTTTAATGGAGTGCCAAACAGTGTATGTAAATGTTAACATAAAGGAATATAAAGCATATGGAGGACTATAACAAAATATACATGCAAGTTCATAATAGGGACTTCGACGAAGGATTTGGTCTCAGAACTGGGAAATGGTACATAAACCCCAGTATTTTTCCTATTCCTTTGTGTTTTGTTTTTCTTCTTTTCAGTCCCACTAAATTTTTCTGTCCTGTTTTTGATATGGTTGATCTTCTTGTATAACCATATTACAATGTTATAATTTTGGGGGTTTCAGTGCCTAATTTCTTTTCTTGGCTTGACAAATTATCCTCTTGTCCCCTGCAGCCGACTATAATAATTTCCAGTGAATGCAGTAATGAGGGCAGAACTGATTAAATATAGGCTTCCCTCCTGATAAACTCAGCCAACAAGCTGCCTGTCAGTACCTAGGAAGTTCTTCTAGTTTTTTGTTTGTTTTTTTTTTTTTAAAGTAAAGGAGAATTTTCTGATCAGAGGTTTATATTCCTGTCATCTTATATAAATAGACGAGTTATGTGCAGCTCTGCTATTTACACAGTTGAGTTCAGACATAGAATTGTGTCATTGGTAGCAGAACTACCAGCAAAATACACTTCTGTGGTTGTCTGCTCTATCAATTTTACCTTGTTCTGGACACCAGTTGTTCTTTATAGAAAGATGCTGCAATGCATAGCCTCAGCTTTTACAACTGAATCTTTTAGCACTAAGAGAAACTGTATATTCAAATATTATAGAAATAGTAGAATTAATATGCTGTACTGTGTAGAGAAAGGATAGGAAGTATTGGCTTAGCCACACAGTACATTTCCTCTGTACCATGCAGTATAAATGCTTCTCTCTTCTCTATTGTTTAAAAAAGAAGTCTGGAAAAGATAGACCAGAAACAAGACTAGAAGTGTTGCAATGGTATGAACAAACAGGCTAAAATCTCTGGTAGAAAAAACTAAGATAAAGATAAAAAAAATCTAAAATATATTGAAGTGTCCATGGAGTGTCCATACTTGGTTATGCTCATGGAATGTCAGTATTGCAGCAAACAAAACAAGCCTAATTCCTCTGTGTAATTCTTGATTCTTCAAATTTATATTAGTTAAAATTGATCCCTCTCTGAGAAATTACTACAATGGCCAATTATTTTTTTTCTAAAATTATAGCCAATTGACATCAAAACTATAGCAGCTTAAGGCAACAGTTCTAAGGTTTAAAAATTCATTCTAGCTACGATATTAGTGAACTTGGCCTCCTTGTTTGGATATTGGGGGTTTAGTTTCTTTCGAAAAACAAACTCTTCTTGGTAAGACTACCAAAAATATCAACAGTACCAGCATTGAAATATTGCTAGTAGAACCATTGCTTTTAGCATCTTAAAAATAGATTAAAAGAATATGGTTGGTTTAGCTTATGAATACAAAGAGTGACAGTAAAGAAGATCTCTCTGTATAAATACATCAGATATGCAAACTTCAGGGAAGAAAAGGAGGTACATAATCTAAAAAAAGATGTTGACACATGAACAAATATACAAGTATGAATGAAGAATAATTATGGGCTGAAAATTGGAAGAAAATGTATAAGTTTTGGAGGAATGTGATTTTCCAAAATAATAATAAAAGGAAATGAACCATATTAGTCTTGAAAAGGAATCTGGTATGGTTCTGTTGAACCGGATTATATTATTTGGTTACATGAGATAGAAGAAAACTTCAATTTTATGACACAGAATGCTGTTTTTATACCTAACTCCAGAAAGTTTTTGTTCTCTTGAATCTTTTTCTCATGTTAAATAATTTTCACTATACGAACAAGCAAATAAAAGAACATATAGTGTTCTGTATACTCTTAATAAAAATTCGTATGGAATGCTTTATGAACATTCTTACAAAAATGATGGACTTTGTGTACTCTCTCTAGCCACAGTTTTTTCCTGCTTCCAGTAGCACCTCCCTGTGTTACCCACTCACACTATAAACTTACAGGCTAAAGAAAACTTTCCAAAGGAGTGTAGCTACAGTATTGATCAATTCTGCTTGTGTTCTTTGAAGCCTGGCTTGCCCTTAAGGCCTGACTTTGCTAGTCTTGTGCTTCAGATACAAAGTTTTTGCAATATGATTTGCTTTCTCCCATTAAACATAACTGTCACTCTCCCATACCAGTGTGTTGTTAATGTTTGTATAGTTACACTGCTAGGAATGTAGAAACATATTTTGCTTAATTACATTCCCACAATGGGTTTGAAAATTAGACTCAAATTCTACCTTTTATGCTGCACTTAAGAGTGCTATGGATAATGAAGCAGAAAGGAAGAAAAAAAACCAACTGGAAAACAAACAAATAAACAAAGCCAGGATGAAAAATGAAATAGAAAGCAGAGAGAATGGCAAAAAAATATTACTTAGAGATGGATGAGAGTGCAATATGAAAAGAATTTAAAAACAGCTACAGTGATTTGAGCTTACTTTTGCCATCTTGATTTTTGGAAAATATGGTGAAAATCTTTTCCATTGTTTCTTTTTGAATACAAGGACTTTTCCTCAAGCACAGCACACCTAAAAATTCCGATTTTTAAAAAGCTCATGATTTTTAAATTATTTAACAAATCAATTTTTGGAGGGTGACATTTCTAAAAAGCCTTATTTATTCTCTTTGATGAGAGCAATTTGTACCATCCTGAGGTTTGAAAGTGTATCCTCATCTGCCAATGAAGTGGCATACAGGCATGTAAGACCTGCCTGACCTGGATTGTAGAAATATATAACAAAGAGAAAAGGTCAGCTCTCTCGGCCTTGCTGTGGCTGGCTCATGTTGCACTTTTGGTCTTTTGTGTTACACATAAGAAGAACAGATTGGCTGTTCTGTGTACAGCAATGCCTCTGTAGGATGTTGTGTGAGAGTCTGAGCCCCCTCACAGACCATCCCTCTAATCTTTTTTCTGTCTTATAACTCCCAAAGTGAAAAAAAAATTCTGTGAGTGCTTGTAGCCAAGACATTTCTGCTGATGATTTAAATGCTGCTGAAGAGAAGGACTATTATAAAGCAATATGTGTACCCATGAAGCGTGACTGGTGTAGGATCAAACTCTGAAGATTGTGTGTGGGTGTTCTGTTGGGGACACGGATTGCTCCAGGTTATATACATACATATTACAGTACCTCTTGTTCTGTCTGGATAAGGATGACAGACAGATGTAGCCTTTGGACTTCATGTCTGTTACTTAAATTGTATATATAATGAGGAGGTTTCTTTTCATTTAAATACCACTGATTCACACAGGCAAGAATTACATTTAATGTTACACTTACTTCAATTAACAAAAGAGCAACAGGTAGTAGGAGTCATCAGAAAGTCTAGACTTGCGCACAGGAAGACTGGTAAGTTTTGTGACCCTTTTTAAAATGTCAGAGAGAAGGAGATACATACACAGGGACATGGTTCAATTAAGTTGGACACAGAAGAGATGCATGAAAAAAGTGCCCAAATGTTACAGTTAAATTAAACCACACACATGCACAAACACGCCAAAATATTTGGCATGGTATTTTAAGACAGACAGACCATATGGCCTCCTTAGCAATGCACAATGCTTTTTGCTGTGTGCCACCTACTGCAAAAGAAACTGTTGTAATTTTGGGTGTGCCAGATGTCTTGTCAGTCAGCCAGTTTCACATTTAACAGTGTTCTCTACCTAAACTTGACATAAACACAGTGGCACTGCTCACTGGCTAGCCAGCTTCTTACTCTGAGGGAAAATATCATTACAACAGAATGTATGAAATGGCAGGCAACCTTTGATCATTCCTGGTGGATTTGAAAGCTTCCTTTGAAGAAAAAATTCCATTTTGTAATTACAGGAGGAAAATGAAGGATTACACCCAAAGCAATGAAAAGGAGAGAAGCATATGGGATAAGTACAGTAACATTTTTTTATATTTACTAGTGCATTTACCAGTGTATTTCTCCAGTGCTGTGGACACTCCCTAGGGGTTTTAGTGATGGAATTGATTAATTTACCTA
The DNA here is from genome assembly GCA_028566535.1 of Scolopax minor. Classification (NCBI taxonomy): domain Eukaryota; kingdom Metazoa; phylum Chordata; class Aves; order Charadriiformes; family Scolopacidae; genus Scolopax; species Scolopax minor. Next base: position 23,529,391 of record JAOXNG010000001.1, on the reverse strand, counting down.
AGAAAAGGCCTTGTAGGTGAGCAGGATGACAGTTGTGGATCTAAGGGCCAAAGGGGTGGACTGTCACCTCAGTACTAAGCTCTATCCCTTATGAAGTCTGTCTGGAAGCTCCCCGGTGCTGCATAAATAGTTTTGGGGGGATCATTGTTTAATAGAGAAATGTCAAAAAACTGCAGAAATTTTGTCTTTCAGTAGCTGAGTAATCAGCTGAATTTCCAGATGACAACATGTACACATTAGAGAAATGAGAAGTCAAACATTCATTAAGTAGATAGATACATCTCAGGAGGAAATTCACAAATTTCTCAAGCTTCTAGTGGTTGCTATAGCTATATAGAGTTAGTACAGTCAGTATTAATGGAAAAAATGGTTTCAGTAGACCCACTCTGGAATTATAGTCACAGTTACAGACAGACACATAGCATATTTTAAACTATCATTAATTTTTCATAGATAAAACATGACAGCTCAAAACTTAGGGATTGGGGTTTTTTTGATAAGCAATGAAAGTTGCACACTCTGGATGAAACTGTAGCCCGAAACATACATTAGTTTCTGAGCATTCTGGCTAAATAAGTGACTAAGAGTGAGGAACTAGTAAATTTTCAAAGAAATTTTATAAATTAAGGGAAACATTTTTTTTTCTTAACTTCTCATGTTTCTGGTGAGATTTACCCTTCATCCTCTTCCTCTCAGAAGAAATAAGAGACCAGATGCTTTGAGCTGGATGTTGAAGTAGGTGACATCTAGAGGTCCCTTCCAAGCTAAATGTTATCATTCTGTGTTTTATTAATTGGAATATGACTTCATACTTTAATTTTCAGGTATATATTACATAATATACTACATACTACATATATATCCCTGTGTCTATGTTTATACATCTGTTTATCTATCTGTCTGGAATATGCAAATGAAAAATTTGGAAGACTGTTTTGAACTCATCAGAGTAAAGAGGAAATAAAACTTATATATATTCACATAATTAATTGGAAATTGACATGATACTGGAAACACTAATTTTATATCTTTATATGTAAATAACACTTTTCTATGAAATATCGTTCCTTAGAGTTAGGTTCTCAAGTTTGTTGTTTGAAAATCTTACATCAAACTCTGAAGTCTAAAAATTATTCTGAGCATATAAAATTGAATTCTTTGGGTGACTTTTGTCAAGAACGTAAAGAAAATCAGCCTAGTCAAAACAATACCACATCCCTTATCTTTCATGAATGCTACCCATTGTGATCCACAGTTATGTTGAATGTAGTAACATAATGCCGAATAGTTGAAGAGTTTAAAATGACATGTTTTGTATTCATAGTACAAAAGTCACCTCGATTTTTTATCTCTGCTATGCAATTATATTACCACTAACAAAGTGGGAGAGGTCTGAGTTGTCATTTTGCAGACTGAGAATCATATTGTGTTCCATGTGATTCATTGAACCACAGAATAAGCAGATGCCAGAGTATCTGATTAAAATGCAATAGTGTTTGTGAGGACAATGTATATAATATATCTTGTTTATCTTTATGAATCATCTGGATAATTCCTGTTATTTGTTACTGTAAAACTACTGTCTCATGAGTACTTCAAAGAGAAGGATTAAATGTAATGCTATGATGTAGCATAAGAGAAAAATAATACAGGGTGACAATTTCATGGAATATTCACCACTATTTAGAGTATGATTTGAAGTCCTCTGAAATTAATAGAAATATTAATTTATAGATTTAATTCAGTCTGGAGATCTGATACCTATATCTTGTTCTGTGAGCTTAAATAGAACTCAGCTAATACCCTTCACAAAAGGGTGAGATTAATTTGCAGCAGTTTATTATCCCCAAAAGAGGAATCTTTTAGGTACTTGAAATCCACTGTGGAATAGGATGTTCCCATCTAAGTTTGTGCATTACTCAAAGAGACATATGCTTGGAATTTGACATTTCTTAGATGAAACAACAGAGGACATATGGTGAAATATTGACACCTTCAAACTAGTGATAAGTTACTGCATAGACTATCGGAAAGAAGCATTTGGAACAGGTTTCAGGGAGAAATAAAAAGTGGAAAGGGAAATCTGAACATAAACATTTTCTTTATGTGTAGGAAGTAACGGTAGAATTTTCATTTCTCAGACCTTGATAATGTACTTCCCTTTGGAGAATGCCGTCAGGAATTCAAATGCATAATAACTGCCTCAGAATCTCTATTTCCTTTTTTCTCAGTGTATTTTTTCTCAATGACTATGTTCTGACAACTGCATCAACAAATCATATAAGAAAGATGTCAGAAATAAGAGAAACTTACAAATTCTATCATCTTTAAGGAGGAAATGAATGAATTCTTATGTTTCTTGCATAATAGGCATATAGTAATACTAGCAAAAAAACTGTATATGACTTTGCATAAAGTTAGCTATAAATTTGGCTTTCTCCTTTTACTTTGAAAGTGATATTTCTAATTCTTTCCTCCTGAAAGATTGATCAATCAACAACCAAAATGTTATTTCTCTATAGGACATTTATTTTTAGATGTCTTTCTGGGCACTGCTACCAGGAATTAGGAAAATAAAATAGTCTCTGGTAAGAAAAAAATTATAAAAAAAAGTGTTAAATTAATGTGGGTTTTTGGCTGACAAACCCTGTCCTAAAATTCAGTGGTGACGGCAGTTATGAAAATAACTTTTGCCTCTCAGTGCTCCTCACTCATCAATGTAAATACCCCACTGCTCATGTTGGCTTCTACACTGTGCTATGCTATGACTGTGCTTGTAAATAAAATGGGCTTGGGTTTACTCTTTGACCTTGAGAAAAATATACAGTAATATACAATTTGCTAAGAATGGCCTCAGTTACACCACCTGTTGGAAAGAATCTTGTGGCTGAGCAGTGATTTTGGGAGCGCTAATTGGCACAGGTTGGAAACACGTCAGACTGCAACAGGCAATATAAATTTTTCTACATACCTTCTGTGGATGTAGAGATACTGATTGTGAAGTCCTATTCCACTGTCAGACATCTATTATGTAATGATTAAGAACACCAAGCCTCATGAAAGATATGCAGCCTTACATTTGGTGTCTTGAATCTGCAATGCTCCTAGGGTTACAAAATACTTCCAGCCAGCATAGGGAATTACAAATTTTCAATCATTAGGTAGAGTGTTTAACATGACAATTATTTCATGCAGATATTGCTTGAAATATGTCTTGCTTACAGAAAATAGTGGGAAAGATCACACATGGCTGCATAGCTGTGTATTGTTTCATTACATAGGTATGTACTTGAAACATCCTTCCATCTTTTACTTGACCCTGAAAACCCAAAATGAGAAATACGGAATCATTCAAGTTGAAAAGTCCCTCAGGATCTTTGAATTCAACCATAAATCTAACACTGTCAAGTCCACCACTAAACCATGTCCCTATGCACCTCATCTATACACCTTTTTAATACTTCCAGGGGTGGTCACTCCACCACTTCACTGGGAAATCTGTTCCAGTGCTTGATAACCCTTTCAGTGAAGAAATTTTTCCTAATATCCAATCTAAACATCCACTGGCCCAACATGCGGCTATTTCCTCTTGTCGTATCACTGGCTAATTGGGCGAAAAGACCAAGATTTACCTCACTGCAACCTCCTTTCAGGTAATTGTAGAGAGCAATAAGGTCTTTCCTCAGCCTCTGTTTCTCCAGGCTAAACAACCCCAGTTCCTTCAGCCACTGCTCAGAAGACTTCTGCTCTAGACCCCTCAACAGCTTCGTTGATCTTCTATGGATGCACTACAGCACCTCAATGTCTGAACCGACTACTTGAGGGGTAGACTCAACAGTGCCTAGTAGAGAGGAACAGGTAGTTTGCTGGTCCTGCTGGCCAGATTATTTCTGACACAAGCTGGGATGCTGTTGACTGTCTTGGCCACCTGGGCACACTGCTGGCTCATATTGCACTGGCTGGCTACCAATAACCCAATTCTCTTTTCCATCAGGTAACTTTTAGCTACTCTTCTCCAAGCCTGTAGTGTTGCATGGGGTTGTTATGACCCAAGTGTAGGACCTGGAAGTGCACGACATGGATAAGGGAACCCTTTTAAGTCTTTGTGAAATTCCCATATGTATATATCAATGACTTGAAGCACAAGTCTTATGAGGAGAGGCTGAGGGAGCTGGAGTTGTTCAGCCTGGGGAAGAGGAGACTGAGGGGAGACCTTATTGCTCTCTACAACTACCTGAAAGGAGGCTGTAGAGAGATGGGGGTCGGTCTCTTCTGCCAACCCCGTAGGATTCTATGATTCTAGCAAAAGC
>JAOXNG010000001.1:23497250-23515093 GCA_028566535.1 Scolopax minor | reverse complement strand
AGTGGAGACAGCCTCTAATGCCCCAAGGGATTTCTCCTTCCCCAGCCTGCAGATATGAGGCTGTTTTCTATTCCTAGATCCAGCTGGTGGTGAAGCTAAGCATTTCATCCCACACATGCACACATATGTGCACACATGTGTACTTACACTATCTAGACACTCTTCATCAACAGACCAACACACATCAACACGACCCTACACAACTCACTCACAGATATGACTGATGTAAATATCCTCATCTGCTAATGAGGCTGTCAGTTAATGAGGCCCAAAGCTTGCTAGCAGCTCTTTCGTACACAATCACACACCTGGTTCTGACTATTAGCTGTCTCAGACCTATGGTCTCCCCTGTAGGGAAAAGTACCCATACTGCCTGAGTATCCATTTATTGATGTTGTCGGAACTAGGAAACTTGATGGACAGAACCCAATTCTGAAACTTTGCAGCTGTTCTGATGTTTGTTTGCACGCTGATGTTTGTAACATCTAGCATGCTCAGCATAGGACCACCTGGACCAGAACTGAGATCTAGAAAGAAGAGTCTCTTGCACCTGCCTGAGCTCAGACAAACAGGATTCGGTGCTTGAAACTCCATCCCATGGTATTCTAGTCCTTATAGAAAATTGCTAATTACATTTTTTGCCTTGTTGGACTGTTTTGTAGTTGATGGTAGATAGTCAATAGATTAAAAAATGATTATTACTAAGGAGCAGAAGCAAGATTCATGGTGAAGTTTGCAGAAGGCAGAGTATGGCAACATGCTTTGCCCTGGATCTATATAAAAGCTAAGCCAGGAAAAAAAGTCTTGTCTTTGCTGAAATTGAGTGACATACAGAAGGCACTAGTGAAAAAAGAGAGAATAATTCCCTTCCATCCTTCATATATATAAACATTTGAAAATGGAATATAAAATGTATCTTGGAACATGAGTTTGCCTATATTTTTACCGATATGGAACAATAAAAGGCCTTATTTTCCTTTTCATATAGACTTTCCTCAATTTATATTGCTAACCAAGATATGTTCCTCCATAACAATCCTAGTGCAGCTATGAGAACATGCTGCCCACATTTATTTGGTTGAGCTAATCTAATTTCTCTGTACAGTAACCATACAGTGGATATATTGGTATATATTTCTCCATCAGCAAGTATGGCAGTCAACAGAATATCAATATATAATTTCTTTAAAATATATTTTTATTTCTGATACCTAGATAGTAAAAGCCAGTATTGAAATACATAGTTCATACCTGCCCTATAAATTCACATGAAAGGAAATGAGAAAAAAACGCATCTATGGAAAACAGGGATGCATTTTAAGATCACCTTCAATGTGATAGTTTGTAAATATACAGGGCCCTATTCTTAATATCTCCTAAATCCCAATCAAGAAGAGCACCAATATCGGTTTTCTTTCTTTTTTTTTCGTTTTTTTTTTTAATTTACTACTTGTTTGTAGGACATCTGTATTAGAATAGTTAGTAATTATCTTTCTTGAACACTGGTTCTGCAATAAAAAAGCCTTGAAACTGTAATCACCTTGGAAATGACTATTTAGATATGTTTTGTGTTTTTTTTTTTTAAATCACATATTTCTATGCTATCAATTTTGCTGTAGTTTATTTTGGTCAGCAAACTCTGTTTAAAATTACATTTAATTTGCTGTAAATTGCATTCTAATCTGAATTGTCTAAGCAGATTTAAATTAATTTCTATGTTCACTTGAAATGGTACTGTTATCCTTTCAGAAAATCTCTTAATATATTTAAAGACCTTGTTTGAATACAGTAATTCTCACAGTAGAAAGACAAGATGCAAAACTGAAAAGAAGTGGGACATGAAATTCTAGGGGGGGTTCTTTAAAATTAAGAAAAAATTCTGGGTTATCAATTGTCACTACTTTATGCCACCTCAGGAAATGTAAACTATTTTTATATACAAGGGCAATAATTTCCTTTTCAGAAAGTACCTGTGCAGTTTTATGGCCCAGGTTGAAGTTTAATACTTCCAGATTAATTGCAGCTGTAGAACAAAGAAAGACTGTTTTCTTAAACCTAAACTTTGCCTATTCAAAGTGATTGATTTAGCATTGGGGAATTATGAGGATGAGAAAACTTGCATAAAAATAATCCCTGCAAGACTGGGAAGAAGTATGTGTGCTGTTTTGCTTGATAAATTAATAAGTCAATATGGGCCTTTTCTATTTTTCTTGTTTGTTTGTATTCTCTGATTTTATTTTTATATCCATGCTTTTATTTCTTTATCTATATACCTACTAGAAAATTCAATAAGCAACATCTATAAGTCAGCAAGTAATACTTAAAGTATCTAAATAGCAGTCAATGCATCCTCCTGCCTGAGGTAAAACCTGAGGTCAAAAGTAAAGAAAGAAAAAAACTGGGCACTGTAGATTACCTTGAACAATTGCAAGAAAGGAACCAGGCTCACTAAAGCACAGACAGTTAAATCTAACAAAGGACCTCAAGAAAGTTGGCTGCTCATTTGTGATCTTAATTGCTTAGATTGTTATGTGCTTGTTATGTTAAATTAATTAGCTGCTTTGACAGCCTGGTGTTATTTGGTATTCTTTGAAGTTGAAAGGCAGGGTAACACTAGTAGTTATAACTCAATGTTACTTATCTACACAGGTAGGAGCCATAATTCCTTACACAATTTCCATCTAATAACAGCTGTTTTCATTCTTAAGCAGCTGTTTTCATTCTCAAGTGTCTCCCACTTAAGGAGAGTGGGAGACACTTAAGGACCATATCCCCAGTGAACTCTGACAAAAAAGTTTTCAAGTAATGTCCTAAGTAAGGCCTAAAGAGCAAAATATTGTGTAGACAGTAAAGCTCATCCCATAGGAAGGTTGTCATGAGATAGAAGCTGTGGAAGAATGCACTGAGAATCTCCACATGGGTTTTCTCATCTGTAACTGGAAGAAGTCCACTTTTCACAGAGTTTTGTGGTACCCACACAAGAATGGGTGGCAGCAAGGGCAGTGGTCTGTGAAAGACCTTGGGATGTGGTCCATGAGGGAGATTTCCACAGAGCTTTCAGCACAGCTTTTTTTTACAAGGTGGGAGATTTTATTATCCTGACTGATATTCTTATGCTCCATGCTCAGAAGGACTATAGTAATTGCTGTGCATTAGTATACAATTTAAAAATGCTTGTCAGAGCTTGTGAGGACTTCATATTTAGCTGAGGGTAAATTAGTTTCATGGAGTACATAACCAATCCACATCAAGCAGTAAGTTCTTAATAGTAAGTTCTAAAAAGCCCCATATGGCTGTGGGCTGAGCTGAGGGCTCAAGGCTGCTCTCTGGGTAGTAGTAAAACCACCTGAGTGATATTTGGTGACTGTCTTATTCCTTGAGCATTTCTGAGTTTCCTTAAGCATTTAAGAGTGGCAAAAATCCTTGACATCATGTAAGTGGGAAAAATTCCCTAGAAGCCTGTATGATAAGAATTAGCTTTTTTTTTTTTTTTAAATATGATAGCATAAGAACAACATATAAGATAAATATACTATAAAACAGAACAGTGAGCATGCATGAAATCTGATTAACTCCCCCTTCTGGGGAATTTACAGAATGAGACAAGTCTCACAAATGGGTAGAAAAAAAAATCCAGAAAATCAAAATGCTAGGTGACTGGATAAAAAATGTTGTATATATAATACTATGAAAAAATGACATGATCTGTAGATATGGGATCATGGAGTCCACAAAGCCCTGGTGAGATAAATGGGGAAGTTCACAACTCTCAGAGATATAATTTCACATTTTCCCATCTCAGGAAGACATCTGGTTACACTCTGCTACCTTCCATCAATTACAGGTGTTGCTCATGCTTTCAAGGTTATAGCAAGGAAAGCTAGAAACAAAACTGTGTTTTATTTTTTGTTTTAATGAATACTGAGATTCTAGTGTCCCTGTTGGCTGTGAGAGGTACTTTCTACAGCAAAATATGTAGCCATGAAATAAAGTGGTCCCTGGACTTATATATTTCCCCACACATTTCTTCAACTGCTATGAGTTTAAAGATTACTTCCAAAGGATTTTCATTAAAGTCTCACTTCCATTAAAGTAACAATATCTAAGTAAAATAATCTAAAACAGGCACAAAATAAAGTGGTAAACTTGGCTGTATGATTCTGAGTATGCAGGTTTTTATTGCTTCTAGAAGTGATAAATTCTTTTACTAAGATGAAATTGGACAGGATAAGCCTCACACAAAACCAGGTATGTTGCCATATATGGGCTAATGATCACCTGGTTTCAGCTGTTGTACAGATTCCCTCCTCTTCTTCTAAGGTAGCAACAGATTAATATAACAGTAGTAACCAATAAGTTTAAAAGCATGGATTTAAGACATGTAATAATCTATACCATGTAAGATGACTGAAGTGGTATTTTTATTTTATATCTGTAAGGTTCAAACCCATATAATTAATAGGATTCTTCCAGAGGACCAAGATGAACCCCATAAATTTAAAGCTTATTGTTCTTGCTTAGTCTTATGGTAGTTAGGCATATATTACCATTATAAAATTTTCTCTTTGTTAGAAAGAAAATAAAAAAAAAAAAAGAAAGATAAATAAGATCTGGAAAAGGGAACTCTACATTACCTTAGAAAAGAATGACTGAGAGATGCATTGAAGTTCTCAAAACACCTCAGGCAAAAACTTAAAGTCATAAACATTTCTTTTCACTCCTTCATTCATATAATGTTGGGGTTTTTTTGTCTTTTGCCTAGATTTTGAATTCCGATGAAAAGTGGTTTTGGTTAAAAGCTGAACACCGTTAGAACCCTTAAAAATGATTCATTTAAAAGAAGAGAACCTATGAAACAGTTGCATTTGTTCAGCTATTGAATGGAGAATGTCATTTGCAAACTAAGTAGACTGCTGTTTTACTGTCACTTACAGTTTTTAAAGCAGAGTCATATTAAATATCTACCTAAGCCAATCAGAATAACAATGGACATACTAATGATATTTCTAATAAAAGAAGCAAGACCAGAAGGACATTGTTGTATCCTCTTGTTAGGTAGTGCAAAAATTGGAAAAACTTCCATTTACAATAAAATGTGTCTATTTCTTTTGATTTAGAAATTGATAGGCTGTGTCAAATTAGACTGTACTTCAATTTTACGATGCTGTTTTACTTAGAATGAAATGTGTTATTAATCACAAAATAGCTTGCGCATGTTGAAAAAAATTTATAGTCAACCAGTCTCCTGAATATTCTACTAGATGTTTTTATTTCTATTTTTTTGACAATCAATACCACATGCATGGTACATACGAATTATATCTTACTTTTCTCACACACTAAGGCATTATTTTTTCACAGCTTTTGAACTTGTCAGTGCAAGCTGATTACTTCTGCTAATTTTACTTTTATAGGCGTGACTGTAAAGAGTACTTTCTTTCTAAATATTAAAAGTACCAAATTAATTCTATGCTGTTCTACTCCATCCTTTGTGTTTACTATAGAAAGTTGCACCATTTGTAAGAGTGCTTTAATTGAAGAACTATACATTGCAGTAGTCCTCATCGGATGACCATAGAGACAAATGGTCCACTATGGTAACATAACTTTTTCCATTGCCTTACTTGAAAGGACATATGTCAACACACAGTTCTGTATGAAAACATGTAGCACTCGTTCTTGGGGACATACTAGCAGAGTGTTTTCAGCCAATGTGCATATTTTATTATTGATAATGATCTAGAGAACAAAACCTGCAAATCTGTGCACCTGGCATATGGAAGCCTTCTTAGACCTTATTCTCTAAGCAGCAGTAAACAGCAGGCTAAAGACAGAATGGACGGTTTTAAAACATGTTTTACAGATCTGTCAATTCTTTACACGGAACATCGTCAAAAGTAAAAAAGATAAATACAAGAAAAACTTGTAGATATTGATTTAAATTTGAATTATAATTATTAAAATATTGTTGTGCATTTCACAACAACATTGCAAACAGATGTGTGTTTTGCTGTCTTCTGAGGTTCATAGTGTAAATCTGAGGTTCCTTATGACCATTAGAGTTATTTAGAGTCAATTCAAGAAGCTGGAGACTGCAACTGATGCAACAGGACTCTGATTCTTCATGGAGTCTGAGAGGATATTCTGGTTCTGAGGCTGAAGTGGAACTGAGAACTCAAGGACAGAAGATAGGAAATAGAGAAGAGCAGCATTTTACTAAAATAGGCTGTTTAAAACTACCTTATCTGAAAACTAAATTGCCTCAAAAAACAAAGAAAGAAAGTATATGCTAGACATTGTCAGCTACTGGTAGCCAAAGCATAGAGGATTTGTAAAGAAGTTCTGTGGAAAACATGTCTGAAAATTCAATTTACCTTTTAGGGCATATAATGTTTTCCTGCTTCTGAAAAGTCTGATGACATTGGCAAAAATAGTTTGTCGATTACACTTTAAAAAAAAGGAAAATAAAGGTAGGTTTTACACTTAGCATTCAAGGTTTTACACTTAGCATTCAAAGAAGTTTTTAATAGCTTTGATCAGTATAGTGTTGAATTTTGTAGCACTTGAATTTTAAATTGAGATCAAACATGGAAAATCTTTATGTTTATTCTGTTCTTACCCTATCATCTTAACTTATGTCATTTTTTTCTTATGGCAAGAATTCTGTAAGAACATCTGAAAAAATAATTTTGTGACATAATCTCCAGTGTCAAATTTTATAGGTCTGAAAGCAAAGCAAAAATAAGTGGGTCTTCAGTTTTGATTTAGCATGAAAAACACAAACTGGCCAGGATGTCTCTAGATACACTGCCTTAGAGAAAAGGTAAGTGAATGATATATCGGAGTGCATCTTGAAACTGACAAGACAAGTGGACAGAAGAAACTGAGCTAATAAAAAATAGTTAAAAATTAGGAAATATTTTATAAATCAAGGTGCAATTGTGAAGGTATGGCCTAAAGTCTGATTGACAAAAATAATAAATGAGAATTAGAATTTTAGGAGGATTATATCCTTTGGTATAGCATGGTTTGTGTATAAAATGAGAGAGACCCTCCATTTCTTGAAAGAAATATCTTCTTCAGTTAAAAGTAAGTAAGTACAAGGGGAAAAAAGCTTGAATTAAATTTTGCAGTCTGGAAAATCAGTAAACTGTACAATAAGAATAATTAATGTGGATAGGCAAAACAGTTTCAAGAAAAACAGCTATGCATCAGTGTAGAGCTGCAGAATGCAGGTCTCGCATAATATGAGAATTAAAAATTAGAGTCATTGCAGAATTCACCCAGACTGGGTTTCTCAAGATTAGAAGTTACTTAACAGGGGACAGACTGCCAGTTTATTGTCTATGTTATATGTAGTTTTCAATAAACCAGTTTTTCCACACTCTTTTAGCAGAAAGATGAAATAGGTGGAAGAAAATAATAGGATTGAGCTTTATTATCAGCACTGTCACAGCCTGCTATACTTAAAGGTGGCCTGATATTTCTCATAGTGCAACACTGTTTTGATTGTAAAGTGAAAATGAGTGTATACAAAGTCTGACTTAGTTTGATGTGAAATCTGTCTTTCAGTGAGTTTTGATTCATCCTCAGTGTGTGTGCTTCAAGATCTAAAAGGGATGGGTTGGAGGTAGAGAGGGACACAAATGTCTGTAGTTGTTCCTTGTGTAATACTGTGATCAAAATCTGAATTAGAGCTCAGGGTACATGAAATGCCTTTACTAAAAGAGCAAATGGGAATTTCTGCAGCCATCCCATTTTTCCTTTAATGTCTAACCCTAAAGAGAGAAAGATATTCAGTGGTTACATCTATTAATTACTGAATTATCTCTGTGCCATATTTAAGGAACTCAAATGATGAATGACAGGGAAATCAACACAGTGTTGTACAGTGGCATTTTTGTAGAGATAGGAAGTAATTATTTGTTTTTTAAGTAGTCTGGACGGTATATTCAAAATAAATAAATTTTACATTATTAATCAAGGACTTAAAATAATGCACACACCTAGGTCCTGTGTAGCAATCTCTAATTATTTAAATTGGTTGCTTTTTCCAATGTAATATAGACCGCATTCATTACATAAGATAATGTACAGTTAGGGAATGAAACAAGGTTGTAGAGGATAGGGTCCCAGACTCTTTCTTAACATAAGATGGCAGGGAATGAAAAAAAAATCAGGGAAGCAAGAAAGCTGATCTGATCAAGAAGAATGATCTGATGATTTAGACCTGGTAAAATCAGTCCCTGACAGTTTTATGAAATTTATTTTTAATCTGGGCAAGTATAATATTTTTTCCCTATGTGCTCATTGAAAGTGCATTCTTTCACTGCATTGTAAAATTTTGAGCATTTTTAGAATAAATATTGCAAAAACTGTGAGTGGTCTGAACTATCAGGACAAAGGCATCTTAAATTGAATCACTACTGCTGGTTACAGTAATGACTTTATGCTTCAGTGGTTATACTACCATCACCTCACACCACAGGTGATGTATAATATCAATAATCACCATTAGGATAATATAGTGATACATATCAAAAGCTTACAAAAAGTTAATAATTCTGTTCTAAGAGCAAGTTATAGATAATGTGGGTCTAAAAACTAAAAGAAAATATTAAGCATTGATCATTCTGCGCTTTTTCTGAAAGCATTGACCATTTTGTACAACACAGAAGTTTTATAAGAAAATGCAACATATAATACATAATATATATTTAACTAAAACCAAACCATAAATATAAATGATCAGACATTTTTAAAAATACCTGCTCTGAAAATTGCCATATCGTAACCAGTCCATTAATGAGAAAGTAGCCAGTACATCCTGGCAAATATAATCCGTAATACACAATTAACAAAAACACCACTGTTTTTGTTACACACCTTTCCGTGACAGTGGTTTAGGAATGGGGATTTCAGGAGTACAGTCCTTTGAAAATCACAATTCTGTAATGATCCATTCATTGAACCATTACCAATTCTGTAGAACATAGAATTTAAAAAAAAAATAATATTCTTCAATTGCCTCTTTTGAGTAAAAATATTTTAGCAACAACTTGGCATCTTTATCTTCATATAAATATCTTTCAAATGAACAATCTGAATGTGGCTTGAGCAACCTGCTCTAGTGGGAGGTGTCCCTGCCCATGGCAGGGGAGTTGGAACTCAATGATCTTTAAGTTCCGTTCCAACTCAAACGATTCTATGATTCTATGATTCTATCTTGGTAAAAACAGAGATATAACCAGTGGGAAACTCCTCCTACTTGCCTTAACATTTAAATGCAAAAATACACAGAAATGTCCCAATGGAGGAGTTGGTAAAATGAATAAAACCAACAACTGCTTCATCTGATACCTTTTTTTTAAGTAAAGCATTAATTAGAAGTATTTTTCAGGTCAGGCATGGAATTGCTAATGGAAGCAAGAGAGACCAACTTCAGAATCATCATCATTCAAAGTTATTTTTTATACAAGAGTAACTGCAGTAAGTGCAGTCATCCCTGAGACTCCATGGTTGCATGTACACCATGTGACTGATTAATCAGCTGGTCCTATGTCTGCTTTCCTTCACTTTGCTCAACTTAAAAGAATAATAGTAAAAGAATACCAGTTTGAAGTAGAAGAGACTAAAGCTTTTGTGCACATGCAAAACAGCTGTTTCTTTTCTGAAAACTGGCTCTTTCCAAAACTCTATGAATGCTTCAAGTTTCACTTGAAACTTTCTTAAAATCTGATAACATTTTTCTTTAAAATCTGTTTTCTTATCAGAATCCAGCCAATGTAAATTATTCACAATATTGAGAATATACTTGTCTCAAACAGCAGGTGAGAGAAAGAGAAGAGGTAAAAGTTGTTTCTTTCCTTGTCACACTGTATCTCCAAGCACTGCAAATAGAAGAAAGACAGCTAACAATGTGCCTTTTATAAAGTTTTTTTTAAAGTTGAATTTTGTACAGCAAGTTGAAAAAAATCATATTAGACCATAGTGACCAAACTGCAAAGGTAGATTTATACAAATGATTTTGAGGGTGTTTTATTTTGGTACCAGTGGGGGTAACCTACTTGAGAACAGCTATATCTTATCTAGCCCTTCACAATTGTCTCAAGATGAGTCACAGGTTTTTATAACACTCCAAAGAGCAGATACTACATACAGCCTGACTGACCCATCATATTTCCACAGAATTGCAAAATCATTAATGGCTTTGTGCTGTTCACAAAGACATTTGAGAATTCAGAGAGTTCTGTTTTGGTTTCCCTCAGGGACAAACTACGGTGAATAAAAGACTACATTAAAGGAGACAGGTAAAAATATTGGAATGTAAAACCTCAGACAATTTTAAAAAATGTGAATCAGACTTACAAATATGTCATTCAGACATAAAGTAAGGGACCGGAGAGAAAGAGAAAATGGAAAATGCATAACAAAACACAAAAAACCTATTAGATGATAAATAGAAGACTGCATTTATGAATGAAATGAATCCTTGTAAGAAGTTGCAGTCTAAAGTTGAAACTAGTGAGAATTTATTTACTTGAACTAGAATCCATTTATACCATATTCAAACTCAAAAGGAGAAAAGAAAAAAAAAAGGGAAGGAAAAAAGAGAAAAAAAATCACCCAGCCATACTTTGCTAGTTGTACTTTTGCTGTGCCCATTTCTGTCCTATGACTGAAAAAGATGTTTTGAAAGCTTAGGTCATACATAGCCATGCCCTTATTATATAGATAATTAGGCAAGTTTTACTGTAGACTTTGTTAAGGCTTGAGTTTCACCTAGATATGGTAGAGATTTCCAAAGGAAAAATATGTGTTTATACTATTTGATCCAGAATAACTGAGAGGAGCAACACATCAGGAGCTTTTATTTTTATTAATATTGATGCTTTTATTATACAAGTTTTATATTTGTCTAGGTAGCCATAACTGTAGAGAGAGAGAAATAGACACTTTTAAAATATGAGTAATTTCAATCTAAAGTAGATGATTTGCACCTAGGATATTTTATTGTCTTTTTCTACTTTTCTATATCTATGAAGTGAACGTATGACATGACTCTTATATGGTAATGTTTGCTGTAAAAGGCTTCAGGTAGGTTCCATGAACCTTACATAATTTGACAAAGGTATTAAGGGTGCCAGTAAGAGTTACCTAGACTAGATGTTACAAAGTAGGAATCACATAATTCTTCAGGAAAAGGCAACATGGCATTTCTGCTATATATTATTATATATTATAGGATCATATAGCTATAAATGCTCTTCTGGACCAGTTAAAGCTAAAGAAAGAAGGTAATTTTCCCACCCATATATACATGAATTTTGCCGACCACCTTCCACTCTATGTAATGAAGCCTTGTCATGATTCTTTCATTTTTTCACACGCAGCTATTAAGGGATATTATTTATTTATATGTCACCATCTTCAAGACTAAGGCACTCCAGGTACAGGCAAAATAAACACTTGTCTAGAATAAGATATAACTGAGAGGAAAAAAGCCCACACCCCTGCAGACTAATTTACTTATGCTTGCATCCTGAAGAAGTTGTTACTCTGAAGAGTACCTACCAGCAGTAGGTACTGGAGTCAGGACAAGGTGGTATCAATTGCAATTATCTGCTGCTGCTCCTTTCCTCCATTTACTCATCTTCCCACCCCATATTTGCTCCTTGTCTCTCCTCTTCTAGTCCACCCCTACCTTCTCATTTGGTGGAAAGAAAGCCATCTTTGTCTACACATCTGAGTAGCCTTGAGCTGTCTCTGTTCATGACTGTAAGCCTCATTGATTTCATTTTTAATTGTTTTTCTCTGAGTTTTAGAGCATGTCTGTTTTCAGTTCAAGCTTTGTTCAGCTTCAATTGCTGCAATGAAGTTGCTGGGGGATAAGAATAAAATTAGACTCAGAGCAACTTTTTTCATTCTTTGCTTATAAGTAAGAAACTGGTGTTGGATTCTGTATGTCATTTTCTTTCCATATTCCATAGCATCTGCACATCTGTTTCATATGCAACTGAAACCGATGAACTAAATTTCAATCGTCAATGAAGTAAGGTTTTATTGCTTTTTAAAGAATATAGTAACCTTTTATTTTGTTCAGAGATTGCTCTATTACCTAACCTCTCTGTGACTAGGTGCTCTGTGCCATGCAATAATATTGGTAAAGTGCGCTGAGATCTATTTGGAAATCCAGTCTCATACTAGTACTTACTGATGGCTTACTTATAACAAAATGTTAAAGAAAGAAAATACAGAAATAATAAACAACAAAGTTTTCAATACAGAAAAAAAATGTACTGACAAAAATTGGTTAAACGTACATGTTTTCTTAACAGAAGATTTCACAGATTTGCTGTTGTCAGGAAATTATACGCATTGTTCTAAAACCAGGGTTTTTGAGCCATACTTTTTTTACAGAATTATTTTCCCCCTTCCACACCCAAATATCATGCATTATATTTAGGTGGAAATCTCTCACAACTGTAAATGGAGAAGAATATTTGTGCATATAGTAAATATTATTTTCCAGTTATTATAGCCATGAAGGATATCTTACAGTATAATAATAAAATACAAAGTGTTTTTGTTGAGAATATATGTCCAAATTTCTCATAGAATTCAAAGAAAAAACAGCAAAATGACTGGGCAATGAGTAGGGGTTTTTATGGAAATAGGAATAATGTTTCATTATATCACACTGAGTGTATTTGTACTTAATAAAACAGGAAAAGGGGTTTTTTCCAATTGTAGGAAATTTTTAAGACCTCAGAATGTTTTGTTTTCTGAGTAAGAAATAATGACTACAATTTTGATTTCCATAAATATAGCTCAAATGAAAAAAATGAAACTGTTCATTTGGAATATTTAGAAAGCTTAAACCCACTTCACATTCAAGAAAAAGTTTTTCCCAACAACAAAAAAAATCCCCTACTATACATATAGATTTGTTTAAAAGAATTTCTAGCCTTCCTTGACTTTGCCTTTTGTAACTGCATGTATGCTATAGTACAGTCCCTTTGATGTTTTCAAAAACAATAAAGTGCACACCCAAGGTGGGACTTGTTGTATAAAATCGCTGTGTGATTTTTTTTTTGTTAAAATTGTTCTATGTTGGATAATACTATGGAACAAGCTATATAGACATAAATATATATACATATTCAGCTACAATTCTAAATCCAGATTATGGAATCAGAATAAATTTGGAATCTCTTATTCTGTGGCATTGGCAACAGCTTTACATTCTGTAAAATAAATCAGAATCTGGCAACTTGTCTAAAATATAAAAGTATACCTGAATGCTAACATTAATTATTTTTCTCCTGTGAATATGTTCTCAGACGTTATATGTTCTCATATATATATATAGTATATATACTATATACACTTTTGTAACTGGACAATGGTGTTATGAAGTAACTTAATTTTTTCTCATCTTCAACAGAAGAATAATATATTGTTGACTTTTTTGTCTTACCATGAAAGACATTATTGAAATGTTGCAGGCAATCTGGCAAAGAAAAATGTCTAAAGAAACAGATGCAATCCTAGGATATATCATTCAAGCTATTTCTAGCAGGCAAATGGAAAAGTGATAGAACTGTGACTGTGCAAGCTTCAATTAGAATATATATTTTTTTGAGTAAAACAAGAATTACATCAATTACAAGGAAAATTACTATATTAGCTGCACTGGAAAGCTTATCAAAGGGAAAAAAAAATCAATTATCTACCCTATTTTTCAAATGAATGTTCTCTCCAAAACCATGAAAGTAAATATCAAGAAAGCAGAAATTGTGAACAGTAGTATTGGTTAGTACTAATATAATCCTAAAATAAAAAAAAATAATTAAATATGATAAAGCAAAAGTTATAAAAAATTGTTCATTGTATCAGTCCAACCATAGAAGGATTATGTGGAACTTTCTCAGTACTTAGCTTCATAAATGTAGGTACATTTATATAATGTGAGTTTATGTCATAATAGATATATATGAAGAGAAATGCAGGAGGCCAATTAAATTCTATGCCCTATGCTTGAAATGTAAAACCAGAAAAAAGTGTATCAACTATTGCCTGTTACAGCCTATCAACTACAGGTTCATAAAAATATGTTTCTCAGAAGAGACATGCTATAGTTTGGAATGACATGTTTTTACTGCACGCTTAAGCAGTGGGAGTTAATTTCACACTATTTGAAAGAAATTAGAAAATTTGGTAAAGAAATAGTTCCAGATAAAGCTCTCTTAAAATCTGTTTGTTTGGTGTAGAATTAACAGTATGTAGTATATGGGATTCTCTAACATTTCTCAAAATCAGCTACTATATTCTGTTCCAGTTATGGTTTTGTATAAAATGATTTCTGTGTACTTTCTAAAACACATTAAGAAAAATATCATAGAATCATCTCTCACCCTTTCACCAAAAAGAAAAATATTGTTAAAATACATTATTTTTTCAGGTCAAATTTCTGTTTTATGTCCATTTTCCTATCTATTTTTACTACTGATGTCCCTAGATATTCGCAATTTTCAGTCAAGAGTAGATGAAATGTTATCTCCATTTCACAGAAACTGAGGAATATTTCTAAATACTGGTATTAAGCATTTGTTTTCAGTCTGGAGTTAGGAACTGACTAAACAGTTCGGCATATCCCAAGAAAGCAGTAAGGACGCACTTTACCAATATTATTGCAAAACACACTTTCACTTTGACAGAATTCGGAGGATTTTCAGGTTTCTAGATGGACTTTTAATTTTAACATTTTTTTTTAAATCTTGAAAACTAATGAAAGTATTGAAGTTTTGGCCAAACAAAGCATTTAGTGATGAACAGTTATTCATTATTAAAAGAAATGTGTGTTAAAAAAGGGAAAAGGTAGCAGTTCTTCTTAAGTAATTTTATACAACTTAAACCAATAATTTTTTTTGTATGATGAACAAAAGCTAGAGTCCTTTATTCATATGTACAAAAGAAAAACCAGTGTGGTACAACACACTTACAACAGATTCTTATACCATAAGAACATATATTGAACTATATGAATAGCAAATCATGTCCAAGTGCAACTTGTTTTGCAGCTCACTTTTTTCCATTTAGCTCGAGTTAATTTTATTTTCTTTGTCTCCCCATCTTCCCCTGCAGCTGAATGTGCTATTTATCTCTGCTGCACTTGGTGGAGACACTGAAGAGAAACAAGGTTGTTGCTGGTTTAGATATCCTGCTATTTTGACTGATGCAGAAATACAGCTTTTGACAAGAACTATGCTATCTTTACATTATACAGTAACCAAAAGGTAAGAGGTCTTATGTCTTAACAGTAGATTCAGCTTTTATAGATGTCTCAGTGATTTTCTTGGTTAGGAATAGGCTGTACCTCATGATCAGTTCTGACAATGAACACAATGAATACAATGAACACAAGATCAGAGTAGGCTTTTTTCCTTGTGTTAGATAGGTGAATTATGTACTATTCTATAACTAAAGCTTACAGAACTGGGATTTATTTTTCTTCTTTCCTGCTGCTTATCTTCTTACATTCTGCTTCTCTTTCAGCAGGTAAGCATATCTGGTTTTGTTAAATTTGTTAAAGGTGGTAATATCACCTTTGAATGTGATCTAGGGTGTGTTGAGAAGAAAATATTATAAATTAAACCAGTAATCACTTAGAATATGTTCAATTAGTTTTATTGTATCTCAAAACTAACTACAGCATGTGTTATCATTTTCTTAGTTAAAAAAAGTAGGGGACATAAAATACATTTGTCACTACATGATAAAGTTTAGGGGATGTAGTACACAGAGCCAGAGGAAACACACCTATAGTAGTGCCACTGGGTAAAGAATACCTGCTTAGAGAATATTAAAAAAAGCTAAGTTGAATAGATGAAAGTAATTACCTCCCTCTAAACAATTGCCAGGTAACCCCAGCATGAGTAGTGCATACAGTTTTGGGCCCTTTCTGTGAAGAAAGGCTGGGAAAGTTGAGAGAGTTTATCCTGAAGAAGAGAAGGATCTCGGAAACTCTGTTGTGGCCTTTCAGTATTTAAAAAGGGTTTATATGAAAGACAGAGAAAGACTTTTTACCAGGACCTGTAGTGATAGGAAAAGGGGTAACAGTTTTAGATTAAAAGGGGAAGAAATTATTTGCGGATGGTGAGACACTGGAACAGGCTGCACAGAGAAGCTGTGGGTTTCCTATCACTGAAAGTGTTCAAGGTCAGTTCAGATGGGGCTTTGAGCAACCTGATTTAGTGGAAGATGTTTCTGCCCATAGCAGGGGACCAGAACTAGGTGATCTGTGATGGTCCCTTCCAATCCAAACCATTCTATGATAAAAGGGATGAAGTTCAGCACAGGGCCACAACAATGTTTGGGGGCTGAATTGCTTGCCCCCAAAGTAGAGATGGCTTCTGGTGGACAAAATAGCAGCCCACCATAATCTATGGCAAGGTTATTGAGATGTTGGAGCCAACATCTTCACAGTGAGGCATGGCAGAAGGAGGAGAGACAATAGACATAAATTGGAACAAGAGGTTCACATTGATATAGGAGAAACTCCTTCCTGATGAGCACAGTCAAGCAGCACAACAGGCTCTCCAGGGGAGGTGGTGCAGTCTCTGTATTCTTGGAGGTTTTCAAGATCTTAATCAAACACTGAGAGATCTGGCTGATCTCATAGCTGATCCTACTTTGAATAGGAGGTGGGACTAGAAATCTGATGTCTCCTCTAACCCAAATTCTCCTATGATCCCGGGACTAAACCCATTTTTGTCCAGGAGCAGAAGGCAATGTCATTTCTAATGGTTGGTCTTCTCCACAGTCTTGGACTGACTCCTAAATCCTGTTGCATGAATGGATTAATTGCTTTACTGAATACAGTTGCATTACTACTAGTGAAGTAAAATTCTTGTCTTCTCTGTCGTGTTTGAAGATATTAGTTAAGTGAGAGCCAGGTTATCAAATGCTCTGAGGAAAAGAACTAAGTTCTTAACCTAATGGAAGGCAAATTAAATATTTTGATAATCATATGTGTTAACAAGAAGATATGCCTTAGCAGTCCCTCCTAACTGGATTTTTTCTGCTCTAAATATGCTCAAGCATACTTTATCAGTGAAACCTGGCTGAAAAATTAAGAAGATGTCAATAGGTATGGTTATTAATAGTGATTGATTTAAGTAAGAGTTTACTGACACCTAATAAAGGAAATTCCTAATTGGACTGAATCAACCACATTTTGCTGTGTACTTTGCTGTGTAGTCAACATTTATAATTAATGACAAGAGTGTTCTCCAAGATACATACTCAACTTGAATAAATATATAATCAATTCCATTATTATTGGGTCAAGAAATAAAGAATTTATGATCTAAAGAATGCAGGCAACTTAGCTTAGAAAAAAATGTAATGGTGAGTTCCTTCAAACATATGGAGTAGAAAGAGAGTAGAAAAGAACAAGATCTGCTGTTTCAGATTTTTTCAAAAGTTGATCCCCTGAATTTACAGAATCTCTGAATCCAACAGATTGATGGGAAGCTGGTGCCAATAATTTATTCAGAGAAGCAGATACAAATATACTATATGCTGAACTGTGTATTTTTGCTTGAAATAATTTGCTGAAAAATAATTATTATTTTAGCCATCATGTAATTTATGAACATTGTTACAGTGTTATCATACTGAGAATTTTGACAATATAATAATTGAATTGCATTTATTGAAGAACATAGCAGTAGGAATCAAATTTTCAGTCAGTCTAAATCTGAAAACAGCATGTTTTTCTCAACTTTAGATAAAATCAAGTAAAAAAATGATTGTAAATAACTACAACATTCCCCCCC
>JAOXNG010000001.1:23481609-23496284 GCA_028566535.1 Scolopax minor | reverse complement strand
AAGTGAGTCATTATAGTCAATGCACCACCAATACATCCAATGGGGTCAACAGAGGTATTCAGCTGAACAGATGTACGTGGTATCAATAGACACCTGCATGGAGTAGAATAATATTTTGGAAACTGAGTCCACTGGCTTCCATTAAGCCTAGTCCTCATAGTATCAGCATGAATATAAAACAGTTAGACATCCTAGTTTCAAAGGGTGGAAAATGATCCTGAGACAACAAAGTCTAGATTCATCCTGGTTTAGGAAATCATATCACATTATCCTGTTCATAACCTGCACAGACTATCTGGGCTTCCCATACTGTTCCTAATAGTTTTTGTAGAACTATCACTTTCATTTCTCTGTAGATGCACTTTAATAGAGACAAAAATACCTTTCTTTTTTTTTTCTTTTCCTATAACTCTGAGAAATGAATATTGGAAAAAGTAAAATCAGATATTCTGAATTCAAAATGGGGCTTACATTTATTGTCAAGTACAAATGTTCCGCATTATCAAGGATAGTCTCTTTGAGCATTAGAAGAACTATAATGTGGCACATAGCGTTTCTTCAAAGAGCTATGGCTACGCATTGCATCTCAAGGGGAACATAAATATTGCTCCCTGATACTAAGGGACCAGAAATTAAAATTTAAATTGGTAGCATTTAAATTAGATTAGAAAGTAGGTTTTAAATGTAAATTTTACTTTAACCAAGTTAAGTTGTAATTTTTAAGTTGAATTTGTAAATTAGAACTTCATTGTTATATTTAATTAGGCAAATATACTATTTTTCCTTTTTTTTTTCCTTTTTCTTCCGTGTTAATAATAACAGCCAGTTTTAAAATAGTTATTACTTTTTGAATTTTTAAAGAAAAATGCATCTTTCAGAGATGGAGTTTTTTCATAATATCTTTGGTAGTTATTTAGAACGTGTGACATTGCTTCAAGCCTTTTGCTTTTCTTTAACACTAATAAATATAAGTTGAAAATCACTCTGGATTTATACCTACTTTGACTGAAATTTTGCATGTTGAGGGGCACGGAATCCGTTCTGACTTACTGTGGCTCATTAAAAATATTGACTATAATTCCTAGTGAGTTCATTTGTTAGGACTCAATTTTAACTTAGTTTAATTAATTTGAAAATGCTGTTTAGCATCAGCTCTGAAGGAAAGTTGCTTAGGTTCATGAAGCTGTGAAAATACAAGACAGTAAGTTAAATCCCAATATATCTAAATCATAAGAGTTTATTTGTTTAAAAAGCTTCCTGGGTTTATAAATTCAAAGGAAATATATACATTTAAATTAACACTGAAACAGGATCATCACTTGAAGGCAATAACAGAATGTGAAAATAAACAAAACAAATTCTGGTTTTGATAGGGAGACAGAAAAGTAGATGTAGGAATAGATAAATAATTAGACAATCTGAGTCCCTGGTATCCAGTCTCATTTCTTTCATATGCTAAAGGCAGCTGGAGAAAGATATAAGCTTTTTTCAGTGCACAGTTTGATTTTACTTCCTCACTTTGCTTTCTTGGCTTATTGCTTTATAGAAATACAGCCAGTTATTAACAATATAAAGGATGTTTTATAAGTGGTTTTCTTGCAAATAGACATTTCTAAAAGAATTACAGATGGGAAAGTATATCTAATGGGATTTCTTCTTCATTATAAAATTATCCTGATGTTAGCATTTTGTGATCACATCATTATGATTGTAGAACACACAGAAAAATCTAGTGTAGCTATTATGATAGCAGTCTTTACTAATATTTGATTCTTCAGTCCAAAATTGATGGATTACTTCTCTATTAGAAACACCATTATGGAAAGTTTTACTGAAGTAAATTATTAGACAGAATTTCTCCTCGCTAACGGTTCAATTTGGTAAAAAATATATTCAGTAGAGATAGCTGCTCACAGAGACTCCTTAACCTCAGAGTTCCTGTTAAATTTAACACTTCAGATTTGGCAGTTGCAGAACTTTCTGGAGGTCAATAAAGGTATCACAGTGCAAATTCTTTTTCAACCTGTTCCTTGTCCTACAGATTTATATTATACCCATGCAACTCCAAGACTCTACAGCTACCATGATCAATCCTGTAGAAAAGAGTATCAAGCACATTGTTACTCAAATGTATTGATCAATCTCTACTGTCTTTACTGTTACAAGCAGTTTTCTCCCTTCTTTGTCCGTTGTCCCTAGCAGTGTTGGGTTGTCCAGGTGTTGATGAAGTGAGACAAAACAAAACTTTTCCTTTCTCTTCTTGGCTGCCCAACCTGAACCCATGTAGTGGCAAGGAGGATCATATCTGCATGCTGAAATACAGGAGGCTGTAAAAGAATGCTATAGGAGTGTTAGTCTATTCCCAGAAATTATGCTTAACTAGTTAACACCTTGCCAATAGGAATGCTTCTTCTCAACATAGCTGGCTATGTAGGATGAAGTTAATGTTATGTATAAGTGTGTGTTCAGCAGGTAGGAGGTATCCCTGCAACAATGCTGTTAACCTTTTCATGTTCCATTGTTTTCCTCACAAGGGCTATATTCTTTTCCAAGACTTTTCAATAAAATGCAGTCTGTGAAAGTGTGATTGCATGTAGCTTTTCAAATTCTGAATTAATGTTAACATTAATGGACAAAGATGATGCTCCTTGTCAATGAAAGATTTGAGTACCACTTGTCTACTGAGAATATCCAGGAAGAGTTATGAAAGAAGCTTAGAAACCCTTATGTTCACTTACTTATATTTGTCAGATTTTCTGGCTGCCATGAAGTAGCTTTGTATCTCAGTAATAAGTTCCTGAATCAAATAATACATGATGGAGAGGATCTACTCTGCCATACCTAAAAAGGAGCTGTGCAATGCAAATGATCAGTCATGTTTTTAATTAGGGGCACTTTAAGGTCTGCTCACCAAGGCAAAGTACAGATATCCTCTCAATTTGTGATTCATGACCAGAATATAACTCATTAAAGAGGGTCATCTGAGACCGGCAAGGGATGTAATGTTGTGGCTACTGCCCTCTCTCCAGAATGGTAGGTTATATATATATAATGATAATCATTACTAGTTCCTTTGAAGAACTCCAATTCTCCCTCTGTCATAGACTTATTTTCATTGAATTTTCACTGAATTATTGTGTGGTTGCAGCAAATCACTTTATACAATTTGGCCTCAGTTTCCTAGCTAACATTTGTAGCTAGGTCAACAACAATATGGTCAACAACCAACCAGTATTGCTTTAATACCTCTATTAAATTGTTAAGAATTTCCAAAATTGTGATGATGGGAGACCATAAAATAGTCAAAGTACTTGCTTTGTTTTATCACAATCTGTCTGTGTTGTCATTCTATCCCAGCACTGGATGTGGAAGTCAAGATCTCAGGTGATGTCAGTTTGGGCTGATCAAGTCTAGAGGGTTTATAAAAGGCATTTGGGGTGAATGGAGAAACGATGCACCTTTAATCTTGGTAACTATCCCTCTCTTTCTTGCTGTGTCTGTAATAGGACAAGATCTAATATTTTAAGTCTGAAAAAGACTTAAAATCCTATGTCATTGACAGCATAAATTTTATTGTGGCTTAAAGAATTTAGGGATTCTTTCAGCAGTCTTTTCAATGTCATCGCTTCAAAGCCTGTAGCTTCACATTCACATCTTGGTTTTTTTCTGGTATAAAATCTTTTTTCTCAGTTTTTTCTTAGCTTTGATTATTCAATAGAGTAGAAACCAAATCCCTGTAATGAAACATGAAATCATGAGTATGAGACAGGAAATCAGACTTGATATCATTATATAGGGTACATAAGGTCTGAAAGAACATTTTATGCAGTGGGGTGATTCCAGACCAGCAAACATAAATGAGCATTTTAATACCGTAGATATGTGTTATTCAGTGCAATACAGACTTACATGGGATTATTCTTATCCACCCAGAGGTCATCCAGCTTGCTGTTGTAATTACTACATGAGTTCCTTTACCACATGTCAGGGCATGCCTTATGGCAGGGAAAGCTGGAATCCCTGTGCTCCTTTAACTCATTTTATCTCCTCTCAAAGGGACTTGTAAGAAGTTTATCAAGCTGTATACCTTAACTACTTATTTCTCTGAGGCTATACAGAATTGTTTTCCTTTCTAGGAGATGCTTAGGATGATGATTATTAATAATTAATATGTCATTGTGCATACTGTAGTAACAATATCATTGTATATTGTCAGGAACACTATTAAAGTGTGCTATAGGAAAAACCTGTACCAATCTGGGTATCAAATTCAGATACACAGGATGGACATATTAGTTCTATATTTACAGAAAGGAAAAGAAATACTGTAAGATTATATGGTTTACCAGAATCACAAAGTAAGCTGAAACAAGAAGTATAGTCTGTGGTAAAGTCAGGAGTTTTCCTAATTTTCTGATTTCATTCTATCGCGTTTACTGAAATATTTTTTCGTCTTTCTAAATATAGATAATTTTTTTTTGTGCATTTGTCCAAAAGACACTTTTTGTCTTTGGAAAGCAGCAAAACTTCACTCTTTTCACTGAATTTCACTGTTTCATTTTTTCTTCTTTTTTTTTAGCAGATTGTTACATATATGGTATCTATTACCATCATAAAAATTAGTTTAACAGCCTTGAGCAATTAACTATGCTGTATGTACAGAACACTGCTGCATTTTCAATATAAAAATATAACCTGTGGATTGCTCTCCATACAGCTCTAACACAAATTTATTCCTGTTTTTATTCTATTTTTGCATTGTAAAGGATATAACCTGAAAGACTTGTTTTCTACCATCCTGGTGGAAGAAATAATTCTGACAGACTATTAAATTTTTTTCTTCAAAGCCAATTAACTCCTTTTTATTCAACTTTCAGGACAGATGGTACTGTTTGTAGATGTTGAATGACCTTATGCTTTTTGTTTTTATCCATTGCTCTTTTCTACAAGGTGTGATTATCGCCTTTTTAATTTGAAATTTTGATTTATAACAATCGTAACTTCACAGATCATCATTTGATGGATAGTGTACTTAGTAACAGTCTGCATAGAGAATATGTTTATACATGAGAACTTCAGAAGCTCTTCTGCCTGTACCATGACTTTGGGCAATCCCTTGTTAAACCCCGCCTGGGAACTGACTGGCTGGGGGGCAGCTTTACAGGAAATTCCCTGGGGGGTCCTGGTTGACAGCAAGCTGGGAATGAGCTAGCAGGCAGCATGCCTGCATGCATCCTTCCTCTAGGAGCAAGGAAGGTCAATTGTGGGCTGCATTAATAGGAGCACAGCCAGTAGGTCAAGATAAGTGATTATCCCCTCTAAGCAACATCTGTTAGTCCATATCTAGAGTTTTGCACTCCCTTCCCAGTCCCACTACAAGACAGAAATTGATAAGCTGGAGTGAGTTCAGTGTAAGGTCATCAGGACAGGACAGTCAGGGGCCAGAATACTTTCATCTACGAGGAGAGGTTAAAGGAACTAGGCTTGTTCAGCTTAGAGAAGAGCCCAATAACCCCCCCTTCCTATGGGGAGTTCATCAAG
Source organism: Scolopax minor (assembly GCA_028566535.1). Lineage (NCBI taxonomy): Eukaryota > Metazoa > Chordata > Aves > Charadriiformes > Scolopacidae > Scolopax > Scolopax minor. The sequence goes on along the minus strand of JAOXNG010000001.1, from coordinate 23,490,743 downwards.
GAGACGGGAGCAGGCCCTTCATAGTGGTGCGCAGTGGGAGGGTGAGAGACAATAGGCATGAAACAAGGTACTTTGAAGAATTGATGGATACTTATCCAGTGTTTCTATTTCAATTCCATGTCACTTACTAGACCTTGAAATCAAACTATTGCGATAAATCAGTATCACGAAGTTCAAAGTAGTCTTCTAGATTGGTCCATAGGACTTTTGGCAAGCAAGTCTGTATGATGACTTAGAAAAATGATTTACGTTAAAGGCAAAAAAAAAAAAAAAAAAAAAAGAGAAAGAGAAAGTCTATAATATATTGTGCCTTTAGAAGAAAATAGCCTTGTTATTATGCATGCAGAAGGATGGTAAAATGGGCTGTATGTTAAATATTAAAGAGTAAGTAAAAACCATAACCATATATTCCATTTTCCAGCACTTTGGATATTAATTCACAGTGGAAAAATCAATTTAAATTCCTAAGATCGAGAACACTGTTAATATTTCTTTAACATGTTATTTTTTCAATGTCTGGGGAATAAAAGATTGATTTTTTGTTATTACATTGCCAGATTTTGTCCTTTGAAAAAATTTGTATTCAGACAGAAAAAAATTACTTAAACCAACATAAATGCATAAAGATGCTTAGAGATAAGGGGCTAAATAGTGCCTCCAGACACTTGTCAATGGACAAAACTTCTTCCAGATGGAGATCAACTACATAAAGGAGTATTTATTCAAAACAGAACTCATAATGCTCCCTACCATTTAAATTTAGGAATCTAAATGCGATTTATTTTTTGTCTTACTTTGATAGATTATATGAAATAAAAAAAAAAGTATAGCAAATTTCTAAGTCAAATTCACTGATTTGAATTAGAAAAAACATTAATTCAGGCACTGATCCTCTTCAATTGTCTACATGAATATATGCAAATACATTTAATTAAATCAGGGAAGGGAAGTGGTGGTTGCAAGCTCCACTGGCTTTATTACTAGTTAAAATTACTGATTTCACTGCATTTAAAGAAGTGGAAGTGTGGACAGACACCTTCAACAGTAGAATGGGCCAACACACATCCTTTACCTCACAGAAAAAATGCTCTAAAGCCCAAGAGGTAAGCTAGACTGGGCTTTTCATCACTCTTATTTGATATAGGCTGCTATGCAACCGGGAATATAAGATCAAGAGAGATATTAAATAAAGAAGAATATGTCTCCAAGCATAAAAAGATGGTTTCATTTTGTGTTAAAAGTGCTATCTGATAAAATACATCTACTTGCAGTTTTTCACGCAGATATAGACAATACTTTTTTCCTTCATCTGTGTTATTGCTGTAAAATGGGTACCAAATTGTGTTCAGGGGATTCAGCACACAAGTTTTCTGCCACACATCTAGACTTAAATTTCCAATTCTAAAGCTACTGTGATTCCAGACTGTGTGTTACTGCAAGCACCTCACTTGGGATTGTGAATTTTCCTGTTATGATTGAGCTCAGCCACCCTTCTGGGCTCTTTGGCTTTGTTTTTGATCAGATTCTGTAGCCTGTTCTCATCTGAAAAATATTTGTGCTGAATTAATGTATGGACACTGCAAATGCACCATGGTAAATATGTGTACTGTTGATACTTCCTGCTCCAAAATACTTTCCAGCATAAAATAGCAGTAGTTTAAGAAGTAAGCAGTAGTAAGTAAGTAGTAAGAGAAGTAAAAATTTAACATGAAGTATCTGAAAAGAAATATCTGGGGTTTTAGTTTTTTGCTGTTAAATCATCCTTGATTTCAGTGTGTTTTAATACCATAGCATAAGAAATTAGATTTGAAGGTTTCTAGAGCAGCCTCACTTGAATCACACTGCTAACATCATTGTATAAAAATGGAATTGAAACCCAGTTTTAACAAATCAAGAACATTGCTAGGTGCTGATATAGTAGAGATCACAAGTAGATTGATCATTCAAATATGTAGCTGAATCCCATTATCCAACCAGGTGAAACTTTGGTAGTGTCAAGTATGTTATCAAGAGATACAAGAGGTGCCAAAATGAGCAAGCAGAGGAAAGAGATTATATAAACAGATGTCAGAAACAAAAGCTAGCAAATAAGCTGTGGGAACAGATGGAGTGTGAATCACTGCTGTTATAAGGACTTACATTCCAAGGAAAACATGAATAGAAATAAAAACAATGGATTTCACATAAAATCTTATAGCCTGTAAAAACGTGCAAAAAGAATAAAGGAAGATAATACAAGAAAAAAGATAGTTGGGAAGAAGAAAGTATTACACATGTGCATAATGACTGGTAGGACATAATAGGCATCAAGGATGAAAAAAGTTTTCTTTTTATTGGTAAAGGTTGAGCAGACCTTTGAAGTGCTTTTGGCAGCCTGAACAAATTAAAGGCATCTTTGTGCCAGCCAGTAGTAACACAAGACTATGTAGCTGTGGACTGTAATAGTTAATATGGAGGAATTACACCTATGCTAGATGTAATCAACCTCATCATTAAAAGAATATAGTAGGAAAAAATAATGTTAATGTAACTCTTGGTTTTTCTTAGTTGTTGCTGATGTTAAATTTCCCCAAACTTACTCTCTAACTTTTCAATCTTTCTGTAATTGACTTTTTCACGTTTGATTAGGGCAGATTAAGTTGATTAAGGCAGAGTTTGTCTTTCTTCTGCGTTTTACAGTACATAATGCAAATGGATTCTGACCTGATGGGAATCTATGAATTCCCTGATGGTAAAACTATGGAATAATATGAAAATCCATGATAGATCACATGGAGAATAACAACTACTTGCTGCCAGAAATGATGGGCAGAAAAGTAGTCACTGACTTATTAATAAAGTGCAATAGATCCAGAAATAATCTGCTGACAGTTTGCTGGCTAAATATTTGATATAGCATATGTAAAGCTATGTAAAGTCCATGGTAAACTATGGGCTGTATTAAAATGTGGTTGGGCCCTAAACAACAGTCAGTTTCTAAGGCAAGAATTCCAAATATATAATACAAATAACCAAGGAACAACAGAAACTGTATCAATAAAATACAGGAGGAAGGGGATTGAAGAAGGAACTTTCTGTAGTCATAATATTAATAAAAAGGAATTTAGCAATCAAAACTGTTTTTCTGCTGTCTAAATGCTCCAAAAACGTGTTATTATAGTAACATTTTTTTCTTACAAAAAAGGGCAGCAAGATCCTCTACAATCTTATATTTGTCAGTCATTTCTGATACCACTTGAAAAAGAAAGATGAACAGAAAATTAAAGATGGTAAGAGATAAATGAAGCTGCACCTTACTTCAGAGATTTCATTTAGTTATAAAACATACAGCTTTGTGCACGTCATTGCATGTGCTCCTAAAGTACAAGTAAAAATTAGGGATGCACTTGCACCATAAACAAGCCCTGCTGCTACAAAGATTACAACCTACAATTCCAACACTAACCCTGTCCTGAGATACTAACTGCTCTTTTTCACCCTGTAAGGTGAAAAAAGGACATTAGCTTTACAAACTACATTAATAATCACAGTTAAACCTCTACAAGATTTGAAATAAACTCACCATTTTTGCTTGGAGGTCAAGCAGTTTCCTAACCCGAAAAGGCTTAACTGAAAAAAACAATTAAGTACATAATGGATTTTAAAACCACTGTATCAGCCATCGAAGCAAAAATGCAATACCAGTTATTACAGAAAGTCATGGCAAGGCAAGCAGAATCAGTCAGTCTTATTTCTAGGCTATTAGCTAGAACTTCCACTCATGGTTCCTTGCCGTAAAAGCAAAATATTGGCTAATCATTGTATTAGCTCCATTGGAAGGAAAGGCAGGACCAGCAAAGAGAATAGGAAAGAAAATGGTATTCCATCTCGTACGATTGGACAGACTCACCACTTTCTTTCCTGGTCAGCAGGTAGAGCAGGTGACAGACATAAGGGCACTGCAAAGAAAAAGGTGGCAATTAATTATCCTGCTGGTGCAGATTGTTAATCAGGATACACTAAAAGCAGCATGCAGGCTTCACAAGCTAATACTGTCTCATTCAGTTGGCTGCCTCAAGCCATCACTGCGTCCCCATTGTGGCAGAGCAAACCTTACCTCCCTTAGGGAGTAGCATGTTCTTTACATCTCACATAATATTTTTAAATAAAATTGATCTATCTGCGCTATCAGCAGCCCCTATAATCAAGCGGTAATCAAGGTATTTAGTGAGCGTGGATCTTGTTTTCTGGGATGCAGTGTAGATATTTCAATAGTCAGCAGTGAAAGTACAATTACATTTTCAAAAAGAAAGACACATTCAAATCAAAATAATTTGTTAGAACTTCTAACTACCGATGAGGCTGCAAAGGTCTTAAATTAGTTTCACACAAGCTCTGCTGCACTTTCCAGTTGGCCCATTGTGCCTGAACATGCTCTTTTAAATAGTAAGAATTTAAATGCAGTTTTATGAAAAGATTATAACTGATGTTAACCTGAAGCCATTAAAAACTTTGCAAGAATTATAACTCAGAGCCTTGGAACTTTAAAAGACTTAGCCACAAAATATCCTAAACTGAAAGAATATCAACAATTCCTTATCTGACACAGTTGCCAAGATGATCTTAACGTGAACCGAATCCAAACAATTCAATATTCCAGCACCTGGATTTTATAGCTGCCAAACAGCAGACATCTCCTGATTGCTTGTTCTCATTTTATCTACATTTCAAATTAATTAATTAACAGCATTTAGAGTTTCTCACCTTTAAATAAATATTGCTCTAAAAGGTTGTGTTGTTGGTTTTTTTTGTTTGTTTGTTTGTTTTTTAATTTTCGCCCAAGGTATGCAAGCCAGTTTCTCTCCCCAGGAGCAGGAAACTTTACCTGCTGATGTCTGACATCAAAGGCAATCCCAGAGACTGTGGTGTCATAGTTACTCTTGGGAATTTAGAATATACTGTCGCTCTGCTCATGACGCAGAATAGCAATTCTGTGACACAGTTAAACCACCAGACCACAGCACTGAAACTAAAATAATCCTGCAGTACTTTCCTGTTTCTGAATCTAAATTACCCCGCAATCTTAGAATGCAAAATGAAAAAAATTAATACACATACTACTAATGAACATTTGGACATGTTTTTGTCAATTCTATCTATTCTTCAGCTCTCCTTACCATCTTCTCATCTTGCAGGAAGGAAAAGAAGAAACCATAGAGGGCATGAAGTTGTTCCTTGTGATCAATGAAGTCAAACATTGTGATCAGCCATCTCAAAAAAAGCAGCTGCAAATCAGAAAAAGACCATATGACATTAAGTGATGGGCAAAAGCCAATTTAAAAGACGCAATCATTTGGGATACACACCACTCTCAAAGACAACCAGATAGCTACAGATGAACAGTACTAGATAATTCAGCTGCAGAAGAAAGCCTGTCAAGAACACCAACTGCCATGTCAGAGTGGAAAAAGCAGCTCAGTTCTCAATAGGTACCCCTCACTACAGGAAAGACACTGAGGTGCTGGAGCACGTCCAAGGAAGGACAATGGAGCTGGTGAGGGGTCTGGAGAACAAGCCTTATGAGGAGAAGCTGAGGGAGCTGGGGGTGTTCAGCCTGGAGAAAAGGAGGCTGAGGGGAGACCTTCTCACTCTCTACAACTACTTGGAAGGAGTCTCTAGCAAGGTGAGAGTCAGTCTCTTCACTAAGGTAACAAGTGGCGGGACAAGAAGACACAGCCTCAAGTTGTACCAGGGAAGGTTTAAATTGGCTATTAGGAAAATTTTCTTCACAGAAAGGGTTGTCAAGCATTGGAACAGGCTGCCCCAGGACGTGGTTGAGTTGTGCTGGTTTAGTGGTGGGCTGGGCACTACTAGGCTAATGGTTGGACTCCATCTTAAGGGTCTGTGCCAACCTAAATGACTCCATGATGTAACGTAAACCTTCAAGCAGACTATGTGAAGATGAAAAAGACAGCTTTGCTAGCTTTAAGTCATGTCAGCACGGCCAAGGCACACAGAACCTAAGGGATACCTTGCTGAAGGTGGTGAAAAATGCCTCACATAGCTGAAGTATTTCACAGTAAAGTTGGTGGAGGAACCAAGGAATTTAGAGACACAAGACAAGCAGAAACTGTGCAAATTTCCACTCACACTTCAAAAATATTCCTCAGTTCTCACTGCTGTTCAGCAATGGGTGTATCTGCCCCTCTAAGTGACAGTATCTTATGCAAGAACCTTGTATATTAAAACCTCAGGACTTGTGTTTCTTGAAAATAATCTCTCCTCATCCCCTGCACAGAAGCAGTAACTAGTGTAAACATTTTTTAAGTTACCTGGATGCTGCCTGAACATTTGCTGACACACAGCAAAGATACAGATGAAACCACAGAATTTTCTGGTATTACTGATGCTGGAACAAGGCTCTTCAGTAAACGAGTATTCACTGTATCAGCTGGAAAACAAACAATTTAAAATAAGATGTTGATGATGTATCAGGTTATATGATATGGTTTTGCAGTTTAGGTCAAAATTCCCTCTTGACAAGATTATTCAGAGCTTCCTTGCTTAAAGTAATTGTGCACAAGAATCTAGGAGGGACTTACTTATACCTCAAAAAATTATGATAAATGTTTCTTTCCAGTTTTAAGAAAGAAAATGGAATATCAAGTATTTTAGTACTGAAATAGTCTTTAGACTCTTGGCAAGACAACCAAAAGTAACACAAATTCCTAGTAACATTAAACAACCAATTGCTTCAGCAGAATATATGACTGTCAGCTAAACATCAGCAGGTTAGTGCTCATAAGAGAAGCTAGCAATTTTAAATCAAGAAAAGCACTAAGCTACTTGCATAATGGGGAAAGAATCTTTTGTGCTCAAGGGAGGGGAAAGTTTAGGACTTGTTTCACTGAATATTTCATTATTTCGAAGTATAAATGGTGGCCATCATTTCCAAGAAAGCAGCATTAGAGCTGCACTGACACTGCCACATTGTTTATTAGGATGATATTTTAATTTTAGCAAGTTTCACTAATATAACTATGCGTGCTTGTTCAATTATTTTAATCTTGGGAAAAAAAGTCCTACATAGTTCCAAGGGAAAGATGCATAGTTGCTAAGGACACACATTAAGTCTTTCAGAGACTTGCAACTACAAACAAAGGAAATAAGCTTTTCAAAACATATTTGTAACAAGCCACAATATTTTCCTGTGTATCACTCTCCTGTAGCAAGAACAGAGGTTATTTTTGACATGAACTCAGAAATTACACTGCAACTTGTCAGAGAAATTAATTTTACACTAAAGAACCTATCAATACAGTACCATAAAGACATTATCTCAAGCAGGTTTGATTAGAGGGGAAAGACATTCACAGAAGGTACACTAGCAGTATATAAACATTTTACCGAGTTTGCCACTGAGTGCCACTTTTAGCAATACACCAAATCCTTCAGGGGGTAACCCCCTTTCCAGGGAAATGCTTTCCACAGTAGTCAAGTGTTTCTGCAGAACATTGTTCTTTTTCAGTGAAACACGGTCTTGAACTAGGAAAATGGAAAAAAAAGGAAGACAAACACATGGATGAAAACTTCTGAACTGCAAATGAACTGTTTTAAACTGATCTGTCCCAAGTTATATTTATTTTTGTTGGGTTCCTTACATAGTAACAGGAAAGATAAAGCCTTTTAAGACATTAAAGAAATATTACAAAACTTAGGCATTAAAGAGGGAAAACAGCAGCTAAAATTAGATAAATTTTAAATTATTATTAAGAATTATTATTATATTTACAATCCCAAATTGCTAACTTTAAAACTGCTTACTTTTCTCAAAGTAACTCAAAGCTTCCTCAAGGGAGTCTTGCTTGCTGTCATTTTTCTGGTCACTAGGAGACTGATGACTCTGGACACTCTTTTCAGGGTCACTTTTCTTTCCTTTACGCCATGCAGAGAGATCAGTTTGATTTTTATGATGAACTTGCTGCTTTGGGGTCTCAGATCTCCGTCTTCGCTCCATCTTTTCAAAGTCCCAGCTGAGACTGGAGAGTTTTACTTATACGTCATGTGGGTTCCAATCCTTCATTATGAAGGGGCAAGAAAATAGATCAACCTCCAACAGTTGAAGAACATCAGAGAGCCCGTTCCCTGCAAAGAAAGATATGTTTTCCTGACAAACACGTTTTAGAGGGATCCTTCATAACGTAACAGAGTAATTTGAGAGGAAATAATTGTGAGCCATCTGCCCTCCAAAAGATCAGAAAATATACTCAAAAGATGCACAGACAACAGCATATCAAAACTCCATTCTTTCTCTCATGAAAAAAAAAGAAAAAAAAAATCACAAGTAAAAATTAGCACAAACTCCTTTAAATTTAAAACTTATCTGATAAAATGTATATAGTATTTTGATCCTAAGTTAACATAACCAGAAAGTCAGCAAAAGGCAATCAACAATTTTCTTCTGAGTTTATTTTCTGCGTTATCAGTTTCATTACTTGTATTATGTATAACAATTTCATCAGTCAAGAGGTCATGACTTCCTGCAAGGTAATGCACAGATTTTAGAGGATCATAATAACACTTGTTTTCCAATTTTACAAAAAAAAAAAGTGATAATTCCTGATCACGACTATACCCTGGTTAGCTTGACATGACCTGGACTAACATGCAAGTTTAAAAAAACCTCAAACATGCTGGAATCTTGCTGGGTGCACCTTGAATCACCTGAGCACACTCTAAGTGGTTGAGGAAGCAGATTGAGCTGACAGCCCTCAGTTACCACACTCTGGAGTAAAAGAAAAGAAATCCAGCTTTCTCACAGATTCCTTAGCACTTGCTCTACCAGGGTTTTATTCCATTTGTCTCGTAGGAGTTCGGCCAGAAAGGTGTGGTGAAAAAGAGAGCAGAACTAACTGACAGGGCTGAAACACCACTTCTTCCTGACGGCGAGCCCACCATCCCACAGCTCTTCAGTACTAAGCACTTCCACACGGGTACTGGCCACAGACATCCCTTCCCTCCTCCCCACCCGACGCACGCAAGCCCTCCTCCCTCCAGCTCCCACAGAGCTCTGACCGCCCGACGCGGGGAGTGGCCCTGAGGGAAGAGAGGGAGCCGAGACCCTCCCGGCCCGGCCGCCCGGGCCCCGCTGCCCC
>JAOXNG010000001.1:23465683-23475950 GCA_028566535.1 Scolopax minor | reverse complement strand
GGTGTTAAAAAAAAAATGAATCACTTCTAGAAAAGAAGGTAATGCTGCAAGAGATGAGATGAGAGAGAGTAAGAGAGCAAAACAGTTGAGACTCGAATATGACACTGACAAAACTAACTATGAGCAGAAATTAGTATGCAGTGGGAGGAATGTAGAAAATTGTCAGGTACGTCAGTACTAACACATTTATAGTGTAGCTCTTTGAAATATAGTATAAATACATTAGTTCCTTCATTTCTTCAGGTAAAGAGGTCATATAGTGGTTTATCTTGGAAAAAAAAAAATTATTTTAAATATTTAATAGGGCAAAAAACACTCCATTCTTTTACAAAGGAAGTATTAATGTGACAGCTTCCTAAAAATTCAGATAACACCCTCTAAGTTATTAAAGATCTGCAGCACACATAAAATGGTATTCAAACATAATGACAATTAAATGTTTTCCATTAGTTTCTTTCCATTTTAATTAGTTTGGTAGGGTTCTTTCTGATCCATAGTATTAACAGATGAAAAATAAGTTACTGAAAAACAAAACTTATCTTCATGTGGATTCTGTTATTTTGTGTATGGAACTCTGGCGACTTTCATGTATGGAACATTGGAAACAGGAACAGTGTTTTCAAAACCTTTGGTATAACAGTAGTTTTATAGACAAAACAATTCACTTAACCTTCCTTTTAATTTTTAGCAGAAGAAGTACTGCATGAGTTATAAGATACAAGCGGATCACTCCCATCTTCTTTGATGAGAATATAAAAGCTGAGAAACAGCTTCATTTTTTTCCCACAGTGTTTTAAATTACAATATAGCTATGTAAAGAGCAATCTGCTGAAGTGCATAAAGCTTTGGAGATCCCAGGGACATGCTCTGTCCAAAATTCTAATCAGTTATTTGTTCAGACTCAGTTCTCATCTGAAATGGAAAAATAAATATTAAATGTGAAATTATTTCTCAGTTGAGTACAAATCTGAAAAAATAGCCTCTAAAAGATAATTAATTTTTCTCTTTCTAAAGCTTTGAGATTTGACGTTAATCAGAAAAAAAAAATCTGGTCTAATGCCATCTTAAATAAATTGCAAAGATCCCCATTGGCTGCAGGAGATGGGTGATAAACTTTCAAGACATGAAGGACAATGAAAATATCAGTTCATCAAACAGGAAAAAGAGACTCCTTTCAGGTTGGTTGTCATCGTATGTTTCTATTTTATTGTAGATATATACAATATATATGTTGGATATATATATGTGTATTATTTATTTTATTTTAGTGTTAGAGTTTCAGAAAAAAAAAGTATTTCCCTTTCTCAATAAAGTTTCTTCAAAAACTAAATTTCTAAAAGTACTTCATATTTGATGAATTGACATTTTCAGATGAAAAACATTTTGTCCCATTCTAATTACTGTGCTGCTGTGTTAATCACATTTCCTGGTCTGAGATACAGCTCACCCTGTGAAATTCCTTGTGTTCCACTTCTTCTAGTCAGTGGAGAGTGGAATGTCAATTATGATTATAAATTATTGTTATATCTTCTTCAAAGACACTCTATCCTTTCTTCAGAGCTGTTACAATTTGGTCCCTCTGAGGCACAAAATACCAGGGCAGACTTTTACTCTCAGATGTTAGAAAAAGGTTTAACATGAAGAATCAGGTGAGTAAGCCTATTCACAAGAGTAATTTTACATCTGATAAAAAAAGCTTTTGAAAGAAAAAAAAAGGAAAAAAAAAAGGGAAAAAAAGAAATTGTATGTAATGCCCTGAAAAATAACAAGATTCAGGTTGTTCACAGTGCTGATATTTATTGTTATCAGGAGATTTTGATGGGAAGTGTTTATTTCCTCTTTCACTTCTGTACTATGAACAGTGGAAGACAACTTATATCTTCTATGACGTTTTATTTACTATGGTGATTCATGATGCCTTTGTCCAGAAGCTCTATAAAGACAACATGGAGTTACAGAATAATTTAAGTTGGAAAAGTGCTCTGGAGGCCATCTGTCCCAAATCCCTGCTCAAATCAGAATCAGGGCAAACTTGAAAGTAAATCCAACAGAAGGATATGAAAGTCAAGAATGGGAGTCCTTATTTCTAGGATCTCCATCTGAGATATACATCTGAGTATACAGCTTCATTCTTATCAACACACATATTTCAAAGTTCAAGTATAAACATGAAGACATAGAAGTGTCTTCACAGACAGACATAATAACCACAATATTCCTCATTACTCTCTGAGTATAATTTCCAATACAAAATTATCGTCTTTTATTAAATTGTCTCTAATGGAAATTTAATTAATAATGGATTCCAGAGCAATTGGAAGAATCAACAGTTTGCTTTATCAATATAAGTGGATTTTGTTACTACATGTGATACAATTACTTGAGGACGATCTGGGGAAATGATTTCTGCAAAGATACTGAGATGGTGCAGCAAATCTAACATCTAGGGGGGTCAACAGAACAGGCTGAGACAGCGAAAGGAATATCACTCGTTGCTTTAGTCATTTCACAGAGGTGTTTGATTCAACATGGTACAATGGTCACAAGTTAGAAAACATTAATTTTTCTAAAATTACAAGAAAATTGATTCAAGCTGTTAACTATAACTATATTCTACATAGTATCCCCTAGCACCTTCCTGGTTACTAATTCCAAGAGCCTGGTCAATAAAGTTGTGATAGCCATTAACTTTAGGTCACGGGTCAAGGGCAAGTATATTACAGTATCAACCTTAAAACAATAGAAGCCAGAAGGAAAAAATGTCTGATTCTGACTCCGAGAATCCCTCAAAATAAGATGTGTACCCCAGAGAAAATCTGAAATGACATGATGAAGCAGGTCATAGGAAGCTGAAATCTCCCTTACATTACAATGTAATACAGAGTTAGAGAGAAACTCAAATTAGTTTCTATGGTTTTCAGACCTGGACCCAAAGAAGAAAAAACAATAAAAGTGTAATTCAGATAATGTTTTAGGAATGGTGCTTTTATGGTAATTTATTTTAGGTAAATACTGGTATATGTTGATAGATATAAATAACTGATATGTTACTTTATTCCATAGTGTCTGGAAACACCTAAAAAATTCTGAAGTCAGATCAAAACCATTCCATGAAAATCTTTGCATGAGGATCCACTTTCCTTTAATGTTCAGAATCTGGTGACTCCATTTGATAGCCTTTTCTTTTACTGGAAGAGGTGGTGAGCAGATTATGTCTACATGCTGTCTTCATGTTTTTCACAACTTACTATGAGAAGGACACCAAAGGTGAGGCATCTGGAGCACAAATCTTATGAGGAGCAGTTGAGGCCTCTGAGCTTGTTTGGCCTGGAGAAATGGAGACTGAGGGGAGACCTCATCACTCTCTAGAGCTACCTGAGAGGAGGTTGTAGAGAGGTTAGGATTGGTCTCTTCTCCCAAGTACCAGACATCAGGACAAGAGGAAACAGTCTCAAGTTGCACTACAGGAGTTTTAAATTGGATATTTCTATGAAAGGGCTATTAAGCATTAGAACATGCTGCCCAGGAAAGTGGTTGAGGCACCATCCCTGGAGATATTTAAAAGATGGGTAGATGTGGTACAAAGGGACATGGTTTAATGTTTGGTGTCAATGTCAGGTTGATGGTTGGACTACATGATCTGAAAGGTCCCTTCCAACCTAGGTAATTTTATGAATCTATAATTTTATGATTCCATGATGGATTTGAAGGCCAGAACACAGAACTTCATCTGCTGTTATATCAGGTGCTAAATAAGCACAGAACTAAAAAACTGCTATCCTTACCACAGAGAAAAATATACTGCGATCCAAATAATGAGTATGTTTAGACTCAGATGCATGAGTTAAATTTAAGAAGAACAATTTTTGTGCTTCAGAAAACAGTGTAGGGGAAAGATAGGAGGGAGGTAATGCTCTAAAAACAACTAAACTATTTTTTAAAGAATTCATGCAGCAGTTTCGAAATGCATATGCTTTTTAGCCTAATTAAGCATATGCTTAAGCAATTATTTATTTGATGTGCTCACTCCAGGGCTTAGAATGCAGAAAGTACTTTGTGACACTGGGAAATATGTTGCTATGCAATTCTAAGAAAACTCTGGAGGCAGCTGAATAGAGTTTATCTTATTAATGTGTTAGTAAAAGCAGACTCTTTTCTGTCACATATATCAAAGGAGTCAGATCTAGATACATGAGAGTGTATGTAGAACACAGACAGAAGAAAAAACCAATATATAATACCTAACCCATTCCCTAACCTCTGTATAAACCACTATATACTCAGTTGTACTCAATGACAGTTGAAATTATTGAACTCAAAACAAGTAACTCAAATTGAATAGCAGTTATTTTTTATCTAATTTAAAATTCAGTTTCCTTTGCATTCTCCTTTAGGAGTGAAAATGAGGTAGGCTTAGCCTTCCCAGGATTCTTTGGTTTTTATCCTTTCTGGCTTGATAAAATATACTCTTTTTTATTTCTGAAGAAAGATTTGCAGAGGAAGATATTTTCTAATGATCAGCCTGTCAAGGATATATTGAAGAGGTGTCTTTCTTGCTGGACTTCTGAACTGAACTCATTTCTAAATGTTTGATCCACATTTTGAAATGAAGTCTGTGGTTTTTTTCCTAACTAAATAGCTTATTGCTACATTTTTTTAATGCAAATAATTTAAGAACATTGCATATTGCATATGCCCAAAAAGTCCAGTCCATTTCTACATGATAGTACTTTAAAATATGCAAATATTATTATGAAAATATGAAAAAAATGAATATATTAACTTTTTTCAGAGGTTACAATTCCCATATGTTTTGCATTACAATAGCAATAGCAATAAAAATCTTGAAGTAAAGATGATCTTCTTGCTTGACTAACAAATTTTAAATGTGACAGTACTAAGAACAAAATGTTTTTGGTGGCTCAAAAATAGTATGTTTACTTCATTTGTGCAGTTTATATTCTAATAATGTGCTGTCTTGAATTCCTTGGGATATTTCTTGACTGCTGGTAAATTTACACTAGTGATACCGTCTGGCACAGCAATTTCATGTCAGCTATTATCTGTGGAAACAGATTAAAGCATCCCTGAAGCTTTTTTCCTTTATTTGAAGAGAATTTTCAATCTGTTGAAAGCATTCAGAGAAGTGAAAGGAACAGAAAGCAATCTATTTTCCAGTTCAACCATACTGTGGGTCTTCATTAGAGACACTATATAGGTAATAGTACAGTATTAATCACAACTGTTTGGCAAAAATTTACATCTCTCCATGAGCATTGATTTCTGAGGCAATGAACAGGGATTGGTAACAGCATCAGCATCTACTGTTACCAGCAAGTCAGAGGGTGAATTTTCAGGCAATAGAGAAGCTTAAAATTAACTCTTAGTAGGGATAGCCATCTCTTTAGGTAACACCTTAAAAGTGTTATATCCTGATAATGAACAGGGGCCTAGATAGTCTAAATAGCTTTGTATTTGTAATTCACATAATTTGTAATTTTATTTTACTTCACATCTCTATTTTCATATTTGTGCTTTTCTGGTTTCAGAATATATGAATGTACAGGCACATAATCAAGTTTCTTCATAGAGAGGTAGGGTGTTAAATTCACATTTGGAATGAAGGGATATTTCCTCCGTGATTATTTAAAGACATAGACCCTCCCAAACAAAAAGCAGACTCTGGAGTGGGGCTGGTAAAAATTATCATATTTCAAAAGGGAATTGAAAAAAATATATTATGGGGGGTCATGAAGATGATAGGGTCACCAAAGATATCCCTTCAAAAGATGTACCTGCAAGAAGCAGGAAAGCTGGGTAGGAGAGTGAGAGAGAGGATGGGAGGATTAGGAGGGGAGAGGTCTGACAGGTAGTAGGTGTAAGTAGATGTGAAGCAGCTTAGAGGAGGATTAGCTTCTGTAGGTGAATCTGAGAAAATCCCATGAGTCAGTCTCCTATGGCAAGACTGTTTTGAGACAATAGGAAGGAAAAATGTAACATTAAAATCCAGCAATGGAATTCTTTCCTGTATTTGTCCTTACTTGACAAAGAAATAGAGACTGAACAGTGATTGACTCATGTCTGGGATGAAATAGAAATCAATTAATTAGAATACATGTAATATGCGTAGGAAGAGGAATAATATTTAGGATTACAAGAACCAATATCAGAAAGAAAGGGATACACTTTGCATCCCTGGCTGCCCACAGGAATATGTCCGGACATTTTGAGATGCTAAAGCAAGGTGTCTGTGAAGCCAGGCTTTAAACTCTGATGTGTTCCAGAATGGCCTAGAATGGTTCTTTGTCCAGAAAAGGGACAAGTGTAAGTGATTTTTACATGGTGACAGTACAAGAATTTATATTTTAAGATTTATATTTTAAGATTTTTTCCTTCTGCGATCCTTATTATTAGCAATTTGATGATTCCCATGAGTCCAACATAACATCCTATGATGACTCATAAAATCTCTTAATTTAGATTTCAAAGACATTTCAGAATTTCCCAAGTCTCTGAATTAAAATGAGCTAAAATCTTTGATCCTTTGGGAAGTTAAAGATGCCTGATAATGAAAAATGTCCCTTTCTTAGTAGGATTTTGCTAACTCCCACAACACATTGTATTACAAAATTGTTAGCGGGAGAGGACATTTTGCTATTGGATTCTCACCAAAGCTGTGAATCAAATACCTTTCCATTTTCTCTCTCAATTACTCAAACTGTACCACTGACAACATGGAATATGTCTGGCTTTTTCTTAAGACCATTCTCTGACCACAGGACAATTTTTACAGCTGAGTCTACAGCAACAGTATATATCCTAAAGCTGATTTAATCCATTTTAATTTTGTAGACTCTCTGTATCTAATCTCATAGGCCACACATTTATCTTTTAAAAATATTTTTTCACCTGTCTTCTAAGCTTTTATATTTAGTGAGTGCTTATGTGCTTCATTTTTTCCTAATATTAACTCAAAATGCATTGCAACTTGTACCTCATAACATGTATTATTTAAGGCACAGAATATGGAGCTTTTATGTGATCTATCACTTTCGGGGAAAAAGCATGCACTTAATTTTGGATTTAGCTACCTCACTAGTACCAATAGGAAGATGTATGTTAGTAGACCTCAGGATAGCCCCTTTCCATGAATATGATAACGAATAAACAAAAATTAAATACCTCAAATACACTCTTGAAATTTACCTAACACATATCCTCTCCACTTCTATATACAAACTCATGCAAAAAACAAGTCAATACTACAGCAACACTGAATTGGATACCCTGGAATACGTTTGATGGAACTGTACATGCTAAGAAAAAGAAACAGATAAAAAAACGTGTAGCAGGAGTAGTGTTATATTACCTCACTAGGCTGTAGATAACTCCTTACAAGAGTCCAAGAACAGTTAAATCCCTCTAATTCTAGAGATATTGAAATAGGGCTGCTTCTATGCTACATGGTGAATCAGTTCTTGTGCAAACACTCTGACCTCTAAAGAAATAACTTCCTCTTTTGGAGGAGGAAAAAACAGGTCATAAAAAAGCATCTGTGTGTCAAGGCTTGCAAGAACTTGCAAATGAAAACAGCAAACTTGATAACAGTTATGAAGAGTTAGAATGATTTTTTTTTTTTATAAAGTGATTATTGCCAGTGAACCTGTTGCTATTTAACAGCTGTAGAAAGAGGAAGTTAATTTTCTTCCTATTCTATTTAATTATTTTGAAAATGGCAGTGAACTGTAAAGAGTCTGTAGATGATACAAACATTTAGGACAGTCATATGTAAGCCTTCTAATACAGAATGACTAGCAATAAAATGATGGATGAAACACTGTCAGCAATGCAAAGTAATGCACAAGGGGGAAACCCAACCTTAACTACGTTTACACATCAGCAGGCTCTAAATTAACTGTTACCTCCTGGGAACAAGGTCTTTCAGCCACTGTGAATGCTTCCCTGAAAACATCTGTTCTCTGATCATTAGCAGCTGAAAATGGCAGAGATATTTCAAATTACTAGAAAAGAAATTAAGACAAAACAGGTTGTTTTATTTTATTACATAAATCCCTGAAGTGCTACAACTAACGTAATGGTGTGCAGCTCTGGTTATTCTTTTAAAAACCAATTAAAACACATATATGTTCTAACTCCATATACAAGCATCAACTGAAATAATTAGGGCACAAGTTCTCATAAAAAGGGGAAGAATTTTTAAGTGAGACCCTTTTGATTTTGTTTTGCTTATTGTCTGATTTTTTTTTTCCTAATTAATTGTGGAATACAGTGTCGCAGTCTGCTGTGGAAAGCAAAAGATCAGAAAGAAATGACATATGTTCATGGAGGATTGGATCATTTATGTCTATCTTGAAGACAAACTTCTTGGCACTGCAGTCCTTGTCTATCATATGGTCACAGGAGTCTCAAAAGCAATTTGTGCCACCTGAGATGGTCTCATGATCTCACAAAAATACCCCTGGATTTATGGATATCTCCTAGGCTTCCTTTACCATCCTCTATTTCCAGTGGAAGGAAATGGGAATTTATTTCTGAAAGCTATTTCAGACTGAGATGATTTGCATCCTAAATTATATGGCTATAGCAAGAGTCTGGATAGATAGTTCCAATGCATATCTCTTCACTATATATCCATTATCACAGGATGTTTAGATAGCCAAACTTTCAAAAAAGGGATTGAATATTTTCATAGCAAGTAGACTCCTTAGTGGTCTTCTCAGGTCAGCATATCTACATAGCTGATATTGCTTTTGTTCTCATTTGAGGTGAAATAGAAACAAGCTTCTTTTTTGTAATTTTACTTATTATATATTATATGTCCTACTAGTGGTGTCTGGACAAGTCGAGCAAGAAATTTGATCATGCATGGTTGTCATATATCTAGGCAAATGAGGACTGAAGACAGAATTAGTTTTGAATATATTGAAGAATTACTGCTTTGTTACTTTCTAGAAGGCAGATAACTGACCTAGAGACATAACGGAGTTTTATGCTGGTCTGATGTAGAACTGCTGTGGCAGATTGGTTGGATGATCTTGTGGAAGACATTTTTATTCAGCAAGAGCAAGTGCTTCAAGAATAAGGAACAAAGCTTGAAGATTTCCTCTTTAAAGAATCCTAAGAAAACAGCAAAAATCCTGTATTTTCTGATATCTGTTTCTCCAGTTCCCTCCCTCCTTCTCACTGTGCAAGCAGCTTCTTTATCCGTGCAATCCAGTGTCATATCTGAAAGTCTGTTGGTTTTTATTTGTTAAATTAGAGGCTCTGTGTTCACTGCAATTCACCAGACAGATGTGTTCCCCTACTTACAACAATCCTCCTCTGTGAAAAAGTGACTTAGGGAGTTCTGATAGAATAATAGGTCTTATCCACAGTTGAATGACTCTAATTCAATTAAGAGGATGTCACAGTTAAAAACTACTTGAGGGTGTTTATGTTTGATTTCGCTTTATTTCTGTGTTGATACCTTCACATAACCATTGAGGTGTGTTTCAAGTTTCAGCTACCAAAATGCTACAGACAGTGTTTTGGTAGCAGAAACTTTAAACACATGTGGACAGCTCCCCTTAAAATAAAAATGCTCTTAACTGCCTCCTCCAACTCCTCCAGCCCTCATGTAAACTTTCACAAGCAGGAAATTTCCTTCATTACTATAGAATTTCCTACTGGTGGAGGATTTCCTTTGGTGTTGATTTGAAAACTGATCATAAAACCACACTGATCTGCAATTTCAAAAATCCTAACAAATATTTACATAAGCAAATAAAAATATTTGCATGTCAAATATATATTAATGTGAGAAATTTTTTCTCAGGTAATAATCAAGTAAAGCAAGTATAATGGCAAAATTGTATTTAAAATATGACTATATCATATAATGTATATACAAGGCACCACAGGCATATTTTTAATATTTAAATTTCAAACAATAGTTACTTTTATTTTGGAAGTCAATATGATTAGGTTACGATAATTTTGGCTTTGCTTTATATTCTGAGCAATAAGAGTATTTTCTGAAAGCTAGATTTAATTGGTTTATGTTAATCAGAAACAGCAGTAGAATAATATTACTACTTACACAACAAGAAGCTATCAATGAAATCAGATGAAGCCCACATGATGATTAAATTTGGAGTTATATCGACATCTAATTTAGATTTAGATTTAATATTTTAATATGTTACAGTGTAATGTGGTAAGATCAAAGTGTTGATGATAATTACTTTGAAAGTTTCAGTGTCATATT
>JAOXNG010000001.1:23441511-23452239 GCA_028566535.1 Scolopax minor | reverse complement strand
CCGGCAGCCCGGAGCCAGAGGAAATCCCGAGTCCCCAGGGCCGGGTCCAGAACCCTCCTAAGTTGCTGGAAGTCTGTCCCCTTCCCCGCTTCGGTGGCTTTGGGACCCGGCTGGCACCCAGCGCGGGGGCTGTGCGGGGCCGCCACTCACCGGTCACCGAAACGCGTCCTCGCAGGGACCACGGCTTCCCCCCGCCCTTCCCCCGCGGCGCAGCCCTGGCCGGGGCAGGCGCCCTGTTGCTCCCCGCCGAGGGGATGGAGGAGCCGCGGGCGAGAGCGCCGGGTGGCTCTGAAGACGGGAGGTCGCGCCTGGAAACGATAAAGCACCTGCTTTTTGTTAACGGCCGGGCGGGGGGGATTGAGCCGAGCGGGAGAAGTTGCTCAGGCGAGTAGGGTCCTTCCTCCGGTGATGGGGGCGAGGGGCACAGCCCTGGGCTGCCCGCGGCCTCGCAGGCAGGTACGCTGCTGCCCGCTGTGGAAAGCTGCTTTTTGGGCTGCAGAGTGCCCCTGGAAGCCAGCAGCTGTGTCGTTCCACAGCCTTACCCCCGCTTCTCGGTCCAGAAAACTTTCACGCGAGATACATTTTTTTTTTTTAAATTCAGAACCATGGAAGACCCCTCCCTTAAAGGTATATCCATTAATCCTTCTCCTCCCTTTGTGTCTGCTCGAGGTTTTGCAGTGCTACGTAGTGACAGCTAATTCTGCAGTAAGCCTTAAAAAGTCAGGAAAATTAAAAAGGAATATTAATTTTAAACACCTCGCTCAGAAACAGATACTGTGTAATTGTCCCTGGCTAAAGATGGAGTTAAACTTCTGACTTTGATATATGCCAGCTCAGAATTTAAGTTTTAGGTATATTACAGAACCCAGTGGAGGCACAGATGTAAAAACCAAAAACATCAGGTGAAGACTTTAGATTGCTGAGGAGCTTTCTTCCCATTTCTGGCAAAAGTGGGAATCAAACAGGGCAGAGATCTAGAGGTCAACACCAGGTTCAATAACAGGGTGCTGCTGTTTCACCTGCTGGATGGTGGCTATCAATATGAAAGAGTTCCAGGCAGTGAAACATGAGTGGTTCAGTGACTCCTTGCTGACATTTTATCCTTGTAGCCTCTGACCTGATGTCCAGAAACAAGCATCATGCTTCTGCATCCAAATTCCTCCTTCTCCAGCCTCTGGAGGACTTTCTTTAAGTCATATTTTCTGTGTACTACTCAAATATTTTCTCACTCACTGTGGCAGGATTTTCCTGATATGCAACACTTCCTGAGGGCATGTCTTTCAGGGAAGTCCCACTGCAGAAAGATGGGCCTCACAATGCTGAGACATCCACTGAATCTACTTTGTGTTTTGGTGTTTTGTCTTCCAGCTGCTTTCCCTCTGCTGGGCAGGGTCCAGCTGTCCCATTTGGTTACCCATCTACCTTGCTTGTGGTCCTTCTCCACCAGCAGATGACTTGAAGTTCTTCATATTCTGGACCTTTTCGAAGTTTCTGGCTCTCAGACTCCACCACATTACATGGTCCCCAGGATCTTGCTATCTTGCATGATCTGTGTTTTACTGGGGCTCCTGACTTTGTTTTTGCCTCACTGCACTGTTAGCCAGAGGGCCCCTGGCCTTCTCCCTGGTCTGTGGACTCCCTTCTTTGGATTCTCTGCTCCCGTTTGCTGCCTGGACAGGTAGTAGTGGTCTCTTGGTTTCTGTGTCCTGATGGGTTCCAGCAGGACAAACTCACTGGGGGAAAGCAGTATCTTGGTCACCCAGCCCATCAAAGCCTGGCACATTACAAGGAGATAGTGGATTACATATAGCTCACAGCAATGGAGCAACACCAGCAGGAAAATATCCCTGCTTTTCTATTGCCATTAAACCCTTCTTTGTCTGCACACCTGAATCAATATTATCATTACTTTGTGAGCCCTCATGGGGAAGCATCTTCCCTTCAGGTGATTTACCGTTCAATCATAAATCCTGCATCAGTAGCAGGTGGTTTGTGGCCTCAAGATAGCACATACATTTTCCCAGATACTACAAAGCAGATCTTCTGCTGCCTGATCACAGCTTTTCAGTGGGTGCCCATCTAAGGATTCCCTTCCTGGAGACTGAACTCCATGGTCTTGCCATTAAGAGGGCATTGGTTCATGTATGAAGCTGTAAAGTTGCCTTTTGCTGTTGGGACTTCATTACTGCTTTGCACAACTCACATACTGTACATAACAAGTATTGGTTTTCCACAGTCAGTTTGCACAGACCTATCTCTCTTCTGCCTCAAACTGGTTCCTTTAGTTTGATACCATTTATTTGTTCTTCGTCACTCAGCTGGGGTCATGGAAGTTCTTCCCAAGCTATCCTTCTTTCCTGCTGCAGTACACTGCCTTGCAGTCAGACAGTCAGCACGGAAGAGCTTTGACTCACTAATTCCAACTTTTAGCTGAACAATGCAAAATTCCCTTGGGTCATAGCCTTAGGAAACTAGCACCCGTTATTTAATTGGTTCACTAAGATGGTGCCACTCAAGATCAGCCTGTCAGCAGACTAAATTTGCCCAAGCCTCACATGCCTCAACACATTTCTTCATGGCAGTGTTGCAAGTTTGCTGGATTGATACAGCTCTTAAGACATGCTTTCTAAAGCTAGCTTACCCTTTTATGCCTAAAAATAATTGCAGGTGGGGTTTATAATTGCTAGAACAAGTTGCAACTCTTACACATCAAACTACTCAACTGTCTCTGCAAGACTAACACCAGGAAATACTCCTCAAAGTACACTGCAAGAACTTTGTTAACAAGTCAAGCTCTCAGAAGTAAGGAAAAGCAAGAATAAAAGTAGTCCATGCATATCTAGAACAGCTTCTTTCTGAATACCCCATGGACTTGATCATGTAAAAGCATAACTTAGCATCACAGCTGGCCCTGATTTGAGCAGAAGTTGGACCAGATGAGCTCAGAGACCAAGCTAAAGTATGCTATGATTTATAAAAAAAATTTCCTATAATTTTTGTCCTAGGGCATATGTTTTCCTTTGCACATGCAATAAATTGTGACCATTTACTTAGGAGCAGCATTTCATAATTCTCATCTTTTGCCAGTGGGTGTCCACCAGGCTTGACCAGTGTAGCTTGACATATGGAGCAACTCTTGGTGACTCTGGACATCTGAGTTCTATCATTCCCATCCAACCACTTTAGTTCTGCATGGTGAGAAAAGTATTTCCCTCCATTTCTTTTTAATTTGCTACATGATTATTTCAGTGGGTGCCTCTTAGTGACTACTGTAATTAGTAGGTAAATAATTTTTCTCTTTTCCATACCGCTCCTGGTGTTTTACAGTGTTCTTGTATTTCCCACCAGTCCATGAGATTCACGAAGAGCTGAATGCATCACATGTATTACCAAGTTAGTATTGACCCTTCCCAGGTGAATTCCAATTTCACAGGTAGTTACATTAGGATATGCAACTCATGCCAGGTGCAAGGTAGTCTTTCTTCTCCGTATTTGTCAACCCTGCCCTGGGTCTCTTAAGAGTGTTGTTCCACAGCACCTGTGGCTGATACAAATCTGCCATGATGTAACCCCTTTCTCTGTCGCTGGCTTGCTTTTGCTGTTCAGGATATCAGCTGCCATCTGCTCTGGGATCTTAACCAGCTGCAGACTATTTACTTTTATTTGTGGGGTTGTTTTTCAGTCTGTTCAGGTTTCCAAGCTAAGCCACCTACCTTGCTTATACTTATTGTTATAGCAACCAAGGTCAGACAATTTTCATTATTTGCCCCTTAGAGGGTTGGAAACGGAAAAAGCGCAGAAGAGTCACGCCTGTGGGGAGGAATGGACAAGACAGGAGACCGAAACCTGACCAACTGGGGTATTTCATCCCATCTGCCCCATGCTCAGTATAAAAGCTGAAGGATCAAAGGATCAAGGCTCTTCCTGCAATGGCCAATGTCCAAAGAGGACCCTGTCTGTTCATCTGCCTTTGATCCCGATCCATGTATTCCTGACTCCAGAACTGGAATCCAGTTCCCATCCATCACTGAGTCCAGTCTGGAACTTCCCCAGTGCCTGATGGTGATGGGACTATCATCCTGGGAGCTTGATACAGTTTTGTATATACTGTATCTATTTCATTATCTTCTTTTTTTAAAATAATTTTTATATTAATTCTTCATTAAAGTTGTTTAGTTCATTCTAAACTTTTCAATCTCCTTATCTCTTCCTCTCCTCTTTTTTTGTGGGGAAGGGCTATCTGTTGGTCCAGTTTGTGGTGATTTTGGCTGAAACCATGACACTTTTATAATGTTCTTCCATGTTATTGAAGAAGAATGTTTTCTCCTATATTTGTATTAGAGCTAGTGAGGCAAAGACAGTTTGGTTTCTGAAGCTGTGTATGCAGTCACTGCATGGTTCACAAAAGAAACTGAGCATCACAGAATATATTTGCACACAAAAAAAAGATTGCTTTTGTTTTTGTAATCACCATAGACACAAAAAATGAAATTGTCATTGTCATAGACATGCATGGTATTTCTACTGAAAACAAGTGGGACAGAACACAAGAGCTGAGAGGAAAAAAATAACCTATATAATCTAGGGTATAACTCTATTTTGCCACTTTATCCTTGTCATTAACCCACAACAATCAGGTATTTCCATCTGAATTTATGTTTACTTCCCTTCATTCACACATTTAAGATCCTTGCCCCATATCTTCATTTGGGTCCTTAAGAACCTCAACTACCAAATATTTGGAAAAACCAGTATGACAGAGCAAGATAATGTGAAAAGTAATGCTCTTGGTCCTTTCCTGATAGCTGAGAGTAGTGATAGCCAGTGAATGCTTCTCATCCTCTCCATGCAAAAATCCCATAAACTAGCTGAAACCACAGGTATTAAGCTAATTTATCTGACTTTGGGCTTAAAAAATACTATGGTAAAATACTTGCACATATGGCTGGGACACATGATGTTAAATAGTATATCAAGAGCAGTGCTGCTTGTCAAACTTTACCTATTCTCATCCAAAACTAAATGGTTTAGCTTAACACCTTTTATTAACTAAATTATCAGATGGATATAGCAATGCCTCTCACTTCACATTGGGAAAGAACGTGGAAGGGAAGTGATGGGGTGGTATTTGAAGCACAACTGACAGCTAAATGGTAAATCACTTCCCAGCTGATGATACTCTTGCATCTACGTGTCCTAATTTTGTTAGGAGTTTATCCACATCAATGTCCTATGTTATGGTCTAAACAACACATGTTGCATATTAAGGTCAGATCCAATCTACCCAGTGTATGTACCAAACGAAGCACAACACTCAAAGAGAATGCTGTGGAAATGACTAATATGCATAACAGTGCTTTTTTTGTAAGTAAACATTTACTTTGTGACACTGTGCTTGCAAGATGTAAAAAAGAACAAAAAACAGTTGGAAGGATCAAAAAAATGGTAAAACCTTTAAAATATATGTACCCATTTTTGGAAAAGAAGAAGGGGATGATTCTTAAAGTATTGTCTCTTAGGTCTAGTTCATATCCTTAGTAAAAAAGTGTGAGCTGGCAGGTTATTAGATGAGGTGAGCTGCCTAGTTCTATTGAATTAAACGAAGCCACACTGAATTACCTTAGGTGAAGATCAGGTCTTTAACCCGTATGTATAGCTTAATACTTGTAAGTGGGAATCAACTTTAGTGAGGCTGCTTGGATGGCTCTTTCATTTTTTGGATGGTTCTTTCATTTCACACATGATTAAGTGATTTCCTGTAATAAAATCCAAAAGAAAAATCTTTAAATATGGAAGGCTCAATAATGTATGGTACTTAGTAGTTTCAGTAATATGGATGTTATTTCAGGCTGAAGAGCCTCACTATATTCAGAACCAATGGCTGAAAGCAATGAACTCATAAGAATTAGGCATACTATTTTGTGAATTATTTTACTAATGTTATCATTTTTAACATTGTATGCATATATTATTTTCTTTAATATGTCGATGAACTGTTTGACACTTTAAGTTAGATTTAATTTCCTAGGATATGTTGATCTTGGAAGAGATTTCACAGATATAAACTCATGCAATAAAAGATATTCGATCACATTTCACTTGAAAAATTAATCTAAATTATCCTGCAGTGAACACAGCCAATGGACTGAAATCTGACTGAAAGTCTATAACAAAGTCTAATGAAAATTAACAATGAAATAAGTAGATGGGAAGTATCTTGTGCTCACTCTAGAAGCCAGAGTTATGACCTCTATTTAGTATATTCATTGATAAACTGGAAGAGAGATGAAAGTATTAATAAAGCACGCAGATTATGTTAAATGAAAGGATCTGACATAACTGTTCAAGATCAAGATGTATGCCAAATATTTCTGGATAAGTGGGAATAAAGAGACTAAATGATGCTGGTGTACAGCTTAACCTTTACAAACTGCTTGTTTGAATATATTCCTGCTGTGTCTTTCTGGTGCAATTTCATACACTCATAACAAATTATTGCTTTTGAACTTTGCCTTTCAGATTTTTCTTTATATAGATGCTTTTATGGATCTTTATTTACTAGTTTCTGCAAAGATTCTAAGGTGGCTTTTCAAAGTTTCCAGGTTTTTTTGTTTTGTTTTGTTTTGGTTTTTTTCTAAAATTGGGCATTAACTTATAGCATAATAATCTCAAGATTTTTTATTGCACATGCAGATAATACCAGACTCTATTTTACTCAGTATCCCATGCATTAGAAGAAACACATGGATCACCCAGAGAAAATTCCAGATGTAACTAAAGTATAAGGTTTATTTCTCTAAAATACAAAGAATGAGCAATTAACTGCAGGACTGACAAGATACTAAAAACATCCCCCCAATCTATCTGTGTTTTTTCTCTACAACCAGAAATTAAGAAGTTGAGCAGTGTGACCAATTCAATACTTTTCAGCTTTCAAGTGCTTCTGTCACTGGATTGCTTCAAGATTCTGATTTTTTGACAAAAAATTTTGCTTAGATGCTACTCCAGGTAACATTAAAATAAAATCTAGTGTCCTAGAACACGCCAAATAAGAGAGCGATTCACTTAGCAAACTATAAATACATATTTCTGACTTTTTATCTACAATTTAATCAACGGTAGACTTCTCTGAGGCTATGCTCACCTTGTTTCTAAAGTAGGTGTTTAAAATAAGCCAGAAAAATTCTGGATTCCTAAAGTTCTTAATTTTCTCTTTTTCAGATAGAAATATTTCATTCCATAAATATCAAAGAAGAATGTTTTGACATTTTTACAATATTTTGTTCAGGTTTTTTCATTGAAATGAAGTTTCATTAGAATAAACGGATCTATCTAAATAGTTGGCACATCTTTGGAAAAAATAATTTTGATATAACTTTCTAATCCTCTCTGGTTCTTTCTCATATGCATATTTTTTTTTAAGGCAGAGTCATGCTGTTTATAAATGTTGCCTTCTAAATAATGTACTTATATTTTAAATTAATGTAAAGAAACACCAATGTTGACTTCTTTCTTGTTGTGCCTTATGACACAAATAGCAATTTGTAAAGATTCGTCATAGTGTCTGAAATAGATCACCTAAGACATTTTAGCCATTGTGTTGCTGCTGCTGGAATCTTATTCGCCAATATTCTTAATAGAATGTTTAAGATGATAGCTTCAATACTCAATTTTTTTTACATTTAATTTCCTTTGTTCTTTAGAGTCACTAAAGCATTTATATGCTTATCGAATCTCTTGATGTTGAATTACTATCTGTTTCTTGAGTGGGAAATTGATTTGCTACAAATAAGCAGCGTAATAAATCATTTTATCCCCTTTGTTTAATGCCTTGAGTCCCCTTTGTTTTGTTTTCCTTTTCAAAAAAATATTTTCTTTTTAACCACAGGTATTGATCAGATTTTTAAAAAAAGTTAAAAACATAATCAGAGTTCTCTACAGATTTCTCAGGTCCTTCAACATTGGACTGTGAATGATCAGACCCTCTTTTTTCAGTGCTTAGTTGCTAATACACTGGATAGTGAATGCTGAAGTTGTTGAATTGTCAGCAGTAATAAAAGGCTTATAGGTACTTCATAATGTCCACATATTGAATTAAGATGTTTGACAAACTTGTAAAGCTTTTGTAGAAATGCTATAAATAAGTAAAGATTCTTTTCTGTCATACTTTCTGCTTAAGGAAATTGTATGGTCAAAAAAAAAATTGTAAAAAGCAAAGATAAAATTTTATACACTGTTAAAAAAAAAAAAAAAAGAGAGATAAAAGGAACTAATCTACTAATCTTCCCCAAATCTAGCTATCTAAAATGTGATATTGGGATATGAATTATTTGACTAGGCTCTCTACAGACAACAGAGAAAAGAGAGTATATTATTTATGGGAGTAATTGTCTTTCAAATGCATTTATTTGTTTCAGTTGATTAAAGAGGACATCAGGAGGGTTAGGTCAGATTAGACATGGAACTTGCAAATGAATATACAAATACCATCAAAAAGATAGCTATGTTAAATTATGTTAAATTATGTTAGATTACACCGTAGATAAATTTGGGCACATATTTCCTTTATACTTTTTTAAGAAAGAAAGCAAAATCTCTCTATCAAAAAGTATTCCTTCAATACCTGGTCACCTCCAGTGATAAAAAAATATGTTAATATCTGTAATTTATTTCTTTTTTGTATCCTCTCTCACTGTCTGCCAGGTCTCCACTGCTAGATATTGAAGGTGGGAGTCATTGAGCTACATGCAAACATATTCAATGAGGACATCTGAACCAGTTTTCCTGCGGGTCTTCCTGGCAAACAGAAAGGAATGGGCACTTCAGGGTAATGATAAATTTAATTCAAAAGCAGACTTCTAAAATAATCTGGATTAATTGTACCCATTTGTCTACATTTGACTACAAAGACAGCATCCGGTAGCCAGTTCAAAGGCAGAGATTTACAGTATAGGCATTTAAAGTTAGATAATATTCTTCTCCTTTGAGACATTATTTCTGATTAAGGGTTTATTTATGATATACTAAAGATTTGATTATATCTTGTCTACGTATAACTAAAACAGGTTTAAACTGGCTGTGTGAAATATTAACAGGTGTGTTCCCAGCAGATCTCAGCAGAGAGCTATTTTCCCAGCTTTTAAGGCTGGCTTTGAACCCAAGGTCTGCTGTGCTAAGCTGTCAATGCTAGTTACCTAAAAGTTAGTCTCAGGAGTTTTAATCTTGTCTTAGACTGCATGCACACATAAAGCATTAAAGTTTAACAGTGCTTTGGGCAACATTTATTTCAGCAATTCTTGTTCATGTGAACTTTCTAATAACCAACCATTTTTAATCTTCTCCATCCAGGTTATTCGGCTTGAGGAGTGCCTAAGGCCTAGCAGGGTCATCTTTTTTTTTTTTTTTTACTGGAGCATTCTTTAGGAATTGAAGTAAAAAATAGTTTGTAAAGAAGTGAATCTGAGAGTTCATGCAGAAGTATTTCTGTTGAGCTTCAAGGCTGCAGAAAACATTCTACTTCTGTGGATTTTGAACATTTGTAACCCTCTAACTACTTAACTCTAAACACCAAACAAGAACTATTCCAGTAAGAAGTTAAATTTAAAAAATAATTTTATATATTTCAATAAATCTTCTGATATGGAATCTTAAATTCAACATAAAGGGTTGCATATTAAATCCTTACTGCTTTATAGTTGTGTGATACAAAGTATTTGTGCAAGAAAGCAAACCTACCACATCACTTAAACTATCACTATATCCAACTAAAAGTCAACAATCCAAGCAAGATCAGAAAAATCAAAGATAAAATAAATGATTTTAACTTATGTTGTGACAGTGTTTCCATGGATACAGTTTCCAGGTGCTCTTGTATCTATTCTGAGATGGAGAAAGTGAATAGAGTGCCACAGGAATGTGGCTTATTTCTTGTGTAGTACAAGGAACACCACTTGTTCTCTTCACTTATGAAGGAAACGCTTCAATGAACCTTTCACTTAGACACCTAAGGCTTGAATGGATATTGTTCATATCAAAACCCTCTAGTCTAACACTCCTTGAATTCAGAAACAGACTGTCCAATGAAATGTGCTAAAGATGCGTTGCAAATCCATGACTTGGCCACAGGAATAAAATAAATAAAAACCTTACAACAATTTTACCTTTTCAGACAGAAATCCTGCTGAGGTGTGTTAAATTTCCAAATGCAAACAGAAGTCACATTTCTGTATGTATGAGAACTTAGTCATACCTGATAATATTCAGCTCTTCCCTTACACCAAGTCTCAGCAATAAAATATAGAGAAGTGTGAATGTAATTGTTAATTAAAGATGTTGGTAGTAAAGCTTTTGGTAGCAAGGTGCGTGGAGTGAGAATTTCCTAGGTTGGTAACTCTAGTTGTGTGATTGAATATGTAAGTATCAATGTCTGAAGAATGGAGAAGCAGTAACACTAGTCCTTATTAATCAGTTTCCTTTGTGTCACCATCCCTTCATTCACCTTGCCATCATGGAGGATGGGCAGGAATGTTTAGCAACTCTGAATAAGTATACAGATTTTATGAGCAAATGACTGCATTTCACTGAATATTTTTTTTAGTGTTGGAAGGGACCATAGAGATCATCTAGTCCAATTCCCATCCTGAAGCAGGATTGCCCATAGCTAGAGCATGTTACACAGGACTGCATCCAGGCAGGTCTTGAAAAATCTCCAAAGAAGGGGACTCCATG
>JAOXNG010000001.1:23335420-23353185 GCA_028566535.1 Scolopax minor | reverse complement strand
CGGCTCTGCTACCTGCTGCCTCACCTCTGTCAGCAACCCGGTGCCGGAGGCCAATGTCTTGCAGGCAGAGAAGGTACCATCTGGGATGAAACAACTCTCCCGAAGCAGAAGAAAAGTAGGACCCGAAAATGGATGGAGCTGCCAGACGCTTTAGGAATGAAGCAGGATTTATTTTAAAACAAGGTTGTGTAACCACTTGAAGAAACTGCAAAAGGCGGGGGATCCTCCAGAAATAAAAAGCCTTTCCAGAAAGTGTGATTCAGCCAAATCTTAATCATTGGCTCAAGAGGCAGGTAGCAGAAACCAACAGGACTAATGCACAGCTCTGGTCCAAATCTGAATTGCCCCCCTTCTCATCAAATACACCGATCACTATATCTGTGACAGGCCCCACCACTGGTTCAGTCGTTACGGTAATTACTGCATTTATAATGACAGGACCCAAGAGTCCCCAGACGCTGTGCCGAGCAGTATGTGGCAGACAGGCTCTCCATAAGTGTTTTTCCTGGGATTTGGCTCTGCGGCGCTGCTGAACGGTGTGCCACCTTGGGTGGAAATGAGGAGACAGGACCAGAGAGCTTAGGGTAACTGGAGGATAACCAGGAAACCCAGACTTGCAGAAGTTTCGGTTTTAACGATCACATTTAAATAGCTCGGGCACTGTCCTCAAAGCTAAATGGGAAATAAGAAGTTGCGAAACATTTGCGATTATTACATTAAAAAAAAAAATTAAATAAATAAAGGAGGCAAGAAGCGAAGCCGGAGCAGTATGAGGTGGTTTTAGAGGCAGCGATGGAGCATCGGGCACCTACTTAGGTCCCCAGACTGGGTGGCTGTGGTTTAGAGAGGCCCATAACCAGACACATAGTTACAAGGCAGGAAGAGCTGGAGATCTAGCAGGACTAAGGTGAGACCCTCAGCTAAAGTACCTCTTTTGGCCAGGGCTCAATCCCTTGGCATTTGGGAGCCTCTCCCCAGGATCATCACTGGGAAGGGGACATCTTCAGCTGCACTGGCTCTTAGCTGGATCAGAGCCCTGACAGCCAAAGCTCCAGGAGAACCATGGGGATGATTATAGGCCTTACAAAATCTTCTACTCGAAACCCATACTAAGTAGGCAGCAGAGGTCACTAACTTTATATTTGATATGAACTGTAATACTTGCAAAATATTCTGAGATTATCCAGAAGGTGAAACATTAAATACTATGAACAAGGACCAACTAATTTCTAAGTAGTCACTGGACATCAACATGCTTTAGGCAAAGATCTGTTTAAAACTGTCAAAACTGAAGCACGTCTTGGCAGCCTCATAATCAGAACTTCAGCTGTGAAAGAAATGTTAACACTGAAAATGTAAAGGGTGAAAGATTTTGGCTGGTTTGGAATGAAGCAGTAGATGAGACACAATGGGAATGCTTGATGGGAATAATTGAATTCCACTTCTGTCATATGAGGTACCTCATTCATCTACTGGCCTGTAGTTCTTTGGATCCTGATGAAAAAGATAAGCTACAGTTAGCCTTTTGGCAACATCCTATCTGGGAGATCTCCCTCTTCCTACAATACTATTTACACATTTTATGTAGTTTCTGGATAAAACCCCAGATTAATGCTGGGAATAGGAGTCCTCCCCCTGAACACTTGTTCATGGAGTTTTTCTTCTTTGCTTGATTTCTGCCACCAGCAACGTTGCATTCTTTGTTATGCAATGACAGCTTTCTTGAACTTGAGAGAGAAGCGTAGGTATCCCCACACCCACCTGCACAGCAGCTGATGTTTGCTGACAGGTAGGAGTGCTATCAGGGCTGAGATGAACACTGGGGTGTGGTTGCTTAGTTTCCTGGAGAGACCCATGCCTTTTTTTATTATGGGCAATGTCATTGTCTCATGATTGTATAATAAAAAATAAACTGGTTACAATTACTTTTCATGATAGGCCAAATCATATCAATTTAGATGGAATTTACCTTGTCCAACTTCAGGCACATAAGATTTTATCATGGTACGACAGTGTAATCAGCATCTTGCAGTGGAGCTGGATACTGGGATTTATTTAAGAACCTTCAATACAAGAGCTTTTACCTGGTTTGATTATCTCAGACACTCACTCACTTGATCTACAAAGTGCTGTGTTCACTTGGTTTCAATTTCTCTTCCCCAGAGGGAGGTCCCTGCTGCCCAGGAAGTTCAGGCATAAAGTCATGCAGCTTTGTGCTGCATAGCTGCTTGCAGCTACCACTTTCAGCCAAAGTCCCCTTGCATCCCCCAGCATAAACTCTGCTCAGCTCTTTGATACCCAGGATCATCAGATACCCAGATACCATTTCCAGTATCTTTCCTCTAGTCAGGACATTCATTGCCTTCATTTCAGACCCTCTTTTTCTTTCTGAGACCACTTCACAGGAGACTTTCTTTCAAACACTAGCTTTCTTTCCAGAAATCCAAACCCTGGGCTTTCCCACCTAAATATGTATGTGTACATGCTTAGCTTCTTAATTGGTAGTTCTCTCTCATGTCTCTATTAATTGTAGGATCCAGGATGCGTCACTTTTGTTCAGGCCAAGTGTTATCAGAATTTAGGACCAGTCCATACTGGTTGCAGCTGGCAAGTAACAAGTTTCTGCTTGAAAATGTAAAAGCTCAATTTCAGAGATTCACCCATACACAAACACATACACCAAATTACCTACTGCCTGTTAACATTTACAGTTTAAGCTATTTTTATCACCTACAACAGGTTTAGACAGCTACATCTATACTAATAATGGAAGAGTGTCTTTAAAGGCAGTGGAGATGAAAAGCTATTTTTAGGGTATCTCATCTACTTTAAAAGTGCCATTTAAAGATGTCATGGACTGAGTCATTGAAATGACAGTTGTCTTCATCTGTAAAGTAAAAGAAACACTCAGGGGTGACCTCCAGCTCACTTGGTGGCTGGGGGTTGCTCCACAGCTGACTGCAATTTAAAAATATAAATATTATTCTGCCTAGTTTTTGAAGCCAAAGGGTTGATGTTTGAGCAGATCTGAGCAGGTCTGAACACAGAGCAGCATTGCAGGTGCCAAGAGAACGCTGAGGCAAAGAAGAGAGCTTCCTAGGTGGCTTAGATTTCTTTACATACAGACAATGGTTAAGGGAGATTGTTCTAGAATACAGTTTTACATTTGAGCATGTAAGATCCTCACTTATTTATCTTGGTCCTTAAATTACTTTTCAGAACTGGCTTACTTCTTGTTTTATGTTTTGATTTAACTTTTTCCACTTCTGCTGTTCTTAGTTTTGTAATAGAAAAGAATGACAACAAAAGTAAAACAAGGAAAAACTCACCTTTCCAATTCTCTTTAATTAGGCCCTGAATTGAGGACTGTTGTATTCATACATAATTATTTTAAGTTGAAGACTTATTTTTCTTCTAAATTTTCACAGCAGTACGGAGTGTGAGTAATTTGTTATATTTTAAGTATGTAATGCAGCATAGTGAAATGGAGAGTTAAAAAATTCCTTTTAGTGAAATAGGCTGATTCAAACAATTATGTCTATGTCTTTGGCAGGTATTTTTATGTATAGAGAGTTAAGGAGACACACACTCCAGTACAGGTATTTTGTTATTCCTGTTGACATTCATATCAGACATTAAAGAAGCTTATAATCAGACTGAACTTTTCTATTGGCTCTAGGGAATGGCATATCTACTTTACTTCCCCCTTTTCTTCTTTGGCTACTACTCAAATGTCTATTTATTTAAAATTCAAGGTGCGTTTACTAATTATTGCCAGAGGCATGGTAATCTTAATAGGTCATATATGTCATACTGTTTTATATGCACCCATGAATCTCATTACAGTACATTAAAATGAGATTAATGAGATTTTTTTAATATGTCAGATTTGATAACAGGTAAAATTGTTTATACCTATGACTTAAAAATTGGAACATGTGTCACATGGAAGCCCTATGTGAGCCCATTAGTATAAGGGATTGAGTGCTTAAATAGCAACCCTGAGGGAACAACTGAGTATTCTGTTTTCCTATGCTTAACATATGTAGTAAATCAACTTGAGTATATTTAAACAAGGATTCTGTATCTGAGTTTTTCTTTCTTAATGTCTTTTGGACAGCCTGGCTTTAGAATACTGGAAACAATAGGAAAAATAGACTCAAAATGACAAAATAATACTTATTCTAATTGCTGTAAAATGATTACTGGGGAAGTCAGAAATAAAAAACTCAGTGTCATGCAATTTTTATACTACATAAATGTATTAATTTGCTTATTTTACTAGCCTAAGACACAGTTTTTCTTTCTGTATGCTTATGAATTTGGGAGCAAGTGTTCCTGATACTCTTTGTTCCTTGCTCTTTTTTATGTGAATCATGTCCATTCCAAGGAAGGGAAGCCATGGCACTTGCTGTGGGTAGTAGGGGATTCCCGACAAGTGAGCACCTGAGAAATGCAGTTTTTCAAAACTTTATAATCTGGCTATATAAAGACAGTTTTTATGTGCCTGGTAAAATGCACTTTACTTTGCAAAAGTGACCTCTCTGTCAAGTTGTCCTGGCATCACCTCAAAGGTAGGACTGTTCAAAGAAAAGATTTTAACATGGGTAACACCACATTCCTCTGGGTTTTATTCTTAAAGTACTTATCATGTTGGTTAAAATGTTTCAAAAATGTAGCCTGACTCTTCCTCTGTAGACCATTAGTGTGCGCATTAGAAAACTCTACACACCAGAGACACCTTTATTTTGCTATTTTACAGAATCTTAGAAAGGATAAGCCATGTTAGGTCATCCAGAAAATATTTCTTCCAAAAGAGGAATACTTCTTCCACTAAGCTTTCCAAATGCTAACTTTACTCTACATCCACTACTGTTTTAAATGTTTCAAGAGACAGTTTCTAGTTATATTCTAGTCTATGTCACATTCTCACCTGAGCTTGTTATGGCAGTGTGCAGTGCAGAGAAATCCCACAATGATCTAAAAGAATTAGCTATTTCAAGGGAAAGAAGAAAAAAAAAATTTCCCTAATTCACTATTGGGTATATTGGCTTAGTGAAAAAGCAATGTGTTTTATGTTTATTTTTAAGAAATTAAACCTCTGTACAATTCTGGAAGTACTGGATTTTTGTCTGACCATGCTATTATTACTTTACAAAAAACACCTAAACCCCCCATAATTACTTCTGGTATTAGATAAATAATTACATTCTCAAAATTAAAAACCCAAATAACCTACTCTATTATCCAATGGAAAAGTCATTAAAAGAAAAAAAGTGAGGAGAAATAGATAGCAAAAATTGTGGAAAAGATGGAAATGTCTCTAGGAAGCTTTTGAAACTTTTTGGCTTACTGTTTGAAGCCTGATCTTAAATTCATTTACCTGCAGATACTCATAACTATTTCACTACACCATACTTTGGTACAGAAATAAGTGAGAGTCTGTTTATTACAGTAAAGTAGATTTCTGTGGCCCTGCGATATTCAGTTTATTTCTTTTTCCTTTAACTCTGCAATATATTTATGTTGAGTAGAGGCTTCTACTCACTTAAGATTTAAAAAAATAAATAAAAAATTAAAATATATTTTTACAAGTATAAACACTTTTATTAACTTTTTACATCTATTAAATCAAATTATGTCCCCAGCTATGCCAGTGTAGCTGGCTTCAACTTAGCATAGAGAGTCAAAATTGTGCTTGTGCAAATGAGAGATTTTGACCCAATCACTTCAAAGAAATGGAACTGGTAAAAGTAACTGTATTTACAACCAACTAAAATGGGTTTTGCCTGCTGCTAATGTACTTTACCTACCACTGTAAATACATAGTATCTTTTCTTCAATGGCTGTCTTACACTGCAATGAAGTTGCATTGTTCTGAGTCTATACTTGCAGTCCTTCCTGAAAAGTCTACACTGCTGCCATTTTTTAATTTGGAAATTCACTCACTTTTTATCCATTCCTGGACATGGCACTGAATTGCTTAAATTGTTTTATTCTTTATATTAACGTTATGAATTTAAATTAACATTGTTAATATGAAATAAATTACAATTACCACAGTTAAGATACTTTGCCCTGATTTAACTGTATCACCACAGCAAAAATCTATTCTTTTCCTAAAAAACTTGTTTTAAATACTCTTCCTGTTTTGATACCTGTGTCATTAGGATAAAAATTTGGAAGTATTGTCTGGAAAAATATGCTTAAAGACTACACTAGTCTATTTGGAACAAACTAGTACATATTGTCTGAAATTCTGGGCTGATAGTCTGACTCCAAGGCATTGTTACTGGGTTTAAAGCCAGTCATGAAAATGCCATTTTCTTCATTTCTTCTGTTTTCAAGATTGATTATTGTGAGTATTCCCATTTCATGTGGCTTGGCAAGTGAGAATAACATTTTACATTTTTGTTCACTTTCAGTGTATATACGAAGTAGTCCTAAAGTTAGTTCCATTTTCCTTTAACTCACAAGGGAATATTTTCTATCAGGAATAACAAATTTTAGTTATATACCCCAAAGCCTTAAGGGAGCTGTGGTCCTTTATGGTAAGTATGGGCCAGAAACTTCTAAGACATTACTTTTGTACATATACAAGATTTCTTGAAATGGTCTATGGTATACATTGGCTGAATATTAGTTTTGTAAATACTTTTGAAATACTAACTTCTATCTGCAAAATCCTACATGACTGAGGACCTCATTGTCTGAAGTGTTTTATGTTTAAGAAATATGTTAAAGGAATATACTACATACATAACTAATAGACTTATATTTCCTCCAATTTTCTATTACTATAGATGTAGAAAAGCCTACTACAATAATCATTACTCAATCTAGTTTTAATCTATATCTCATGCAGAATACAGTGGCAAACCTGACTATATCATTTATAAGTCTGCCACTGCGGGTGTTTGCTAAACATAGCATAAAATTAAAATTTTTACTTCTTGTTTTAAAATTGCTTAACAGGAAGATTTTTTAATTTCTATTTCTTGGACAGAGATAAGTATTTTCAAAATAAGAAATGGTCATGATCTTTATTCAAAGTACTACATTCAGCGAGTTTCTTAAAAAAGACCTACCTAGCTGGAGGCCTTAAGTTTCATTGACTTCTGTGAGACTACGTCTCCTACAGACCTTAATCAAGTAAGCAGAATTATTTTAGTATGTTTCTGTTTCTTTCATTCTGAGAGGTTTTTCATTTTCATTGCTAACTCAAATGATTTAGATCTGTTCATGGTGAAAAGAACCACACTGCTGCTCTGATCAACACTTTGAATGGATCACTAAGAGATGTGCCAGAAATACTTGACCTTGTGAATCATGTGTGGACCATTAACATATTCAACTTATTTACATCAGCTGAATTAATAAAGAAGCAAGGAATCAAAATAGTTCCTCAATAGGACCTTGAATGGACCAGTGTAGAACATATATGTTTTGCAATAGAGGGCACAGAAAAGGTCCTTTAACTTGTCAGAGACACAGACAAGCAAGCCAGCAAGTCCTTATGAGGCAACACAGCCTTATGCAAGTGTAAAGCTCACATGCAAGGCCAGAATGAAGGGTTTCTGTACTGGAGGCCACACTGTTCCCAGATGTACACTGATGTACAGCTGATTCTTTTTGTCCCTACATTATGTTCACTGGTGGTTCTAGACCTGCATTTAATTTGGGAGAGGCTAATACAGCTATCTCAGCATATGCCATGCAAACCAGATTAATTATACGAGGAACTGTACATATTTGGTGTATTTAATCGTATTGCACAAGATCACACACTAAAGCATCCAATGTAACTGATCAATAAAGCTTCATAAGACATCTTCTTACAGCTTTTGGGAGTCCTGACTATATGGGATTTGCAGCTTTTGTCATTGTTCTGGATTAAATTCTTAAGAGGATATATTAATCTACACAAAAAATGTTACTTTCATATATGGAGTTTTCTTTTGTTTCCCCATTATTATCAAGTGCAATTCTATTATAATAGAATTATATGTGTATGGTCTTTAATTGCATGTGGTGTTTCCTTCCACAAAGACACGGTCCTTAGCTCTCTCCTCCCTCTTTTTTTGTCTGTCTCCTCCAGGCAATTTCTTGAAGCTTTGATTGTTCCTTCTTTCTCTGGAAATCTTCCTTTGCCCCATAAGGAAAGGAATTTAGGTATACATACAGTATACATTATGTACCCTATAAAGTATAATACAGTAAGAGCGAATAAGACATAAAGATAGTGAACAAAAATCACATTATATGACCATAGATTCTCTAAAAGACATGTAGCATAATCCTAAAGAAGTTTCCTAAAAGAGGACTGTCTCATTCTGATTTACTATCCTTTACAATAAAATATACAGATTTTATCCCCCATTATAAAGATAAAATTTCATCAGTAACTATATTATTTTTTATTATTATTTTTTATGACTTTGTTTAGCTTTTGAAAATAATTTTCTCCTATGGCAGTAAGGGACACAGATTACTCCATATTGTGCTGAAAGGCCCTGCTTAAAGAATTTCTACATGTATTGCCTTTCATTTTATCCTTTTATTTTGCTTAAGAGAGATAAAAAATCCACCCCATTACCCCCTATGTAACCCTGTATCGTCTGGCCATTTTATTTCTCAATTATTCCATGCATGCTTTTTTTAAGCTAAACCTCAAAAATCTCTTTAGTTTTTGTCATATAAAAATACATTTATGTCTCCAGAACTAGGTACTCTATGTCCATGCTGTACATTTGAAGGAGGTGAATCAAGTGAGTAATAGGTCCCTCTGCACTTGGTATCTCTGACTTTCACTCAGTTTGGTTAACATGAGTCTCAAAACAGATGGCAAATAAACATTACCATGAATAAAGGCATGGAGGTTGATCATCTGTTAATTTAAATCACCTCATTCATTCAGAGGCCCTGTTGAAGATCTTCTTATTTGTCTTAAATATAACAGTAATTTTATTCTCACTATAGTCTGTGCCTAATTTAGAACTGAGAACAAGACCTTTTGATGCCTAAATCTATTTGAACACAAAGTAGATTGTCTGTACCATGAAGATCGTGTGTTTTAAGTAGATGATAAAGAGAAAATAATATGCCATAAATTCAGAGAAGAAAATAAACATGGTTTCAAAATGTCCTTTTAATAAGGGATGATCTGCACAGATAATGCATTGACTTAACTATACTGGTGTATAAAGTGATATAAAAAAGTCTTTTTTATATGCAGACCCATACTACAGATCGCATTTAAAAATAGTTTTGACATGACAACTACATTTAATGGAGGTTTCACAAGAAGTGGAGCAAGCCTTCAGATGAAGTAGTTATAGTGATGAATTCACATGACAATTTAACTGTCTTTCTTTTGTGTCACAACATTATTTTCTCCCTTTCTTCTTTCCCCTATTCCTCCTTTTCTCAAAATGGTCCAGAATGAGAAAGTTTTCTTGCAGCTTAAAAGGAAGCAAAAATTATTGTGGCAGTGCATCTGCTAGATTCTTTATCTTCTAGATCTCCAACGTAACTGTGTGCATGCTGACTCTTTTGGTTGTGCCAAAATGTTTCAGGCTGATTTAAACATAGTGATATTATGGTTTCCTGACATGGATAATTCTGATAGAATAAAATTCTTCATTTTGATATATCTGCAAGAATAGTAACCTCTGTTAGCAAGGCATGGTTGAACAGCCGTCAATGTTTTGAGGATAGTAATCTTTTCGTTCAACTCAACAGCAGCCAAGAAAGCTTGACAGAGTTTAGCTTAAAACAATTGAAAATTTCGTAATTAAAAAAAAAAAAATCAACCACTGAAAGAAGAAGTAATTAACTTAATTCATTTTAAACAAAGGCATTATCCTTTGGTAGCACTAAATTCTTTAAATTCAGATCATGGAATTTTGTCTTGATATTTTCTTCAAAACAGGATGATTAAATTGAGTTCTGCAATGACTACCATGCTCTTCCAAATAATAGACAAAGAGATAAGAATCATGGCAATGATAGATCCACTCAGTCAAATACCACTGTCCCTGGTAGTGACCAATATTGAACATCTAGTAAGAGAGCATAACAGACAAGCATGCAGTGACAGCCTCCTAGCTTCTAGCAATCCATGATTCAGAGAGTTACATTTATCTCTGTGTTTAGCTTTTAGTGGAATTTCTGTGCTACTAATATGCATAATTCCTTTATGAGTCCATTTGTGCTTTTGGCATTCAACAGTATCCCAAGGCAGAGTTCCACAGCTTGAGTACATGCCTATTTTTCCATGATTCTGCACCGAAAAGTTTTATTTGATGACATCTTTATCACTGCGAGAAATTATTAATAATCACCGTATACACACCTTCCCCTTGTTAAGTGTGATTTTTGTACTGTTGCCGTTTAATTTATCATTTATCCCTTTTCAAAGTAAAGAATGTTCATCAGTTTCTCCAACACAGACTGAATCCACAGCAATTATAAGTTCTTTATCAATTTTTTC
Organism: Scolopax minor; assembly: GCA_028566535.1. Taxonomy (NCBI): domain Eukaryota; kingdom Metazoa; phylum Chordata; class Aves; order Charadriiformes; family Scolopacidae; genus Scolopax; species Scolopax minor. The sequence continues at coordinate 23,342,693 of JAOXNG010000001.1, read as the reverse complement.
ATGCTTTTCTCTGTTTCTACCAAGGATTTCAAATGGAGTAAGAACAACTGCACATAGCATTCAAGATGCAGATAGTATAGAATTTTAGATAATGCTATGCTTTTTACTTTATGTTCTATTTTATTGTTAATAATTCTTTATCTTAAGATTTCTGCTGCTTATTGATCAGCTTGTCATTAAAAAATCAATAATTTCTAAAAGAAAACCCTTCTGAAATGGAATAGTTTTATTTGGAGTGCATCACAAAATGGCATATTTAGGATTTCTTTGTGTTTTACTGTGTTTTGTTTTTCACCATGTACACTATTTACATTTCCACTGTGATTTTATTTCCCACTCACAATACTGTGTGATCAATTACAATTGAATCCTCTACCAACTCAGCCTTTATTTTTAGGCACCTGGATACTATTTTGTCACCATTATACAGAGCTTCACTAATTATACTCTTCCTACATTATTTATAAATTAAAAAAATCTCATAGAAGGATATGGAGGGATTTATTCCCTGTATTTGTCAACAGAAAAATGCTATTCTAGAGTTTTTATGTTGTCTTTTCAAATATACTGAAAGCAATTGCCCAAAAAATATTATTTTCCAGCAGTTCATGGCATGATTAACATTAAATTAAATTGAAGGGGATAATTCATAATTCATAACACATAATGTGACACATTCTTACGAGACGAGTGTGAGATCTTCTATTACAGACAGTGAACCCCATCTTGACTCTTCCTTTTTATAAAGAATTTTTATTGTATCATATTCATCCATGTTTCAGCTTCTTTTATTCTTTATTATACCTTGTACTTATTTCCCTATTACAGAAGGCTAGCTTACTGGTCTGTAGTTTTCCAGATTCCACTGAGCCCTGTAAAAAATTAAATATTGTATTTGCCGCACTTCATTCTACTAATAATGAGTTTGGTTAAGTGACATGTTATGTAATTTGACAATTTAATTTTTTAGGTTTTTTCTGGGCAGTGGATTAATACTTGACAATTTCTAAGTATTCATCTTACAATTTTTTTCTAAAATATCTTCTAGTAATATGTTAGTCTGTAACAATTGCTTCAATTTACCTCATTTAAAGAGAATTTCTAGGAAGTGAACACTAATGCAAAGAATGCTTTTATTTCTCCTATTCTCATCTGATCTTTCTCGAACATTCCTATTACAAGTTTCTCATCTATTCACCTTATGGATTTCTGTCAGTTTTCCTGTATTTGTTGTATTTGAAAAAAAGGTTTTATTGGTACTTTTCATGTATTTAGCAAGCTGTTTTTCAAAACATTTTAGTCTGCCTCTTTATAATTTTATATTTAACCTACCATAATTTATTTATTTTTTTATTTTGTTAATTTTTATATTGTTGGGTTTTTTGTATTGGTAAGGTGGTGGGTTTTTTTTGTTTGGTTGGGGTTTTTTTTTTTTTTTTTTTTTAAGGAAGTAAGTTTAATTATAGCAATGTCCTTCAACTTAGCTTTTGGTCAAGAAGCTTGTTGGGGAATTCGCATAGCTGTCATTTTGAAGAGCATTTTAGTTTGTCATATTTATGCTGGGTAAAGTAATAATTTTGAACAATGTCCACAGTGATAAGTTTTTTAATCTTTTAGCACTTTTAAAAATTATTATTCAATTACTTTTTGAATTCATTGTAGATATTATTTTTGAAGTTAAGAATAATAGTGTCAGATTTTCTGGATTTCATTTTTTGGTTCTAAATTTAAGTATTTTGAGGTCATAAGACCTTTCCCCCTCTCATTAATTTCTCCACAAAGAAATCTCTTATAATTTATGAGTATTTAATCTCTATCTTATATCTCACCATGAGATTGCCTCATCTCTATGGAAACATTGAGATTTTCTATTAGTACTGTGCTTGTTGCTGCTGTGATCTTTGTAAGTGTGTCATAGTCCTATGGCATGCCATTTATGTACCTGACAATGGAACTGTCTGTTTGTTCTCTTCCTGTTTATGCACACAGTATATATAATGTTTATATTACTTTTTGATTTATTAAGGAATTGTCTTGACTCTGCATTAGTGACATCTGACACTGCTGACACTGTCAGTCTTCTACTGAACTTACACGCTGTGTCTTGGAGAAAGAATTCTGTATGGTCTATAACCATTTTTATTATTCTCTTGGGTACCCTTTTCATTGTTTAGATTAAATAATACATACAATTCCTGACATATTATTTGATGATCCAGGGGTTTTGTTTCCTGTGTTAGAGGATGAGTCATCACAGCTGGATGAGGTGGTATATTAACCCTTTCTGTTATATGAGGAAGATTGAAATTATTAAAGACTTAGAAAACAAAAGAAATATCTATGATCCACTCCTTTTTTTCTCATGAAATTTGTTGGACAGAGGAAGAATCCACTGCTAGTGTAGTCCAAACTGAAATTTGGGTTGAAATGACAAAATGGCAGTGTAAAAGTCTACATGGAAAAACACACTGATTTTTGGTGGTAGCTGAAAACAAGTTGTTAATGATTTTCATCTCTTTCCAATCTTCTGTTTCTATACCTGAATGGTTAAATATGAAAAACAAACAAACAAACAAATAAACATGCAAACAAACAATAAGAAGAGGAAGAGAAGAGAGAGAGAAAAATAGTATTTATTTGCTTTTATCCATTTTCTCTCATACAGGAAAGTTTCTTACACCCAGACAGCAAGCAATACTTTCTGTTTCCTCAGCTTTGATTTAAAAACATGAGCCCAGCATTTCAAAGCAGCTGTCCCTCTGCTTCCAAAATACAGCTCTTAAACTCCCCATTATAAGAACAGCTCCATGCAAGTTACTAAATTTTATAATAATTTACAGAAAAATATCATAAACATAGATGTAGGATTAAAATATTTTCTTTTGAAAGAAAAGAAAAAGAACATCATTCTTTTTTATACTTTTTGCATTCACATATTTATAGTTATTAAATACATACCAAATAGCATCTGTGGCCATGAAAAAATTAGTTGAGAGGAGGAGAGGAGGAAGAATGAATGCTAATACTTGTTCCTATTTTGACACTTTCACGTCAAAATGAAAAAAAATAATAAATTTTCTTTTAGGTAATGAACTTCAAGGCATTTTCTAGTCCTTTTATGTAGCATACAGGAAAGTAAATAAATACCTTAGGAGTTCAGGTACTGTGTTGGCAAAAATCCTCAGTGGAATAGATTATATATAAGGAAGTACATTTTTAATGGATGGGTGTACCATAGGTAGATTCAAGCCTGGAAGTATGTGTTCAGTCTAGCTAATAAAATGAGATAATGAAATCACAATTTTATTAAAAGTGGAGCCACAGGTTTTTTTTCCTGGATGCTATTTGAGGACACCATAATAAAATCAGATCTGATTTTAGTTAGACTGTTCCTTAAGGGTAATGACTTTCAGGAAATTGTTGAACAATAATCACAAATTACAACATTGTATTGAATGGAAATTGTGTGTCAGTACTATAAATGTGTCATTAAGTGGAAAATAACATATGTGACTTTTTGGTGTATCCATAATAGGGATGTGGTGCTTTCTCTGTGAAAAAATGAAATTGATATGAGAGGGGAATTTTGTATGGCTATAAACAGCAACATAAGGCAAAACAAACAACAGCAATTTGATGAAAATATGAACTCTGACTTAGGATCTACCTAAGATTTCCATCTTCTGCTTCTCATTTCAATCAAACACAGGAAAAATAAATAAAAACAGAAGTTTTCTTCCAATATCAGAGGGACATATAGACTTCCATTTTCAGATCCACAAGTGATCATATATTAAGTGAAGCTGGTCCATGTGAGGGCTAAGAACTGGTTCAGGGTACAGTGAAGGGAAAATAGAATAAGACCACCATACATAATCAAGGTCAGTTAGTTAGGTTAATAGCAACATTTGTAGATAAAAACCTAAATTGTGAATACACATTGCCAGTGAAACCTGACTTGAGAAATTGGGCAATCTGAAGAAGCAATGAAAAGAAGGAGAAGAAAACACTCCAGCAAATGTAACTTCATTTATCATGATTCATTGTCAGATGAATTCATCAGCAAGGTGAGATCAAGGGCTTAACAATTTTAGAAATATACATGGTACCTCAGAAATTCATGAATGTTACTAATATCCATCCTAACACATTCACATGATGAGTTTAAAAACAAATAAGTTTAGGTATGTCAACTTTCTAATTAATGTAAAACAGTTTAAAGTCCTTACATTCAAGTGCCATCAGTGTGTCTTTAAAAAGAAGTTTTCCACACTGCAGATGCGTTGCAGGTAATAGTTGTTATTAACTTCAACTGCTTGTGTATATAAACATGCTTTTGAAAGGAGGCAAAGGCACAAAGAGCAGTGAATGACTGGTGTTACTGAAGATTATTTTGTAGTGCTAGGTATTGTATATTATAACTATCGTGTGTATTTTTTTGTCAAGAACAAAGGTGAAGATTTCCTTGGGTTCTCTGTGGTAAATACTGACTTAGTAGTGTTGTTCAGGCTGTTCCACAAAACAACAGACAGGAATCCAGCATGGTTGTTACAGGCCAGGATGTTACTTTTTCATAAACAGAAGACAAATGTGAAACACTTTTTTGATTAATTCTAAGTTTATACAATGAGTAAAAAGCATAAAAGAAAATTTCTACATCACATCTAATCCCTGAATAAGCAGACAATTTGGGGGAAGCTGGAGCTGTTATTTAATTAAGTGCAACTTCTTAATAACATTCCACTTTTCTTTAATAATGTGGGAAATTCAATCCCCTTTGCAATAACAATTCTGATTGCTATATCAGAATTTCTTAAAAAGGAAATAAGAAAAATAATGCATTTAGTAGAAGCTGCTGGTAATGAACTATCCATACAAGCAATTTAAAATCCTTCAGAAATAACTGTTTAAAAAGAAACACAGCCAAAAGTTTTTTTATAGACATGGTAATATTTCTTCTCCCTGCTCTGTCCTGAGAAACTGGGAGAACGGAGTGTAACTTTAATTTTATCATCTTAAAGAGTTTATATTTCCATGGTTTTACAAGCCCAGCCTTAGATAATGTTTATTAAACAGAAACGTTACTGTAACATTAGTACGCTATGGTCAGATGATATATTTATGATGAAGATCAATTTGATGCACTGAAAAAGTCTGCAGTTATAATTAGATTGCTATTTTAGAAATATGAAATACTCTTTCATTTTAAGATGTTTTTATATTTTAATACCTTTTTTCTGTCTCTGTAATCCACTCAAAATATTATTTTGCAATAAGTCAATTCGTTATTTTTCTGCTGCCTATACTATCATTCTAATCTATAAATCAACAAACTCAGGTTGTTCTAGACACCAGACTCCATTTATTCCAGAGCCTTGGTAGTCAATTTTGCTGAACATTGGTCTGTTAATTCTTTCACTAATCTCCCTTTCTTTTTCTCCTCCCCTCCATGTGGTTTGAACAATAGGTAATGCAATAATTTTTCAAGTACAATTTTCAAAACTACTGTCAAAAAAGTAATTATTAACTATTCTTTTTTCAAAGTCCTACCAGCTAGAGTAGTTTTATACTTGCATATGGAAGATTATGTTCATCTGTGATTGAAGTCTGAAAAGAATGAAGCAGCAAATTTAAAATGACACATGAATTGCTGAAATCAATGTTATGCAAAGGAAACAATTTTTGCAAGCATGGATAGTAAACTGGTTTGATTTGTCATATTGTGGTTAGTTTTTTTTCTCTCACTCTTTCATTAAATTGCAGTTCTATAACCTCGTTTGAATCTAAAGGGTTTTTCCATATTCTGATTGAATATGCAGCACTTCAGCCATGCAATGGAGGTGTGAATTTCAATAAAATAGAACTGTTAAATGCTAATGAGGATCTATTTGCATGATTTCAGGCATATCAACTTTAATAGAAGTTTCATTAGATTTAAAAAAAGTGATCACACCTAGGAAATGGTCCTGTAACAAAATTAATTCTGTGCACTCAAAGCACCAAAGTAGGTTCTGAATTGACCGGAATAAACTCAAGTAAATTCTTAAAAAGATAAAAAAATATATTGATGGAAAAAAACTTTTTTTTTTCTGGGATCTATAAAGAGACTTGATTCCATTGGTCTATGTATGCTTGTAAGGCTGCAAACTTATACTCTCGTGATAGATTTATATTCAAGAGTTATTTGGAGCGTCAGACTATGTTTCAGGTGGGGTTTTGTTGGTGTTTTTCTGTTGCTTTGATCTTGATTTTCCCTTCAAGTTCTTTTCTGCACAGATTTTGGAGAAGTTGGAGAGAAGAACAAAACATATAAAGATATGGCTCAATGTCTGCCTGAGTATTGCATTTGATTTTGTGCATGACAGCAAACTCTCTAAATTCACCAGTTAGATGTTGCTATTTGTTCTATATTTTTTGTTAGTTATTGTATTATCTGCCTTCAAACCAGGCCTGATTTCATCAATGGTATCCATTGGAAGGCATGCTTTTTCCCATGCCATAGAAGCTCAGTGTTACTTTGACATATATTTTATCTTTCTGATGTTATTTACCTATTTTCTATTTACAGCACTGTTTAGACATTTTGACCACAAAATTTGTAGTGCATTTTGTAATAATCAGAGCAACAGAGTGCCAACAGCTCTACTTAAAGGATCCTTTTCTCATACACAAGGTGAATAATATCATTACTCTGTGAATCTACGTAGTACATAGGAGTAGATAAATAGAATCTACGTAGTAGACAGTGCTAAAAGAACTGCCCTTCTCATTGCATCAGCATGAAATGAAGCATGAACTGTAGATTATGAATTTTCAGTTGTCCACTCATCTAAACTGTTGATCAATTACTTTCCACCGGTAAAGTACATCTCTGGGATCCTAGAGCACCAAAGAATAAATGCTGGCACAGTGCTGCACTGCGTTTTGAAAAACACTAAACTTTCTTCTTTTGCAAAGTCTGGTTAGCTGATCCATACTTCATATTCTTGGAGTGATTTAACTTTTTTACAAAATAATACTAAGTTACTTTTCCTGAATGCCTTTTTTTTTTTTTTTTAATGTAATGAAGATATAAGTACTGGAGCGATATAAGGATATAAGGATTCCAGGATATAAGTACTGGAAGATATAAGGTGCTGGAGCGGGTCCAGAGAAGGGCAACGAAGCTGGTGAGGGGTCTGGAGCACGAGCCTTATGAGGAGAGGCTGAGGGAGCTGGGGTTGTTCAGTCTGGGGAAGAGGAGACTGAGAGGAGACCTTATCGCTCTGTACAA
>JAOXNG010000001.1:23283732-23307456 GCA_028566535.1 Scolopax minor | reverse complement strand
AGATCTTGTGCACTCCCAGCCTACTCAATCATAGGGTGGTGTGAGAAACAGAGAAGGCTTGACACTGTCTAAGCACTGCTTAGCAATAACTAAAACATCCCTGTGTTATCTACACTGTTTTGATCACAAATCCAAAACATAACACTGTACAAGCTGCTATAAAGAAAAATAACTCTAACCCAGCCAAAATCATTACATCATCTTAAAGCAGTCATGTAAAAACAAGAAGGAATATTATCTGTTTTCAGAGAAAATAGTAGAGGATGTTAAATTAAAATGTAAAAGAAAAAAGTAGTATTTATCAAGGCTGTCCTAAGGTTGGTAAAGGTAGATTCACTCTTTCTACAAGAGATAATTAAACTCTAAAAATAAGACATTGCATAGATATTATGTTTTCAACATCAGCATTTGAAAAGAAACATAGAAGCAGAAAGTGCTGGGACCAGATGGTGTCCTTACCAGAACTCTGTGCATGAATGCAGCATGCCAGGGCAATGCTAATTGCCCTATTTTGAGCTACTATGCTATCTCATGTTGAACCACCATGAGGAATCTGTTAAGACTGTTCATATCAGAACAGATCTACAACAATCTATTTAGGCAAACATAGTTCCTGTGAGATGCAAACGGAAAACAAAAGATATGAAGGTTCAGATTCTGATTGACAAGCTAGTTATAAAAAATATCAAATTCATGAAGAGGAACCTCTAGCGTAGTGTATATGGATTACAATAGTGGATTTTATTCAGGCATGTGTTTTGAAATGTTGAAAATACTGAGACTGTACAGTACTCTAAATAATATTTTAGAGTTTTACTAAACATCACCAAAACTGATATTTAGCTAGTCTTTAGCTAGGTCCATCAAAGAAGCTTTTTTCCCCATTTATTCTTCAGTATTTATATTTTGACTCCCCTTTGGAAAAAAAAAAAAATGTTGGCTGGTCTTTAGCAGGGAAAAGCATATACCATTATACATGTAAAACATGAAACACTTGCAAGGGAGATTTAGAGGACTGGACCAAGATGTAAGAAGAGATGGTCTGAGGAAGTAAAAAATGATGTTTTAAAACATATAACTGGTGAGTCCTTGGTAAGACTAAGAATAATGCATTTAAATCCATGAACCAAAAGGTCTTGATTATATAATACCAAGACCTTCACACAAACTTAGAATATTTGTGAAAAAGAGGTGAAGCAAGCTGTAACTAAATAAGACACTAAGCATGATGTGATGTTATAATGTGTATCATTAATCACTGTTCAGTGCTGGTGCAGAACAGGCATCAGAAGAATCATAGTTCAACTGTGTCCTTTGTGATAAGCACCACTTCTACATGGGTTGAAGGAAATATGAACATTGCTCGAGCACCAGAAATGATTAAATGATTTCATATTGGATTTCTACAGGCTGTTGGAAGCCAGATGATCAGACATTGTATTGATTTAAAAATCTCATTCACAGAGCATACCCATAAAAACTATGAAAGAAACTGCTTTTTCATTGGACCTCTCAGAGAAAGAAAAAAAATCCCTACACAAATCTCATTTGCTAACAAGAGAATCTGTAAGAATGAGAGAAAAATAAAAAAAAAAAAGCCTGTTAAAATACCACTTGTCATGTGAAGTACCCTGTGGTCTAAAAGGCCTTGTGGTCTTAATCAGTTGGAGTTTTATTTCAGAGTACGTCTCCAAATACCTGGATTTTAACCTTTAAGCCATCTTCCACATTTCTACAATATGTTGATCTGTTGACAGTACAACTAACAGCAACTACTGTGAGATTCATTGATTCATATCAATAGAATATAAAAAAACCACAAAAATAATGAAAATAAATATTAAAAATTGCATGTACAGTAACTATTCATTAGAAAATATTCCTATTACTCTGCATAAAAAGCTTTTAAATCCTACAGGTGCTATTACTGCTTCAAAACATTTTCCAGTGTAGATTTTTGCTCTTGCTAAGCAGAGCTGGTTAGCACAGAAACTACAGTCTCAGTCTCAGCATTAGCAATTTAATTGCACTGACAACAAACATGAGAAATACTGAGGCTGAAAATGAAAAGTATACTGGCAGTTGGTTATTCATACAAGAAGTAACTAATTGTCCTTTTTCAGAAAAGAAAGACTTAAATTTTTGTTTTACATTCAATACTTGACTTAAGATAATACCTTAATTAAATGAACCCAAAAGAATAAACAAATCTTTCCTGACAGGGATGAGTGCAGGAACAATAATTTACTAATACTTTTATTAGTACAAAATTAGGGAAAAAAGGTGAGAAAGTTAATTGACCTAGCTCTCCCATCTCTTCTGAAAGTCTAGTGCTATACAAAATGTAAAATATTAAAAAAATCCCCAAACCAGAATGCTAAGGTGATGGTTTTGATTATCACAGCAAATTTTAAGTAGAAAAATATAAGGACTTATTAAAAGATCATTAAGAAGCTGAGAGATCAAACAAGGCTTCAGGAGTTTAAAACATCTTTAGATAAACAAAACCATTGTAATACAAAACATAATAACTGAAGAATAAGAGAAGTGAAAAAGTGTTAAGAATTTTTAAATTAAGGCATTGTGCAGCAGTTAGATCTTATTTCAAAAGAAGTCCCTTATTTTGAATGTATAGGTAGCCTATACATATGTAAAGGAATCTATAGGACCTTATACAGAGGGAATTTGCTGTTAAAAGTATGACAATTTAATTTATTAAAATGTTTTACATTTTTTTTAAAAATCTTTTTTTAGTTACTTAAAGAAAATTGGAAACTATCTGAAAATAAGTGTCCCATTTACCGTTTCAGATCTGAATATAGCCACATATACCTATGGAAAGGCAAACATCTCAGAATATAACTTACAGTAATGTTTATAGGAATTATCAAGAATTTGTTCCTGTCTTTTTTGCAGTTAAACTTGAGGGAATAGTCCAGTCTTTTCCTGTTTTAATATAGAAGCTGCTGAAAAAGGTTAATGAAGATGAAAGTAAAAGCTTAAGCAGAAACAGAAAAGGGAACTAGACAGGGAAAAGTGGTGAGGTAACATTGGAGTTTGGTTGCTTTTGTTTATCTGTGCTGTGTTATAAATGCATTTTTTTTTTTCAGTAATCATTCACCATTTCTACACCTCTTCTCGTTATAGTGGAAGTTTTACAATTATCTCTTTGTTTCAAATGAGCTATCCAGGTTTGCCTTTCAGATCTAATGTGATCAATAATATGTCAAATAACAACAAGCAAATATGATATAAGAAAATTTATTATTATAAATAATCATTCATTAAAAATTAGTTGCTGGGTTTTTTTTATAAATACATTAGTATTGAGGTGTTTCAAGCCAAAGAATTATGGAACTGGAATCAGAAATGACAAGTTATGGCCTCAGAAAAGTGAATAAAGTTCTCTTGTCTTAATATAAAGAGGTAGCATTTATATCGCATTTAGATCTCACTAAAATATGGGAATCTTATATTTTACAGGAAATGACAAATGCTTTAACTGTTCTTTCAGTCTAAATAAAGGTGAAAATTAAGAATTTGGCAGACTTTTCTTCTGCCAGAGAAGTAATGAAATGTTGTTCACTGGTAATTAATAAATGCAAAAGCAGAAAAAAAACCCCAAAACGCAAACCACTAAATACTCCTGTTGAGCAGACCTGTGCAAGATGTGAGATTTGCAGCAGAACAGCAGATCTGTCTTTTCCTTCATCTGATTTCACCCTTTGGCTCTGGCATCTAGTCTGCTCTCCCTAATACTGGCAAGGGAACCAGAAGGTATGGACCAAGCATCCTTATTTCCTAACACCTGACACTTATACAAACTGGGCACATAAGATTCATTTCCTAAAGAAAGCATGCTGAGCTGCCTCTCTGGCACCTCATTGTTCTTTTACTGGGAGTTGGTTTGCATTTTCATGCCTCTAATTATACTAGTCTTGTTAATTCATTTTTACATTTGTCTGAGGTAAAAATCAGATGCCAACAGAGTTCCTGTAACAAAATATTCCCCTAAGGTTTTGTTCTTCACTGTCTCTCTTTCCTGCAGCCAAGTGCCCTGCATAAAGTTAATATTAAGTACTAATATTAAAGTACAGACTTGAGTCTAAGAAGTTCCACCTAAACATGAGGAGGAATTTCTTTACTGTGAGAGTGGTAGAGCACTGGAAGAGGCTGCCCAGAGAGGTGGTGGAGTCTCCTTCTCTGGAGATATTCCAAACCCCCCTGGACAAGTTCCTGTGCAACGTGCTCTAGGTAGACCCGCTCTGGCTGGGGGGGTGGACTAGATGATCTCCAGAGGTCCCTTCCAACCCCACATGATTCTATGATTCTATGATATTTTTATATGGTGAAGTTTTACATTGAAATTAGAGGAATGTGCAATGATCAAAATGTAAACTCTGTTTACACTCTGTGGCAATGTTTTTCATGATTGCCATTCGATCTTAACTGCGCCCTTGTCATTATCAAAGCCCAGTTAAGGATGACTTTACCTCAAATGTTCTCCTTTCATAAAAAAAAGATCTCTCAGGGGCTGATAATCTGCACAGTCAGTTATGGTAAGTCTTTCAATGTTTGTGGTACAAGGATTCTTCTAGAATAAATGAGCATGCCCTTTGTGCATTCTCACATTATGATGATTTCTGCCTGTCGGAGTAGTGGTTTTGGAGCACAATTAAAGTAGCCACATATGAGCATAATTAGGTAATATGTGACACACATAGAAGGTGAATGGTGACAAAGGTCATAGGGCAATTAATGAAAGTTCTCTTGAGTTCCTGAAGTGTTATATTGACGGTAAACCCAACACAACCAGCCAGTTCAGCCTGGTGTGTGAATATATTCAGTTTCACTTGTCCTGGTCTGTGTCTGACATCTCATTGTCTATGACTTCCTTAATGAATTTTCATCTACTGTATCAATGTATCAATGCTATGTCAAACTGTATCTTTATTTTGAGGAAAACCAAAGTAAGTTTCAAAGCACAAAGACAAAACAGTGCACATGAGCTCCATACTTTGGACAATAGATGATTTATGAGGCTTGACAAGGCAATTTACAGATTTTCTGTTTCTGCATTCAGAATATGCTCTGTATCTAACAGGAACTCCGATTAATTACCACATGAAACAAAGTCATAGTTGCTGTGACATAAAATATGGAAGATTATTTTTAAAAATACATATTTGATCATTTATCATAGTTGAATGAAGTCGGTAAAGGAAATTTGAAAATGATTTGTCCCAGCCTGTGGTATGTAAACCAAAGCAAAATCCCAGATAAGTAAAAAATCCCAACCACCCAGTTACAGCAACTTATTTGATTAAATATATCTTGGCAGTTTCTGGCATATTTAAAACCAACTTTGGCATATTACAGGCCTGGATTTGCTGCATTTCTACTCTAATAATAATACAACATAATATAAGAGGATTGCTTCGTTGGAGTATTTACTACGGAAGAAAAAACTGCTTTTATAGTTATGTATCCCCATTAAAATGTAGGGAAATGTTGACAACTATAAAAAAATAAATTAATCAACAAATTATAAGGGTTGAATTCTCCCAGTTATGTGTGTACAACAGTTTCTCTACTATTAAAAGGATTTAGGTACATGCACTGAAGGATAAGTCTAGCTGATTGGATTTTTAATTTCAATTTTCATTGTAGTTTTTCCTTCTAAGGATTGTCTATAGGAAAAATATATTTATTATAACTTGTTTATAAATTTGGAAAATCCTGCTAGAATAAAAATAGAAGTCTTGGTCCTGATATAATTTACACTAACTAGTGGCATTTTATTGCAACAATGGTTACATTATGTCTTCCCCTAGGGAGGGAAAAATGTAAGCAGAGTAGTCTTAACTATGTCATTTGCAGAAAAAATAAATCTTCGCCCTTCTCTTTTCAAAGCTGGAGTAAGCAGTGGCATTTAAATTTGAAGAGGATTATTGATTAATGACAAAAATATGTTTACTTGTTTTGCCATTGGTTGTGATCATGCAACAAGATGGATTGGGTGTCCTATTTCTCCACGATTTGCAGTGGGATAACTGTGCTCTAAGTTTAACTATAGATCTGCTTAGTATAGAAACGTCACTTCTTGAGGGACACCTCAAGATGTTAATTTCTGCTTCCCACCAAGATTACCACTGCAAATGAAGGAATGGCTAAATCACCAGCAGAAGAGACTCTGACTGGATTATTATGTTCAGCATATGATGGTCTGACACCACTTAGACCTGTTTTACTTTATTTTGTTGCTGAAATATTTCTTGATTTCTAGGTGCTCATGAGATATAAATGAATTTCATGGATCAATATGACCACCAGGGAGTTCCTTCATGGTCTTCACAAGAATATTTTTTCTGTTAGGACCATAAATTCTGTTTAAAGCAAGTATAAGAGATTTTAAAAGAGTGTATTGTGCTTACTGCCATCAATTTTATTTTTTTTATGAATGTCTCTAATCAATCTAGAGCTGCCTTTTGACATTTTAAAAGCTTCATTCAAACCCTTTTTCCCTGTGTTGCCAGTTCTGCCCTATTTTTTCATGTTACTGTGGATTTATATAATATGACATGAACTGATCTTTTTCTTTCCCCAAGCTTCAAGATAATTCATTCCAGAATTAATTCTGTAAGAGTGGTCTGAAACATAACTGAGCCCAGTGAAATGCCAAATTTTAAAGCACATTAGGAGGGATCCAGTGCTTTGACTGGTATTCAACAGTGAAGAGCTGAACAGATTATGAAGTTAATAAATAAAGTCACAGAAAACTATGAAATAATTGCAACACGTCACCCTGACATGACCCAATGTACTCTTGTATTGATGCAACATCACAATGCAAAGCAATATCAAGACACCCTGTTGTGATTACTTTGTGTTTCTCCATGACTATTTGACACTGCTTTTCTTATATTCTTATCTTTCTTATCTTCTTATTATCTTTCTTCTCTTACTCTGAACTTCTTAGAAGAGACAGGTTATTTCACATTATATATCTCTTTCCTTCTTTTTTTAACCCCCTTTTCACTACTGTTTTTCTGTCATGGATGATTTTCAGTGACCTAGGTTTATTTGCCCATAACTTTTTAAGTGTCAAAGAGCATTAAGACAAGAGCAGAAATCTTACTTTATATGTATACTCTGGCTATTTTCTGGTCAAAGACAATAGAAAAAAGAGCTTTATGGGTATTTACTGACTATACAGAAACTATAGGCAGGGACCAAAAAATATACATGTTCCTGGACTCCAGAAGGATCCCACTAACTCAACGCTTTGTGAGCTTTGATATTATAACTATAATATAAGGAAATATAAGATATAATATAAGGAAATATATTTACTTTTTAAAAAGGAGATTCTTCGAGCTTTTAGTGTCTCAAATTTCAGCCCTAATGCAAGGTACAAAATCAGCACAGCATGTGGCTTTCAAGAGGTTATTACAGATTTAGAGCATGCAGCCATTTTCTATCCTGTGAAATTACTTCTCATGAAATATAGTTTTTGATTTGCATTTTATTCTGCTATCCTCCATTATTTGATCCTTCATTTATATTTTAACTCCCACAGCACTCACTACTGGGTAATGCCAGATGTTGAGTCAGCAACATGAATGCAGCTCAGACACTATGATTACTAAGTTTTATCTTCTAGTGTCTGAAGATGCAGCCACCTGCTTTGTTGGAAAGAAAAATGACTCATTTGCACGTAGAGGGTTATCTGGATACTCAGAGTAAGTTTTAAGTTCAGTATGAACTTAAGGGAAATATAATTATATATCGCACAGGAGGTGTAACAATTGCTAAAGTTAAATTTAGGAGATTTATACTTGATAGATGTGCAAAATAAAATAATAATGGGGGAACTTTACTCTCCCTGATCGTCTTTATTTTTTCACATGGTAGCCCAAAACATTCTGAACACAAGAACAGGACAATATTTCTGGAATAACTGGACTAGGAGTATCCTGGATGTGTTTTAACACATAGGCATGAGTGATGCTCAAAGTTCATGAGTAAGCAATGTTTGAGCTAAGAAGACTGTGGTTTGGATCCTAATAGATCAGGTGCTGCAAATGAAACCTTAAAACTAGTAAAACAGGAGTTATGGTTTGAAAAACCTACAACAATTTATTGTCATTTAGACAATCATTCTATCATCCAATGAACCCTTCCCACCTGGGAAGGGAAATCAGGAAAAAACAAGGAAACCAAAGTTTGAACAGATGATATAGAATAATACTAAGTAATTAACATTAATTAATACTAAAGAACAAATAATGATCCCAATACCACTATAAAATATACAAGGGTTATATTCAGCCAATTATATTATTAGGAAGCTGTGCACTCCCAGCAGTGGACAGCAAATGTTAGACACTGTGAGCCCTGCACAAAATAAACCCAAAAAACAGGAGGAAGAAACTCCCATTTCCAAAGTGAACATTCAATTCCATTTAAAAGCTTTGCTTTCTATTTCATAAGGAAAATGATCCTTCCTTTCTGATTACATCTGGGTTACACTAACTGCCTTAAGTCCAGTAGAAGGCTTTGGATTGTGACTTTTATTCTAAAATAAATTCTTTCCTAGGAAGTCAAATAAGCATAGGAGTCCAGGAAAGAAATGCAATTTCAGAGCATTCCTTTGCTCTTGCCCTACGTTTTCCCTGTCAGGTGGCTTGAGTGTATCCCATCTGGTGTTAAAAATGCCACTCTGAGTTTTCCAGGTCTCCTCTTGTTCCATCTAAGAGTTTAAGTGGCTGGTTTATAGTGGCTTCAGTATTTATTTTGGCCCTGTTGACATCTGCCTCTGAATATGTGTGTGGTGTTGGTATATGGCTCCATAATATAAATTGCTTATCACTATCCTAAAATAACTCATGGCTTCTGTGATCACTTTTTTGCTTTACTTAACAGCTGATGGAATTTTTCCTCATATATCTCATTAATTCATACATCACTGTTTATAAGACTGGCTGAGTCACTTGCAGTGACATTCACACTTGCTGTGATGATTCAGTTTGGTTCAGCTGGAATATCCTCATGCTGGCATATAAAACTGTCTAACTCTGAGACTTGCAGATTTTTCCACAAACTGTATTTTCCATTGAATCTGGACTTTGCTGGTTGAAAGTCTTACCCTAAAATCTGAACCAGAATATACGTTCATTGAAATAGATTCTTAAAAGAAATAGACCTTCAGGTTAGGATTAATTTCTGTAGGAAATGTACATATACTTTAGCAGTTATGGTGTAGAACTCTTGAATAATAACCTGGTGATGAAAACAGTCATGTGAGAAGTAGATTGTCTTTAACATTTTTAGACCTGCACCCTAAAATATGTCTTCCTGAAAAAAATGTATTCACTTGTGTGGCTGCTGAATATCCTGGGAAATGAGGCCAAAATGAAAGCAAGCAAAGTAGAACTTGACTTCAGCCTACTGATTAGGGTATTTATTTGGCACTTATCCTGCTAACATTTATGATATCCTATTCAAAAAATGCTTGTGCAGATACACTGCACGCTTCCCATTCTTCAAATGCTTCACCATTTATATATTTTTCAACAAGTCTTTGACAATGACTTGCTGACTTCAAAAATGAACTCTGGGTTTCAGAAGCCCTGCTCATCATCTACAGCTTCTACAGCTGCACAGCAGGAAAAGACAGAACCAAATGCTTCTCAGAAGTTCATAGTGGAAAGATGAGAGGCAATAGTTACAAACTGAAACATGGTAATTTCTGACTTAATATAAAGGAAACGATCTTTCTGTGAAGCTCGTCAAAGACCGGAAAAGAGTTCTAAAAGTGTTGAGGAATCTTGAGTGGGAGGCTGGACTAGGTGACCTCTGGAGATCCCTTCTAATATATAGGTTTTTCTGACCTCACTGTGAGAAAGTTCAGGAAAACTCAGAGATTTCCCATCCTTTATAGGCAACAGCCACCTGTCCCCTCAACATCTGCAGGCCACATATCTCTAAAGCATCTGCACCTGCTGGCAATCCATAATAGAAATGAGGTTTTTAAATATTATGCAAACTCCTTAACTATTGAAGACAGAGCCTCATTAGAGGTTTCTTGAGAACAGGAGAGAGAGCTAACATTGTTGTAAGAAAACGCTAAGCACTGTGGTGACAGATGTGTCAAATGCATATAATAATGACACAGTGAAGAGCTGGGAGGTGCAAGGGTAGGTGCAGATTTTCCAAAGGAAAACAGACATAATTTTTTCTTCGCCTGATGGAACAATTTTTTTTGTTTCACTTTTCAAATACAGAGACAGTCTAATCTAAAACACCTACAAACTGCAGAGGCTGGGGATGACTATGGGATAACAACCGTGCCTTTGTGAAAATTGCCTTCCTTTCTTGCTCGGTGTTTGGCACCAAGACTCATTCATTCCTGGCTGTGTTTAGTGGTCCATATATGACATTTGATGAAGATTCAGTCCCACAGACTGCCCATAGGAGTTCTTGATGAAGTTGTCCTTGGATATATAGGAGCTTTGGATTTGAGGTATTTGCAAGACAAAATTCAAACTATAAAGAAATTGTTCAATTATTAATTAAAAGAAAAAAAAAAAGAAAAAAGAAAAAAAGAAAAAAAAGAAATAAAAGAACTCTCTGCTTCATTAGATGTCAGTTCTCAGAAGGTATCTAGAGTTTCTTATCGTTATAAACCCACATTTCCCAAAGAGATGACAATGTGCACTGGGAAAGAGTATCTTAGAACAATAGGGCAGACATTCCTCTCCCTATTTCCCACAGCAGTTATAAATGTTTTAATAAAATGTACGTAATGTTGTTTTAAGACTGTTAATAATTATGACCAACTATAATGGTGTTACAATTATCACATGTGAATCCATTTGTGAGGGCAGCTCAGAGACAAAAGAAGCTATTAAGGGCCAATTTCAAATTTATAGTGTATATTCATTTACACAGAGTAAATAGCTTGTTCACAACATCTCAAGGGTGTCACATAGTGTTGATAGGGGGAAATCTGTTGGGCAGATTTATAAAAAGAAGTGCCTCTAAGATCCTGTTAGTTCCTCAGATAATGGACAGAAAAGAAGGACATGAGCTCTCTCTGGAATTCTTCTGAAGCCCAATCTCTTTTCATGTTTTTTATAAGAATTTAAGCACTGTCGTTAGGAGAACCAAAGGTCTATTTCTGTGTGTCAAATTTAGATGACTACAGTGTAGATGTCTACATCTGAGCTAAAATGAGTGAGCTGAAGTTTGTGCTTCTAAAATCTAAAACCTTTGTCTTAGTAACAACCTTCATCATGCTCAGCAGAATCACAAACTCCACAATATTGTGGTCACTGCAGACAAGGCTATCACCTACTGAGATACTACAAAGCAGGTTTGTGAGTAGCAACTCCAGCCCTCATTCCTGGTTGGCACATGTATCATTTGCCTGAGGAAGCAGTCCTTTACACATTTCAGGAACTTGATGTATTGTCCCCCTGTACTCAGCACTGGTGAGGCCCCACCTCAAGTACTGTGTCTAGTTTTAGGCCTCTTACTACAAAAAAGACATTCAGATGCTAGAGAGGGTCCAGAAAAGGGCAACGAAGCTGGTGAGGGGTCTGGAAAATAAATCTTACAAGGAGACGCTGAGGGAGGTGGGGTTTGCTCAGCCTAGAGAAAAGGAGGCTGAGAGGAAACCTTATCGCTCTACAACAACCTGAAAGGAGGTTATAGAGAGGCAGGGTTGAAAGGGTTATTAAGCATTAGAACCAGCTACTCAGGGAAGTAGTTGAGGCACCATCCCTGTAGGTATTTAAAAGATAACAAAATGTTGACATAGAGATTAGTGACATGGTTTAGTGAGGTTTTTTTATCAGAGTTAGGTTGATGGTTGGACTAGATAATCTTAAAGGTCCCTTCCAACTCACACAATTCTATGATTCTATGTGAGCTGCTATATTTCTCTTCCAACAAGTGTCACCCAGAAGAACTAGGTTCTGTTGTCCTGAAGCTTGCTTAAGCAACTCTGATTTTGCTTCACTGGCCTTTTTGTCTCAGTTTGGAGGTCAGTAGCCTACTGTAAGATCCCCTTGGAGACGACTCCTCTGATCTTTACCCAGAGGCATTTGATAAGGCTTCCACAATCGCCATAGTTGACTTCTACACATTCAAGGTTTTCGTTAACATAGAGCATGACTCCTCCTCCTCTTCTTTCCTGCCTGTCTTTATGGAACGGCCTATAGCCATCCCCCATGATCTTCCTATCATATGAGTTGTCCCACCATGTTACAGTTATTCCTATGATACCATAACTTGCTGACTGGGCACAGAGCTCCAGTTACTCCTGTTTGTTCCCCAGGCTGCACACATTGATATACATAAACTTGTAGGTGGTTTGTCTTCTGATTCTCATCTTGGGAGGCAGCTAGGGAACATTTGTTGCTGCTCTGGCTGTCCTGGCTTATTCCCTGGTTGGTTGCAATGGCGTGAGTGTTGCCACTTTGGACCTCTTCAGTTTAAAGCTCACCTCACCAAGTTGGTCAGCTTGCTGCCAAAGATTCCCTTGCCTCTTCTAGATAGGTGGATCCCAGCCCCTCCCTAAAAGACTATAGTCATCAAAGAATGTCCTGTTGTAATAAAAGTAAAAACCCTCATGATGGTACCAGCTACCAAGCCAGAGGTTGATTTGCATTATACATCTACTTCTGGCTTCACCCGTTCCTCTAACTGGTAAAATGGAATAAAAGATACCTGGAGCATTGATAATTTTCACTTGCACCCCCAAGACTTTGTAGTCGTCCTCGATTCTGCCCAGTTTCCAACTTGCAGCATCATTTGTGCCCACATGAAAAAGTAGCAATTTCTAGTAGTAGTCTGTGCTCTTGACAAGTTGTCAACCTCTTGGCAACATCTCAGACCTTAACTCCCAGAAGGCAGCATACCTCTTGTGACTCCTTGTCAGATCAGAAGAAGGGCGCCTCAGTGGACATTTTAATAGAGAGTCACCCACTATGAGGACTCATCATTTCTTTTTTCATTATCCACTCTATGCTGCTGGTACAGTTTCTCCTTATAGACTCATGGGTGCCTACAGCTATTAAACTTTATATCCATTTTTGGCTTATTGGATTTATGACCATATATCCATGAGATACATGGTCATAGGAGCGCTGCTTCTCTCCTTCCAGAGAAGCAGCTAGAAGCCAGCCAGAATATCCTTGTGTTCCTCAAATGGCCCTGGATGTCTATATTTAGATGACTAAACATAGATGGAATTTGAATTTTCCAGTCTAATTAAAATAGCTTTCTGGTTCCAGAATAAATGGCCACTAATGAATTATACTGATACCAGCCAAGCAATCTTAGCAATATATATTCTTCAGGGGTTAAGGCTTCTAAATCTAAATATTCCCAGATGTCTTATTTGTTCATACAGTTTACAAAAAAGAATTAGGCCATGACATTTTTATTTAAGCTGTGAAAAAATCCAGTTTACAAATTTTAGATGTTTTAACCAGAGTATGACGACTCAGAAGCCACCTCTGAAAAGACTGCTTAGAAAAAGACCTAAGATGGTACATGTATGTGCTAAAGCAAGCAATTGTAAATATTATGTCAGCTTTTTATTTGGAAGAAGCACTGTAAGAAACACTAATAAATCTGCCTCCTAACAGTTTTTAATTTAAGCGATTCATTGTATTCCAAATCATACTTATGAAGGGTTTTTTTGCTGTTTTAAATCTTTACTTGCTAAGAAAGAGAATAATATTAAGGAGTTCTAAAAAGTCTTGATACTTGCCCTTGTCAAGATGTTTAACAATATAATCATGAAGATGGATTTTTTTTAATGTAAATCTGGTTTTTGATTCAGCAAATACTTAAGCTGAGAAGTAAGAAAAAATGCACAGAGGACAATTACAATAAGTGTGTTAAAGAAGTGATTTTGATATATGGAAAAAGAATATAGAAAATATATATTTTGATATATAGAAAAAGAATGGATGTTGAATTCAAATTTTCCATTACTTAATTATTATAACAGAAGTTGCACCTTCTGTTTATTTCACATTTTCCTCTCTTTACCAAGGAAGGCTGTGACAATTGATTAGTGTTAGTTTCTTGAAATGCCTGGCTGTTGATAACTGAGGCCAGTTGAAGGTCTCCCCATATGCAAAACTGAGTAAGTGAGTCCTCTGGTACTTTTTTCCATGGCTTAGCTGAGTCTTCCCCTCCTTTCAAGTATGCTGTGACTGCTTTGCTTTTTGCTGCAGAGAAAATGATGTACGATCACCTGAAACAAATTTTGGCTACCTTCTAAATTGTTTTGTCTTCCAAACTCTTTCCTTTCCCCAGCACTCTTCTTTCCTTTTTGGAGAAAAAAAGAAACTAGTCACAATGGTACCCATGATATTTTTGCAACTTTTTTGTAGACTTTAGTCCCTTTCACATCATACCTGGAGTAGAAATGAAAGAGGAATGAGTCCCAACAACTTTTTGCAGGAGGATGGGGTGGGAATAAAAAGGCTCTGTACACTGCATGAGTAAAATGTAAAAGGATTGCTATTCCTAACCAGCTATTTCATTCTTTCATTTTCTTTCAGGCTAACTTGCTCAGCAAAGCAAGCAAAGCCAATATAAGACTGACAGATTAGTTCAGTGATGTATTTTGTCAGACAATATGGTGAGTTTATCAAATCTGCAATTAACCATTGAAAACTTCTAAGGGGATCTGGCTCCTTAAGACTTAATAATTTTCAAATAGCATATTTTAGGGTGACTTGATTTTAAGAGTTTGATGGAGAAGAAAGGCAGAAAGCCACTCTCACAATCTTCTTTCTCAGTTATGCATTAGTTATCTTACTTTGTCACAGATTCCTCAGATCAAAGCATTCTTTCTAACCACAGCTTATTGATAGAAGTGAGAGGTGTAAACAAACAAAGAAGTGGAGAAAAAGTGAGTAAGAACATGAGCTGTAAAGATTTCAGCATTGTGCACATTCTCAGGGAAGGCAGCAGACACCGGAGGTGGTCCAGGCAAGAGTTTTGTCGCACTAGTTTGGAAATGGTGTACTGCAATGCAAGAGGACCAAAAGAGAGATGGATTTTTAGATTCATTGTTACTCTGCTTACATTTTAATATTGATTATTCAGAGGAATGTTTAGAAAACTTGTGTTAAGTGAAGAATGGCAACCCAACTAGGAGGCATCACTAAAACTTCAAACTGCAATGCATTCAAAAACCAAAAGAAATTATTGGGAAAAAAACAGAAAAAAATGAAGACAATTCAGAAAGCCTTCATCCAGATCTGAATCTGCTGGGTCAATATATCATTTTGGAAGGTATATTTGAGATTACATTGTCATTCCTAAT
This sequence comes from Scolopax minor, assembly GCA_028566535.1. NCBI lineage: Eukaryota > Metazoa > Chordata > Aves > Charadriiformes > Scolopacidae > Scolopax > Scolopax minor. The sequence goes on along the minus strand of JAOXNG010000001.1, from coordinate 23,292,101 downwards.
TTGAGATCACATTGTAAAGGAGACTAAAGACATCAAACTGAGAAAAAGACTACTAGAAGATCCTGGTCAAGTTTTTGTTTTTTGTTTTTTTTTAAATAAAAGAATATAGTAGGCTGAAGAAAAGAATGAGAGCCAATTGTAAGTACTGTCCAAAAAGCTAGATGATATCATGGTAGAACAAGGTACAAGAAGAAAAACCTGAATTCATACATAACTTGAGAAAAAGGCTTATTTTTTCACTTTAACTTTTTTTTCAGTGATTACATTTGGAAATGATCACAGGCTTTTTTTTCCTTCTTTTGTTGTATAGCTTTAGGGCACAAATTATTTTTACGTAAACACACAGATGTAGCTTTCACAGAGTGTGGGTTCTTTAATTGAAAAAAGTCTTGAAACAAATTTGAGGTAAAGAGGTAAAGAAGATCACCACAAAATTGATAACCCTCTGAAGACACCAAAGAATGTGGGTATTAAATTAGGTGGGGAGAGGGGAAAACCAAGATCTTAATGAACTGAATTTCTTTCACCAAACATGCAATGAGGTTTTTTTCTTTTTTTTCCCTTTTCTTCTGTCATTAAGACAAAGATTGGTACTGCAAAAACAATTTACATTGCAAGAATATGCTGTTGATTCAAGAAGCTAATTTCTCTAAAACCTTAGATACTTTCAAAGTCAGTATGAGTTGTGAAAAAGTCACAAGTTATTATTCAGATAATGGAAAAAATCAGGAAAGATATTTCTAGGAACACTTGTACTGAATTACACAGCTACAACAATAAGCAGTTTTAAGCCTTTGATGTTCTGTGATGTCTAGCACATCCACTGAGGCATTATTAATAAAGGAAATATGGGTTTGAGGGGTGTCAAATAAATAACCCCATCACCTACTTATAGTTAAGCTCTGAATTGGGAAAAGGGATTCCCACTAAAGTTCTTCAAGGTGTCTCCCGTAAGATCCTCATAGAGAAGCTGATGAAATATGGGCTGGATGAACAGGTGTGGTTCATTGAGATGGACTGAAAACTGGCTGAATGGGTGGGAATGGAATGTATGATAATCAGTGGCACTAAGTCAAGTTGGAGGCCAGGAACTAGTAGTGTACCCCAGCATTCAAGACAGGATCCAATCCCATTTATGGGATCCAATCCCATTAATGGTCCAGAAATGGATCATAGTGTACTCTCAGCAAGTTTTTGAGATCTAAAAAATCTTTGAATTTTTCAGTTTGAATTAGAAGGTAAAATGTTTCAACTGTAAGAGAACTTGCTGGGTGTGATGCTATGGATCCTAGAAGTTATAAAGTATCTTGTTCTATGCCTGGAAAGGTAGAGCCAGATCATAGTCCATGAAAGGTTGGTCTGCTGAGCAGCTGGGCACTTGGAACTGGAAATGCAAGTTTGAGTGGTTTCTCAGCTCTTCACCAAACAAGATGAAAGTAAGCCAAAAGCCTTGAAAACTTGGCTAAGCAGTGCGACCGGGGAGCCAGGACTCATAGCTCCTCACAGCTTGCCAGGTAGACTACTGAAAAGTCGAGAGCCAGGAAGTCCACCAACAGCCTTCATAAAAGACAGGTGGATGAGCATTGCAGATGACTGTTGGAAACCTGTCTCCTTTCTGTCACAACTTCATAAAAATTGAACTGTGTCCTGAAACACTTCGGTTTTCATGAAACTTTGGTTTTCTCTGCTCCATCTGACAATTTCCAAAATGTTCTGATTCTAGAGCTTACAGTAAGGCTCTTCACTAAGAAAACAAACTTTCTTGGGAAATACAAGTTTTATACAATTGACAGAAATCCACTAAATTAAATATTCCTTAATGCATTACAAATGAAATCTCCTTGTTTCCCCGGCTTCTCTTAACATTTTCGACTTCTTGGATTGCTCAGCTGCAATTTTGAGTTGGATAATATTGTCACTTGCTTGTGCACTTATTTTTCAGATATGTGTGTTCTCACCATTATTTTGGAATGGAATGGGAGTAATGGAATATTGTTAGCAAAGTAACTCAGCAAATGACTCCATCATTAAAATGCTGGTATTTCTACAGGTATATCTAATTCTGAAAAAGGAAAGTTGAAGCACTTTAACATCCAATTTTCCCTTTTTTTTTAATGGTTTGTAAAAACCTATATTAATTTTTATGAATATAATGGTTCTATAAATCGAAGGACTAGGTGTAAAAAATTGAAGGTTGTTTGTAAACTACTGGGCTAATTTTTTAATTTTCATGTTATGTTTTTAGGATAACTTTTTCAACAAAAGGGATTTCATAAGTTTTTCTTGTCTTTTATTTAATAAATCTTTATAAACAGAAAACAACATATGGTAATGAATAACATAATGATAAATCACTTTTTTTGGTGTTATCTACCCTCTCAACACAGAATGACATTGAAATTTTGGGGGGTTTTCATCGTTGTTTCTGCAAACACTATTTAAAAGAAATATTCAATATTTGTATAATAGATTTCAGATAGTTCACAAGAATATTAATGAAAATAGATAACACAATGGTAATACTTCAGCAGGGGTTCTGCAGCTCTCAAGAGTATATTTCACCCAAATGTAACCTGACTGCAATAGCAATTGCTAGATCTTTTGGATTTCAAAAAGGCTGTTTGTTATTCATTTAGTACAGCTGGGAATTTCAAAGGTACAAAGAAGCTGAAGTCAAAGTCATTAAGAACTGGATATTTGTTTTCTTTTTACATAACCTTGAAGAGTTTTTGCTAATTTCACGCCCTATCTCACTGTATTCCTATTTTTTCCAAAAGTTATCATTTCAGGGGGTGGGTGTGTGTTTTGTTGGGGTTTTGGTATTTGGGGTTTGTTTTGGATTGGTTTAACTTTTGTCATTTCATCTAATTTGGAGATCATTATGGTTACAATTACCATAGAACTAATGTGACATTAAATTTTATAGCTACTGAGCACTGGTATCTAATTATATGATTCCCCATCTGTGTTTTGTTAATCAATAACTTTGGAAAAATTATAGAAAATTAATAAAATAGTAAAGATGGATCTCAGCAAAGTTTTAATTAGATAACAGTGTCTGAGCCAGATTCCTACAGCTTTCATGTGACAACATCAACTTCATAATTGTTCTAATTAACTCACAGTAATTTCTCTTTGTAACCTCTATCTAGGAATTAGGAAGTCCCATCATCTCTGTTTTATAGTCATCAAATATTGTGTTAATGAATTGATTAGTTTCTTTCAAAATGTATTAATTGTGTCAGACAACAGAGATGATGACAGTTCTCTGGAAAGTCACATCAACGAAAGCTCAAGTTCATTTGTGCTATTTCAGTGGGAATGTATTGGCTGGAGCAAATGCCCTGACACCACTAGGAATGTTATCATTTATAGCAACATGAGGGCTGTACCAATCTTCCCAGTTGCTCAAAATCACGATACACTTACATAACTTTTAAGTGCCTAAACTTACTGAAATTAATATTTTCCTCTTCCTTTTTTCTCAATAGTGGCTGTGGATCACATTTATTTTTCAACTAGTGTAGACTGCCCATTTCAAGAGGGCAGTCAAATAGCCTAACTATTTCACGTATCTAGACCTTTCTTTCATGGTTCAAAGCACCCTTCCCTGAGAAATGTAACACTTTGGATTAAACTCTGAAAAGATCCTAAACACTGTGCAAACATGCTGCGGAAATTGAGGCATCAGTTTGATATATGACTACCAGAATGTTACCTTCTTGCATCTTGTGCAATAAGAAGAAGAAAAATGAAGGAGGGAAAAAGGGGAAAGAGGAAAAGGTGTGTGTTGGGTAATACAGATATATTGACCTTGTTTCGTGGGAAACATAGAGAGAATTTTGCTGTTATGTTCTTGTATCATGCTATTATGAGGCAAGTCACCGCAAGGGAAAAAAGTTAAAATTGACTGCTGTAAGAAATAAAAACTTTCAACAGGATTTCTATAGCAAATGATACCTTCTGATCAGACAATCTCTTCTTTTCCATGTTTGATCTTTGAACAGTGAGAAATTGTCTGTGCAGGCAAAAAATATTAATTTCTTTCTAGTTTCCATTTTAATTTGATCCAGAGAATGTTTTGTGAAGTATGACTAATAGGTTGTGAATGTGGAACAAGGGTACTACTTTCAAATCTCAAAGACAAGACAAAACTGAGTTTGCTATAAGTAGTAGTATCAGAAATTCCATTACAGGGCCAGAAAAGCTGACGGGTTTTCTGTTGGTTTTGCCTTTTTTGACTTTCAAGAAAAATTCAAATTATTGCATGGTCATTTAGAAGAAAGCTCCTTCCTATCTTTTATCAGTCACTCTTTAAATTGTCAAGAAAGAAAACTTGTATCACCACCCTCAAAAGAGCTATTAGAAAAAAATCTCTTCTTCTTATAAAGACAATCAATGGATCAAAATGTATTCCTGCTATTTACAGGCAGGGAGTCAGATCAAATTTAAAATTTTTGAATTATCACTCTCTCACAATGAGAAATATGATGGTAGGAAGCTTTTCTTTTAGTAACTTTTGATGTTGGAAAAAAATTTTGTTCATTTCAAATACTAATCAAAAAAGACAACAGAGAACATTAACAAAACAGGAATTAGTTATTTCTGACTTCAAACTCTCCTGAACTTGCTTCAGTCTTACATGTTTTAGTATTTGTTCTTAGTTGGAGTTAAAGAGGAGGAACAAGTGAGCAGAAAAGAGAGGGGAAAAAATCTAGGGAGAAAAAAAAATAGAAAACACTGAAAAGAAGTTTTAAATTAAGTTATTTAAAGGATTAAATAAGGAAGTGAAAAACAATCTAATTAAAAACACAAAGTAAGATTACCATTTACCCAAACCTGGATTATTTTTATTTGTTTTGTCCATGAACAACATATAACTTTCTCTTCCACTAGCTGTCTGTAATATTAGCTTTAGCTTTATTGACTTCCCTAGCAGGAAATTAAGTTGGTTGCAAAATATACTTTTTTTTTTTTTTTCTGGAAAGCAAATAAGCAAAACCCACAAACAAACAAATACAGGCTTGAATTGTACTCAGGGCAAAGGATGACTACAAACCTTTGGCAGAAGGGCGTGTCAAAGCAGCCCTCACCCATGAACCACACAACTGTCAATGTGTTTGTGCAGCAGTGTTATTTTCAACCACTGTCACTTCCCCTGTTTAGTTCACCTTGTCCATCTCATCTGCAAAAGTTTTTAACAGGCCAGCTAACAGTTTAGCAGTGAAATAAGGGGACAGGGTTTGGGTGGTGTAAACTCGAACTAGGATGACAAGTAATTATTATCAAATTTTGGCCTAGTCAGCAAACTTTGAAAATCCAAATGTTTTGCAAGGCTTTTATCAGTTTTTAAGTGTTGCCATTCATTGCTAGAAATAGAAATAATAATTTGATCCAAATGAGATTTCACTCACATTAACTTGACTATATTGGGGATTAATCTGAGTTCAAATTGATATTAGATATTATGTTTTTCACCAGATTACTCTTTGATTCAATGAGAAATTCCAGACTGAGTTGAAGTCAATACATTTGCAAAACTTTTCAGGCTAGAGGAAACCTTTGCATAGAAGAGGCAAATATTGTATGTATGTTAATGTTCAAGAGTCCGGGAATTCAGACAGCAAAAGGGGAGTGAGTTTATTAATTGTAGAAGCTACAATATGGACTTGGCCTCCTAGAAGCATGATATACAGAGAATGCCTTGTGACTAATGTCAGGAATTTTCTGCTAAAACTGTGTCTTGCTCTTAAATGTCATTTCACTAAATTAGAAAGACTCTTGTGAAAAGTCTTCTCTGATGAACAAATGTCAGAAAGAACCACAAACACTTTTCTCTCTAATACTGATGGTGAGAGCAGGCTGTCAGCACCTTTGGACAGCCTCCCCATGACTAATACCTGAATGACCTATGCTTCCATCTTTGATTTTCTTTTAATTTGCACTCCTTTTTCTCAATTTATCTATCCTTAGAGATTTCTGTTGCTGATCAGCTTGTACTCTGTGTTATTGTGACTGATGTTTCATATTGCAGAGGAACCCTATGACTCACACTCTTTGTGGATTTTGAGCATCATAGTGATTCTCTCCAAAGTTTCATGCTCTAGTTTTCTGTGCACTGCATGAACCAAATCTCTGGAGCAGAACTGCCTATACTGTTATGTTGTAGAGTACCTCAAAACATCAAGAGAGTTTTGAAATTCTGACATTTGCTTCTATTAAAACAAAAATTCCAAAAAGTAATTCTTTAAAGAGAGAAGATTCACCCCTTTCAGATGATTAGAATAAAAGTATGAATAAACAAACTTTGCACCTTCCCACAACTCTTTGTTGTCCAAGTCCTTCCCAAAGGTGTTCTTCTCTGGTCATCAGCTTTCAGTAGTTTCATGGGATACATCAACGATGTATCTTCTCAGTCTCTGGAGGAAACTCCTTTCTTTCTGACAAAATTGAGGTTTACCAGTCTGTCCTCTTCTCCTTTTGTGAGTCTTCTTTTTTTTTTTTTTTATTATTGCTATACGTGCCTTTTCTTACTTGAACTCAAGATATTTCTTTCAGTAGAGGACTTAGTGTCTGTTTCAGGACTTACTATCCATTTCAGGATGTATTGACAGGTGAGGACTCCTCATTGCAGAGAGTTTTTCCTGACCTTTGATGCAACTATGAAAACCATTTATATTTGGCAGAACATGAAGTTTCCACGGTAGAAGCAGTAGTAGAAAGTGAAGAAATAAATCAAGCAGATACCACATGCAATGATATTGCAGACTGTCTCTCTTTTAGGTTTTGTATTTCTGTCGCATATGTCACAGCATGTATCTCCTTCATCTGTAGCAGTTAAGCTGTTTGTAGGAACTGGATCAGTAAACAAACTTTGGATAAATTTGATTCTTTCCATGATCCATAAAAAAATGATAACACTTTTTTTTAGTGACTGACCTCACAGCAAAGCCCTATGACCTGCTGTTCTAGAGTAATTGAGGGGACATTACCCTTCTAAACTGATTTTGTCTCTGGAAAGACAGAACATGAGTTCATGGCCTTATAAAGTCTCTTTTCACCTTCTAGCCTGAGAAAACCAGGCACCGTACAAGATAGCTGTGATGCCTCCTTTGTGTTCAGTGTACTCCTGTTCAGGGTCAGTTTCACAGAACCAAGTTGTACAGCACAAGAATTACTTGCTTTGTAATCTGGTAGCAGAATTAAATCCTTCTGTGTTACTTTTTGGGATTAAAGAAACATCACTGGAATTTTTCCCACATCTTCTTTCTCTCATTCATTCTTAGGACATTCTAGCTACAGTGAGAATAGTCTATTACCTGTTATCCACAACTATTATGTTCTTTTTAAACTCGCCAAAGTAACAAAATTGCTTTACAACAGATCTGTAATAAATTCAGGTGTTATGCTTCAGGGACATGTTTGACACATGTAGGATTTGAGACACGTAATATCTTATCTGAATATAAAGCCAAAACTAGACTTCATAGGAGCAGAAATTCTTTTGCTTCATCAGTAATGCAAAAAATTATTTTAGGAGTAGGTATTCCTGCCTGCTATTTGGTTAATTTACGTGTAGTGCTTTTGTTTTTCAGGAAGAAATGATGTTGGCAATACATGCTGGCAGGTATATATTTCCAGATCTATCAGTAGTGTCACAGAATTCCCAGAGCACTTAATTTTCAGTTTTCTGTCCTATATGGCAAAGTAACAAACTACCTTATTCAGTACTGAGAACAGATTAACTGATTTCATTCCCTTTCTTAGAAGACAAACAGAATTGGTAGCCAGGTTAGAATAATGTAAAATGTATTCTTAAACAACATATTTTCTTACTTTGGGGAATTACTCAAAGTCTTCCAATGAGAAGGATTCGATGAGTTTTTTGTGATTCATCCTGCCCACTACAGGAAAAACTGCATCCAAATATTCAGAGCTCAGTGGGATCAGATGGGGGTGAAAGTGTGCGAACTGGAATAAGAGAACTTGCATAAGAGAACTTGCAGATTCTCAGTGAAAGCCGGGAGATAATAGCAGGACTGAGTGATGCCAGACCCATCACACAGTAAAAAGATCATCAACAGTGGGTTGGTGCAAGTTCAGAGGTGACAGGAACTGTGATGTCCACCTAAGGTGGGGTCTAATGACATAGAATCATAGAATCATAGTATCATCTGGGCCGGAAGGAACCTTCAAAGGTCATCTAGTGTGACCCCCCTGCAGTCACAGGGACACCTCCAACTAGACCAGGTTGCCTCATCGAGCCTCACCTTGAATGTCTCCAGGGAAGGGACCACCTCCCTGGGCAACCTGTTCCAGTGCTCCACCACCCTCATAGTAAAGAACTTGTTCCTAATGTCTAATCTAAA
>JAOXNG010000001.1:23223087-23242625 GCA_028566535.1 Scolopax minor | reverse complement strand
TCCAGACTATCTCTGATTCATCCAAAGTCCATGGCTCCTGGGGGTTGGCCCAAGCAGTAAAGACTGAGGCAAAGAAGGCATTCAGCAACTCAGCCTTCCCTGTATCCTCTGTTACCATGGCAGACTAATTGAGCAGCGGGCCCACATTTTCTTTAGTTTTCCTTTTGCCTCCAGTATAATTGAAGAACCATTCTTGATGTCTTTGACTTCTCTTGCTAATTTTAATTCCAAGGAGGCCTTGGCTTTCCTTGTTTCTTCCCTATATAGTCTGACAGCATCTCTGTAAACTTTCCAAGTGATCAGTCCTTTCTTCCACTTGGTGTAAACCTTCCTTCTCACTTTAGATTTTTCAGAACGTCCCTGCTCAACCACCCAGGTCTCCTGATTCCCTTTCTTGATTTCTTGCTCTTGGGAATGGACTGGTCCTGAGCTTGAAGAAGGCAATCTTTGAATATTGCCCATCTCTCATGAGATCTCGTCTTCCAGGGACCTAGCCCATGGGATTTCACCTAGCAGTTTCCTGAAAAGGCAAAGTTAGCCCTCTTGAAATCCAAGATTTCAGTCCTGCTAGTTGTTTTTTTGTATGTTACTCACAATCCTGAACTCTATCTTTCCATGGTCACTGCAGCTGAGTTTGCCCTCACCCTTGATGTCCTCCACCAGTCCCTCTTTGTTTGTCAGTACTAGGTGCACTAGTTCCTCTTCCCTTGTTGGCTCTTCCACCAGCTGGGTTAAGAAGTTATCATCAATACTTTGGAGGAACCTCTTAGACTGTGTAACCTGCGATTGTGAGGCTACTTGGAGCTGATTGCAAAAGGCCTCATCAGCTTCTCTATCCTGATCAGGTGGTCTGTAATAAGCACCCACAATAGTGTCCCTCATATTGACCTGAAATCAATACCTGATTTAACTCTACTGCCAAACTTATGATTCAAATGAACATGGCATAGTCGGTTTTATGGCATTTTTACTGCTGTTGTTGCTAATGTATTTACCAACTATCACACAAACTTTACACTGCTGTCAGGCATAGCATAGGAAGAACACTAATAAATTTGTCTGGAAAAAATATCCTCTTAGGAAAATGTCTTACCAGGTACTCTTCCTATTTCAACTGTTCTTACGTTTGGAATAAAGAGAGAAACACTTTGGTTTAGATTTTAAAACTATTGCATCAAGTCATCATGTGTAAATGATCTTCTGTAATTATGAAGGCTAAGCACATGCATTCCAGTTATGACTAGCCAATAAAGGAAATTTTCAATATCTTAAGTTAATTTAACTTAAGTTAAATATTTTCTTCATATTTGGAAGGCTTAAGTCCTTCTGATCAGGCACCCTGTTTCATTCCTTGCCATGACTTCAAGTATTGTATCTTTCTCTGTACAAGATGATTACAAGTTTATCAATGCTGCTTGTATTATCTCCATATCTGGACATCTTAGGCCATACATTACAGAAACAAAATCTGCCCTCAGGATATACTAAAAAACACTTCTCTAGGTTTGATCATTAAGAAAAACATAATGATCAGGTAGAAAACATACATTCTATGCTAAATATCAAGTTAAGACTTTGGAGGTAAGATCTAATAATAATTTAGAAAGCAAGCAATTACTAATAGAAAGATACAATTAGACGTAATGCAAAACTGTACTCTTCACTGTGCTTCTTTGGGGTCATTCCTCCCTTCCATTATGGAAGGTATATGTTTTACATGAACAAAAAGATCCGCATTATCTACCAACAGTTTAATTAGGGGAAGTGAGAGGATGTTCTGAGAACTTATCTGTACAAAGTAATTGCCTGACAAATATGTTTTATCTTGATAGACTGTCTAAAACTACTACCTTAGCCAGGAACCAGTCCTTCATTGTTTAGAGTATCACCACAGTCACACTGGATAATGTCTGTATAACAAAAAGTATAATATCACAGTCACTCTTTTCATCTAGGAAAATTTACTCTAACAAGATAATTTAACAAAGTTTTTAATTCTTCTAGGGGCAGAGGGCAAATTTTGTCTCATCCGTCTCTCAGATCTCCTTTGCAAAGTGGGAAAAGTTAGCCTATTGGTTTTTGTACAGATCTTATAATATTTAGATTAAATGCTGAACAGAAATAAGTAATGACCATTAATGCTGCTCAAAGAATTTTTTAAGACAAAATTGATTGGGTTTTTTTCCAATCATTTTTATATTCCTATGACAATTTCTGGCCCTACAATCAGAAGTAATCTCAAGAATTTAGACTAACTTCTGTGATTGATTAATCACATAGTTTCACTAGAATATCTTCCTCAATTTTAAAATTTGGGTTTATTGTACTTACCAACCATAAATAGCCATAGAAAGTTAGGAAGAGGAGTAATTAGATGAGGTCAGTTAGAAAATGGTGGAATATAAATTAATTGAATTGTTATGAGTGTAGTCAGTTACCTCAGTACTTCTTATTCATGGTGATATCTTCAAATAGAAATGGTAAGAAAAATAAGTGTACATATACATGTGTTTTTGTAGAATTTGTAGTTCAGCTTCCACCTTAATAATTGCTTCTAAGACCATTAATAGTCTTCCTGGGTGTGCAGTTTCCCTGTTGCACCCCTCCTGTAGTTGATGTGGATGCTGCAGCTCCAGGGGTGCACTATGGGGATGAAAACAAGTGCATATTGGTGCAAGTTCCCGTGGCGGGCAGGTCTCTAGGGCTCCTCTGGGGATGCAGCATTGCCCAGTCTGTGCAGGGGCATGGAGTCACCCCCAGCAGCACCCACCTGCCTTGCCCTTCCTGCTTCCCTCTCAGTGTCTCTCCTACCTTAAAAATATTTACACCTCTTTTCTATCACTTCTCAAGTCAAACTCCCTGTTAATGTTTAATTTAGTTGTTCATCACCTCTTCCTCTTTAGACACCTCTTTAAAACACCAATTTTTGTGCATCAAAATTATCTGTGTGACCAGCTGGATTTTAATTGCACTTATACCATCAAGGTTCATTACCCAAAGTCTTATTTTCTTCAGCAATAGAGATTTACTCAGGAAATTCCTCAAGTCTCCTAGTATGAATACATCAATTTAAAGAGAATGTCCCCATAGCTATGAGGCAGAACTCTATGTGCTATATAAACAATTCCCCCACAGTGGTGTAAGGGAAGCACCAAAAAACTTTTTCTATATTCTTCCCTAAATTCTGTCCTGGAGAAAAAAAATAGACGAATAATAGAATATTCTTCTTCAATCAATATTTCATCCTACTACTTTCTTCCTGTCTCTAAATTTAAGAAGAAAATGAAGAAGCAATCCACTAAATCCCCTCAATGAAAGGCCTACAGTTGTGTCTGTTCTTTTCAGTGTACAAATTCCTCCTTTTTAGTTTACAGTAAAAAATCCAACCAACCCAAAGGGTCTAGTTTTATCAAAATGGGATATAGTTTTAAAGCTGCATTTGCTTTACATGTTTCTAAAGACTCCAGCAGGTATTAACTCAAGGCCTTCAATCTCCATCCAAAAGTAAATAGGAAGTCACAACAGCCTGGAATAGGAATGAGACTTACTCTTTTTAGCCTGTGATTCTTTCTCTCTGCTTGAATCATGGTTTTTTTTAGTAATTTAGTTGTTCTGATATTACTTTACAGTTTACTATCTCAAAACTGGAAAATATTTTGATGAAGACAATTAGCTTTCCTTAATTACTTTTATAGATAATAGGAAATTTATTTAATCAGATGGTTCATGTCCCCATTGCCCTCTTGGAGAAAAATTGTAATTAATTACTGAGCTATCACTGAGTATAGAAAATGAAATATGCAAAATTATTAAAAATTAATTATATACATATGAAAGATCAAATAACTAGTTTTATATCTGTGTTGTTACTGAACTTCCTTGATTTCCAGATAGAAATTTGAACATTTAATTTATATGTTTTGCAAGATGTCTTGGAATGCCTCCACCACTGAATTAGTTGGATACTCTAATAGAGAATTACTGGTGTTGTACTGTATATAAGCCTTTCATCACCAACTGACCTGTTAAATATTGTCTTAGATCAATCATGATGGAGATGATTATGATTAATTTGTAGACAGAAGTACTAAAGTACAAAAATTGTGTTCTGTGATAACCAATCCTTTGGCAGCAGAAACACAAACAGAATATCTGGAATTGTAGCAGAGAATCAGAGAATCATTTCAGTTGGATAAGACCTCTAAGATTACTGAGTCCAACCACTAACTTAGTGCTTCCAGGTTCACCATGAAACCATGTCCCCAGGCACCACATCTACATGTCTTTTAAGTACCTCCAGGGATGGTGACTCATCCCATTGGTAGATGGTTCCAATGTTGATAAGCCTTTTGGGGAAGAAATTTCTTCTAATACCCATCCTAAACCTCCCCTGGTACAAGTTGAGGTGGTTTCTCTTGTCCTATCACCTGTTACTTGGGAAAAGTTGCTTACAACCCTCTTGCTACAACCTCCTTTTAGGTAGTTGTAGAGAGCAATAAGGTCTCCCCTGAATCTCCTTTTTTTTTCAAACGAAACACCCAGAGTTCCTTCAGTTGCTCCTCCTAAGACTTGTAATCTAAATCCTTCACTAGCTTTGCTGTGCTTCATTGGACACTCTCCAGCACCTCATGTCTTTCTTGTAATGAGGGACCCAAAACTGAACACAATATTCGAGCTGTGGCCTCCCTGTGTTGAGTACAGGGGGAGGTTCACTGCCCTAGTCTTGCTGGCCACACTATATCTGATATAAAGCAGGATGCTCTTGGCATCCTTGGCACACTGCCCACTCATATTCATCCCACTGTTGACCAATACCCTCAGGTCCTTTTCTGCCAGGCAACTCTCCAGGCACTCTGCATGGGGTTGTTGTGACCCAAGTGCATGACCTGGCTCTTGACCTTGTTGAATTTCACACGTGTGGCCTCAGCCCATCAATTCAGCCTGTCCAGATCCCTCTCTAGATCCTTCCTATCCTCAAGCAGATCAACGCTCCCACCCAACTAGGAATTCAGTAACCTAGAGACATAATTTATCCTTTTTCTATTTTACTCAGAGAATCTTGTTTTGAAATCTTTTATTTTTTTTTATTAGTGGCATTACTTATTTCAAGTTATTTTGTTTGGTTTAAAAATGCAGTTTAAGATATGATGTTACTTAACCTCAATTACTCTTTTAATTTTAAATTTATAGTGTTTAATGTACAGGACATACTCATTTAGACATTCACATGAAATTCCATTGTACCTTTAGTTTCCAATTTGAAGAAAGAAAATTTTGTTACTAACATCTGAAGATGCATAATATAATAATTACTTTGTAAATTCTGTTCTTTAACTCTGGCCAAATAAATGTCTTTGTTTTATTGACTAAAAAGCCTCATTTTTTTGTTCAATAAAATTTTTGGTTTAAAGTCATTCCACCAGTAAATAACTGCAGCTCAGCCCTTATACTAATTACATACTCATGATCCTTGATTTTCTAATTTGTTGTGTTTCTTATTTTTTTCTGAAAAAATGGAAAATCTTGAACTATTTCCCAGAATACCCTCACCCTACAGTAGAAACCTGCTTTACCTGAACAAACTGTGCCATAGCCAAGTTTTTCAAAGGTGCAAGTTACACTGCACTAAGCTGACAAAGAAGAAAAAGAAATGTTAACATCCGTGAATCACAGTTCACCTAAGAGCAAACATGACAATATTGTTGACAGGAAATTAAGTGGCTCTGAGACGTTGTGTGAGATGGCACAGACGAATCATCACTAAAATCCAGAGAGCTTCTGTGCATGTCCATTCATCAGAATGGATGGCTGAATTGATAGAGCATATGTTGAATATAAGACAATGACACATGGACCTATACACAGAAAAATGAGCCTTGCAATCAAAGCTTGAACCTCCCCTTGGTGCCATAAAAGAACTGTTATTTAGCTTTCCTGTACTATCTCCAAGTGTACTGGCACAAAATCATTTTGGGAAGATCATCTGCATTTTCAGATCTTGATTATGAAGGATAACATTTATTCAGTTGGTCTGTTCTGATTCTCTAGTGTGTTTCATGTATTTTAATTTTTTGAGACATGGAGGTTACCAAAGTACATTTTCCTCAGTAGTTTCACTTTTATAGTGGCAGCTGGGAACCACAGAAATGTTTTATTATTTGCTCAATGTATAATGCAGGTGTTAGAATATCAATAATATTTTCTAGTCACTTGAGAGACCTGTGTGAAAGGAAGATGAAAGGTACATTGACTGAGTATGAAATGTAATGTAATAAACCAAACAGAAAATGTAGACATTTATCTTCAGTGATTTATGCTTTGAAAAAGATGGCATAATGTATGTGGTCATATGAGGAAAAATTACACCCAATATACATATAGGACTGCTCTTACAGCAGTTTGTACTCTGTCATAACTTGTTTGCTGGTTAACTGAAAATATTTGGGATTAAAAGAGATATTTTATGGTTTTGGTAATATGTCCTAAAAATAAATTGCATTGCAAAAATGGTAAAAAATGTTTTATTTCAAAATAAATGATTGGAAATTATCACTTTGAAAATGCTTACATTGGAGTGGAGACTTTTGTGCTTCTTCTCCATTTATTGAACAGATATTGACCAACTCAATGTGAGTACACAGATTCCACAAAACCAGATCTTTGCTTTCTAAAGGACAAAATAACATATTTTTTTCAGTAGACTATAATAGTTGTTTTATGTCTGCCTTGCTTTCAAAACACTTCTGCAGTCTAATCTACTGAAGTCCATTTCAGGTACTACATAGCAAGAAGAAAAAGACTTTGCAAAGAATTAGTGATAAAAATACAATTTAAGAATTTAATAGCATAAGTTTATTAAAATAAGCTGGTTTTGTGGGGAGGAAACAAAATCTGTACATCATGAACTAATTACATTTTATTTATTGTTATTACTGAGATCTACTTGGTTGTTACTGAATGTTTAAACATATGGTTGAAAAAAATTATGATCATGAGAAAAATTTCATCTTTATGCCAGGGTGAAGAATTTTTCCTGTTTTGCATACTCCTGAAATGTATTGTTTATTAAAATGTCCGTTTGATATCCAGAAAAGCAGAAAGAATACAAAAAAGTCAATCATTACTACATAGTCAACTTGGACAATTTTCAAACACTTCACAGATAAAAGACTCTGAAAAGAGTTTATCATCTAGATTATTAAATCAATATATGTGAATAGCAAGTGTACTCACATGGATTATTTCAGAATTACATATTTATGACAATATTCCATATTCATGGATTCCTGAACTTACAGGTTCTGAGAAATCTATTTCACTATTTTACTCTTAAAAGCAACATACAGGCAATGCAGTTTTTACCGTCAACATTAATCCAAAAGGCATTCCATTTTTTTTAGCATCGCTGGGGATCCAGTAATCAAAGTCCACAAATGCTGGAGAAAAAGCTTCTTGCTTTTCAGGAAAGCTTGAATCAAAATGCATAGAAGACACAGTATGAACAGGCAGGAGAGAAATTAAAAGTCTTGAAAGTTTATAAAATTCTTCAAGTGTAGTTAATTTCCTTTTCTTTCTCCATTTTCTTTCTCAACTCTCTGACAAGAGCTAGTTTACTAAATGTGTTCTTCAGTGTCTATGCTGTACTTATGTTATTTAATATTGGACTGTTTCCAGGACCATCAAGAAAATAGAAATGTAAAATTTGCCATAATTGAGTTCATAGCTATAGATAACTTACTCTAATAAACAATCAATCTCCAAGTAAAAAAAGGAAACTGTTATCAAAATTGAAACCTTGATTGATCTAATATTTTGAACTTTTTATATATTTATATATTATTTGAATTATGATTGTCTGTTTTTCCACTCAGATTGTGAGTTATTATCAGGTTGTTTTTTATATCCAGAAACTACTGTTCAGAAGATTTTCAAGGAATGCTCCTATCCTTAATCTGATTAAATGTTTTTTACATACTCCTGAACATTATAACTTAGATATTACAAACCTAACATTCTAATTTAAATCAAGCATGCATTTCAATAAAATTAAAAAACCTTATATATATAAAAATTGGGAAAAATGTCTCTGTAAGTTTTGCTGTACAAGTAAACTTAGGTTTCTTTTCCTAGCTTATTTTTTAATTGGTCCAAGATACACTGCCTTTGGCTTAGCAGGTTTTTTTACTGTCTATTTTCTAAAGATGTTTTAAAACTTCTGTGTCAAGGATGTCAAACCTTTATCAGAAGTGAGCATCACATATATCCTTTCATATTGACATCTCTCATTAAAGGAGTTCAAAGAGCTTTTGCACAAACAGTTCTGTCTTTGGTAGTTGAAAATAGATTTCATCCTGAAACCTGAAATTTTAAAGGGTGCCCTTTGGACATCTCCTGAGAATCAGGACTGATGTTAACAGCAAAGGCTATCAGCGTATCACAATATAGATCACTCTAAAGAAAGTAATAAAACTAATCAGACTGCTGCACCATCTGTTTTGGAATGGTTTGCTATTATCTATAAAAGAAATTAAAGAAAAGTCTCGTTTTTCTTTCTAAATTATCATGTGAAAAGATAAATTCAAACCGTTTTTCATGTTTGTACATTGTCAGCTAAATGGATCTAAGAAATGAGCAATTCAAAGTGTTCATTATTCCATTGCTGAAGAAACATACGGAAATAAGAAATTGCAAAGTGAGAGAGGAAGAAAGAAGTTAAAAATGAATACAATTCAAAAAGTTAAAAAGCTCACATCAAAAAGTTTATATATTAGGTTTCGTCTGGGATATTAATGACAGAGTGAAGGTAAATGGAGAATAGATATCAATATTCCCAACCTTCACATTGCAAGGGCTTTCCAGGTAATGATTCAGGAAAAAGAGTGAGATCACTGTAAACAAACCACCATTAGTGTAGGTAACTACCAAGATGGAGAGGAATTCAGATTGATGGTGAACAAACAGGTAATGTTTGGAATGGCTAGTGAAAGACATCTTAAGAGAAATAGGCTTTCAGAGCAGAGTGCTGTTCCTAAACTAGCCTTAAAAATATAGCAAACTCTCCTCTGTCATGAGGTCCTCTGTGCACTGCTCTAACAGCGGCCACCTGTAAAGATGCACAGGTACCCTCATGAAGCATCAGTATTATGTTATATGACAATGGTAAAAAGAAGTTACATAATTCTGAACTTATTCTGGATATTACTTGATTTATGGATAAAATTTAAGTTATTATTCTTGTGAAATTGATTTTAACATACATATTTACGGAGATACAAAAGTACGAAATATGCCATTATCCACTAGTCTGTTTTGCCAATCCAAGAAAAAGTACTGCAGACGTATATAACAAAAAATTACTTGAAAGATGGTACAAGGAACTTTGATCTTAGAAATAATCAAAATACAGAAAGAGTTCTATTATGAAGCTAATTTTAACCCTATCAGGTACAAAGCAAAGCAATTTCCATTTTTTCTGGTATCATGACTGATCTTTTATATATTTGCAAATGACAGTTAATTTCTCTACACATCTCCCTACATTTACATGCTCTCATGACATCACATTTACTTTGGAAATAAAGCAATAAAAAATATTTTAAATGGGATAGGGGTTCATCATGGTTGTTTTCAATGAGTTCTTTTGTTTTCCTTTAACATTGTAATTATTACAACCATAATTGGACCAGCTGAGGATTAAGATATTCTCAGGGAATTTTCTAACAGTATCTTCTCTTTAAGAAGGGTACCAAAAGTCCCCTTGTGTAATACTTGTTATTATTCTGTTTTATATTCGAAAAATTTAAAAAAATTAAGGCTAGGTGTACTAAATAGGTTTTACAGTAATGAGCATTGAATTATGCGGCTAGGATCTCTGTACAATGTATATGAAGAATTAGATACTTCTGCTAAGCAGTCACTGACATAAGCAAAGAGAGTTTTACACTAAACAATGAAATATGTTGAAAAGATCAGTAACATATAATTCCTATACCTTTAAGAAATGTGCTTACTGCATTTCAGCCTTTAGGAATGAGGAAAGCTTCTATTTTACATACTTCCATCCATCCAATGAGACAGACTGTCTGCTGGCTAAGATCTGTTCATTTAAATCCTTCACAAGGGAAAGAAATCCTTTCACGCAGCAGGGGAAAGTTGTTAGAATATATGTGAACTGTCCAAGTCCAAAATCTTCTGATAATAACAATTTTTACTTACAAAGTAAATTTTGATGCTATATTTCGAAAGAATCTCAATAATTATTTATACTTCTAATGGTAGCAAATATTTAACGAAAGGTTTTTGTGAATGAGCTCACTTATCATAATTTAAAATATTTTAATCTACTTCTAAACTTCAGCACATACAAACACTAAGTGAAACAGCCTATTATAGACATACTGCATTTACTCTCAGTTCAGCTTCATCCCAGTCCTCACTGTTAATTTTTCTTCACCCATAAAAACTGGACTTAAGGAAAATTTTTCTAATCTTCATATTACAACTGATTGAAGCATTACATAGAACAGAACAGTATATTTATTCATAAAATTCATAAATGGACTAGCAAATAGTAGGGAATAATGATGATGACCATGAGGAGTTGTAGAAGGGTCTCTGAAAATTATCATTAATAAAATAATAGATGGCACTCGGTCCCACTAAATTACAAGTAAAGCATATGAGGAAAGAGTACTCTGAAGTGTATCAGTCTGCTTACCTCGTCCTGCACTTTTTCCTAGATATCCAGTTATGACTAAGTGTCAAAAATATCAGGCATGCTCTCCATAAGAAGAGAAAAAAGAAGAAAACCTGTGATATCAGAAATATGTTCTATTTTTATTTGTTTACCTGTCAATCAACTGCACCGTGCTAAATGTTAATAACTGACCTCATGGAATTTTTTAGCCACCACCCAGGATATAAGCCTAAATGCTACTTAATTAACATTTGGTTGTTGGGGAGCAGCAAGGATCAGCATCTCCACAAGGACTCATCAAACCCAGCTGAGGCTGTGCTCTCACTGAGGACCTCAGTCCCATGGGGGTCTAGACACAGCAGGGAGCGCCAGGTTCTGGCAACAGGATCCATCAACAGCCCCAAACATGGCAAGTGATGAGCCAGGTTCTGAGGTTTTCCAGGGGACTGAACTGGGAGCAAAGGAGATGAGTTCAGGGACCTAAATGGGAGATAATGTGACTCAAGGAACGTGAGTGAAAGAACTTCAAGAAACATCAATTTAACTTCTGATTCAGATGGGATAGATGAGAAGTCGTAGCATGGGCTCAGGTGCTTAGACTAGATCTCAACTCATCCCTTTGGCTTTACATATTTGTTTGGTTTGCTTTGGTTTATGTAGTGTCCATAAAAGACCAAAAGACTTTTTCAGTTTTGCAAGGTATATATGTTAAGTATCTTAAATATCATAACAGTATAGATAGGTATGAAATCACAATAGTATTTGGCATTGATATAGGTTTCCTCAGGATTCAAAAATCAATCAAAAAACTTATTCTGCAAATATATGGAGGTATTAGTAAAACTGACACTTCAAAGATTACTGTCAGTATAAATTTAATTTAGTTTCCACAATGTCAAGAATGAGTAGTCTTACATCTAAATAGACCATAAGAAACCATTTTAAATTTGAAGGAAGTCATATATAATCTTTGTGAGAAGAGGAAATGAAAGTCAAATTCTCGATCCTAGTTGAATTGAAACATCTCAGGAAAAAGTGACAGAATAGATAAAACATTTATATTAAAAAATGCCATGTTGCCTGGGGCTTATTGATAAATACTGCTTTATTAGGCTCAGCTATTCCTGAAGATATACGCATACAACTTTTATTGATTTCCTTCACCTTATATTTTGATAATCATTCAGAGTGCCAGTGCTTCATGATTTTTCATGCTACTAAGTCAAATTGGTCCTACTGAACAGCCATAAAAACTGTAGAATTACTGAATCATTCACACTGGAAGGAACCTTGAGAAATCACTCAGTCAAAACAGAGTCAACAGACAAGAGATTTCAGTCTTTTTTCAGTAGAGTTTTGAAAAACTCAAAGAACTCAACTTCTCTGGGCAACCTATGCAAATTTAAATCAATATGATAGTGAACTAGGTTTGATTTTGGTTTGGTTTGGTTTAGGTATTGTTGTTTTTTTCCCCCAGCTATGGCAGTTGGAACCTCTTTTTCAATTTATGACTCATTTTTTCACTGGATCCTGCCATGGAAAGCCTGGCTCTGTCTCTTTGGTTACATACTTGTAGGTATCAAAAGGCAGCTACTTACTCTTCCTCTAAGTTTTTTTAGTTCTTCAGACAAAATCCCCAAACAACAATTCTCAGTAAGGCAGGATAATATTCCTTGATTTGACCTACTGATTATATTTCTGCTAGCTCCGAATTGAGAAAATTGATGTTTTTTTAATAATTTCATGCTTTTCATCCTTACTTTTCATTTTGCCAAACTCAAATCAAAGCAAGCATGCACAAACACACGCAAAATACTTCTTAATTTCACCTTGAAAACCCTAAGGTTATGCTTTTAAAGTAGCCATTAAAGCTTTGTTGTTGTTGTTCTACTTAGTCTAATAAAATGCATGTCTTCACACAGGAAGACATATAAAATCAAGACAGATTATTGTTAAAAATAACAAAAATATCAGAAAAAAAATGCCCCAAAATATCTTGATGAAATGTTATGTCTAGTCAGAAAAAGAGCAAAACTTCTATTAACTCTGACAAGAGCCATGATTCCACTTCATTGCACCACATCAGGCCTGTGTCAATTCTTTAACATGGTAATACATTACCTTGGGAGCAGCCAGTAGAGAGCTGCCTTCCGTCTAATGTTGATAGGAAAGGACTGGACAAACTAACCCAAACAATGTCCTCACATAATGAGGAGGAGCTGGACCTTGTAAAAAAGTGTCTACACTTTAAGAGCAGCCTTCCCTAATGCAAAAGTTGTGTCCCAGAACCTGTCCTGAGAATGCCCTCTGACAACAGCAGGAACTAAAAGATGAAAAGGAGAAGGCTGAAACATTTTCAGTCTAAGAAAGGAAACTGGACTGCCAGGAAATAACACTAGCCTAAGGCCAAAGTTTCCATTCAAAATCCATTTATTTTAGTGATGTGTTTTAAAGTATTTTTACAAATACACTTTATTATTACAGTATTTGAAGACATATTCATATCATAGTTTGTATATCTGATAACTTCCACATTAAAACCAGAAGAAAGAAGAAAAAAATCAGTTAAGAGAAAAATGCTCAAGAAAAACCCAAATTATGTAAGGACATTTGCCTGTGATGCTTTATCAGATAATAGGCAGAAATGTAATTTTATTTCCATTTGATATCCAAATCTCCTGTTATGCAGCTAGCCCCTTTGTTATAACCTGCTCTTTATGTCCAGTTACCTACTGTTACTGCTACAATCTATATAACAGAAGAAACTCTCTGATGGCACAGCTGCTGCTGAAGAGAAAGGTGGCTGAAGTCATTATGTTAATGGGATCACTAATTTCTTGTATAAACATACCTTTAAGCTGTTGTGTTTCTTCATGTGTCAGTAGGTGGGTCAGTGAAAAATCTTGAGCAAAGTATGAAAATGTTACTATCTCTGTTGTTATTTATTTGCATTTCAACAGCACCTACAAGCCACATTAAGCTGAGACCCTGGTATTTGAGGCAAAAAAATACCCTGTCTCTTTATGAAAGCCTATATAATCAGATAACAGGACCTTAGTCTGCCACTTTTCTTCCCCTCAACTTTGCTCTTATGAGACCCCACCTGGAGTACTGCATCCATTCTGTATCTGGGGTCCCCAATACAGAAAAAGTGTGAACCTGTTAGAGCGGGTCCAGACAAGGGCCATGAAAATGATCAAAGGGCTGGAACACCTCTGCTATGAAGAAAGGCTGAGAAAGTTGTAGTTGTTTAGTCTGGAAAAGAGAAGGATCCGAGGCGATCTAGATAAAGGGTGGTTGTATGAAAGACAGAGAAAAAATTTTTACCAGGGCCTGTAGTGATAGGACAAGGGACAATGGCTTTAAACTGAAAGAGGTTAGAATGATATTGAGTATAAGGAATAATTTTTTTATGATGAGTGTGGTGAGGCACTGGAACAGGTTGCCCAGAGAAGTTGTAGCTGCCCCACCATTGGAAGTGTTCAATGTTAGGTTGGATGGGGCTTTGAGAAACTTAATCTACTGAAAGATGTCCCTGCCCGAGAGAGAGGGGTTGGACTTGATGATCTTTAAAGCTCTCTTCCAGCCCAAACCATTCTATGAGTCTCTAGTTCTGTGAGTCTATAAAAAATAGATAAGAAATCACAAAGACATGGTGAGATAATTAAAATGTTTACCTAAAAGAGTAATATACCATATTCATGGTATATTCATATATCATATGATAAGGAAAAAAGATTTGTTTCAACACTAAGGAAAGGAAAGCATCATTCCTAGGCCCATGAGATATATACCATCTCTCAAAAAAAGTCAAGAGGCAGGAAGGATATAGCACTAATTCATACATGTGCTGAGTCTGGTACTCAGGCAATATATCCCTGGAGACCTTTTTACATTTCTGCAGATAATGTCAACTTCTGTGGTTAAATTCCTCCCGTAGAGAAGGACTCAGGTTACCCACCAGGTCATTGATCACTGCAAATATGTATAGCTGGCCACATGATGTAGCTCCTGCCACAAAGCCTTTGTTGAATTGTCCACATAGAGTCATGGATTGCTTATTCTTGTGGTATATATTTATTGATGGTAAGAGGCTGTCACGGTTTTTGCCACAGAGTATGAATAAAAGTTCAACTTGGAAGTCAATTTGTCTAAAGCTAAGTTACATGATATCTATATCTGCCTCTTAACAAGGGTGCACTGTATTTTCTTATGGGCCCAGTTGTCTGTTAGTATGTGCCTAATTGTTATTATATTCATATTCAAAACAAAGAGATCTTAGCCTCAATTCTCTGGAAGACGGCAGTTACAGCAACAAGAAATAATCAATCTCTTCTTTAGACAAGACCTCCAAACCCTTAGAGCTTTTGCAGTCATATAACTTCCAATTAAGCTTTCCAGAAAAATAGGCAGGAAGCCAGGACAGACCAGCCATAGTCTACTCTCAGCAAGAAATGTCACTTAGGTAAACAGCACTTCAGCACTCATGGGGGTTTTTTTTTGCATATTTTGAATATTTACAGTGTGATGTACTTGCAGAGCACATCACAGCGCTTTAGACAGCAAGTGCGAGAAGCTCAGGTAACCTAAGGCAATTTCCATATCCAAAGATGAGCCCAATGTCCTTGCCAAACACAAGCGGAAATCTTTATTGTGGCAACTGATGATCCTTGGGTCTCTAATGGTTTTAAGTGCATGTTAAGCAATGTGCAAACACAAGTATGTGTATAGACATGATCCAGAGGGTACCATGAAAGTAACATTGGCACATATTCTCTGCTAATAATCTCACTTTTCTTCATTCTACCTACACTTAAGGTTTGGATTTCAAAGGCTTCATTTTTTGCTCTTCAAAGGTAAGATCTCATATTTTCATTGTATAGCACCCTACCAAGAAACTTCTGCAGCAAATTGTAATTCCAGTTAAGTAAGGAAGACGCAGATATGATGACCAGTCTCAAAACAGATAAGGAAAAACATGAAGGAAAGTGACAACATAGTGTGATTACAAACAGCTTAAAAAGAAACAATCTCATAAGAAAAAACAAAAAACCAAAACATAAACAAATGTAATAAGCAGATCAGAAGAGACTGCAATTGTCTGTACTTGGTTTTATTTTTAATAATTTTTAAGACTGAAGTTGTTCAGAGATACACTAGGTAACTCTGAACAAAGGACCTTGTGTGCTAAAGAACAGCAGTGCTTCATGGTGTTTTTTCCAAAGTTATTTTACACCATTTCTCATTGATCCCCATGGGAAGACTGCCACATGAGTCAACATTCAAACTAAGCTGCTTAGAGTTAGTCGGACCACTCTGGTCTGTGCTGACATTCTTCCTTATGTATTTCATTTAGCTCCTGGCTAGTTTCAGCATTTGCAATCATCAGTAAATCCCCCTAAAACTGTATGTTAATATCTCCATCTTTGTTCCATTCATCTTTCAAATTCACCTTAAAATATGTTTGAAAAGCAACATATGTTGAATTGTTTCCAAGCTCCTCTTAGGCACTGAATGTGAAAAGTACTAAACTGTAAGTAAGTAAGAATTGCTCAGTCCAAATACAAAGGTATTCTGTGAAATTACACCATTCAAGCTTTTGGAAGCATCTAAAAGATACATGGATTCAAAGACTTAATAGTGGCATATCATTCTCTGACTCAGTAGCTCTGATTATGTGAGGTCAGAAAGAAAAGCAGACAGGCTGAAAACCAGTAACAGCTTTTTACATAAGCTTGTTTCCTTGCAACTTACTGAAAGTGAGTTGTAAGTAAGCGGAGAGCTCTCTGCTTACTGCAATGAGAGATATTGGACTTTGCAGTGGCAAGGCAATATGCTTTATGCATTTGAAACTATTGCATTTGGTCAGTTCCCATTTTCTGATAGCTGTCTTGATAGGCCAGCTGGTTCATTAATAGTGCAAAATTGCAACAAAAGGAGCAATGAAACAAATTGATAGCCAGCAAAATGCAACAAAAATATATGCATGTCTCTTTCTGTGTATTCTTTATTTTTTCACTGACATTTTACCCTCTTAAACTATCAGACCAAGAAACTGTACAACAAAACACTCAGAGAGCTCGTTAGGAATCTGGTCAGAGCCTGTTGCTGGTGTGCCTGAAATAGGTAAAGTAGTTCTGACGTCGTGTGAGGTGACCTAAGCAAACTGCCAGATCAGCATTCCCTGCTCATGTCAGCTCAGTGATTGACAGTTTGAATGGTTCTATGGTGTCTGTCTAACAATAATTTAGGGAACACTATCTGCAGTTTGGCCCCACACTGATTATTAAATATTTATTTTTTTAATTATTAATTGTAATTATTAATTAATTTCCAAGCTTCCATTTGATTTTAAGAATTGCTGGTAGTGTCTGAAGTAAGTCCACTTTAACAATCCCCTCTGGAAATACTGTCTGTTTCTTTCAACTCAAGTCAATATCCTTGGCTGGCTAATTTCCACAGATGAAACTGTTTATTCTTCAGGTACTTTCACTGTAGGAATGTAGTACAGTTCTTGTTGTCTCTCCTTCTGAGAGAGAACAAGAAAGCCAGTTTCTCACAAAGGCTTTGGCTTGTCTAGACTCAAATTGATATAAAATTCCCTTTTATTCAGGCAATTTATAGCATTGGCATTTTTCTGACCAGAGCTCAAAAAATTATGAACATTAAGTCAGCCTGCTACAGCTATGATAACTATTTACTTATATACAAAATATAATCCATCATACTTTGCATTTCACAATCAGTTGTTTGCTAAGCTTTCGCACTTTAGACAATTACAGGTAAGTTGGATACATTTAACCACGCTACAAGTCAGCTTCGCCTTGTTTGGAAATAATAGATCAGTCTCAATTGCTTGAAAAGATAGTCTTGAATACTTCCTTGTGTTTTCTCAGGCTTGTTAATGCCTTCTGGTTTTCATTTCATTTCATGTCCAGAAATTATACGCTTTACTATGCAAATATCTTTTGTATTTTAGACATTCTCACCAAGAGACGCACCTACTCATCTACCATTAATAGACATAAATTGATGGAGAATATGATATTACGAAATGTATTCAATACATATGTTTAGAGGTATTTCATACAGTAGTTTTAAATCAGTTTCTGCCTTGATTTTCTTACTTCCTTCTCTGTTGCTTAAATCTACTTTGAGGCCTCACTGAAGGTACGTTCCTCAATTTCAGAATCCCTGTGGATTTAGACATTATTATTGGAGAGTTCTGGGTCTTTTCCACCAGTTTGTCTCCTCCCACATACTGGATCAGTTCTGAGACATATGAAATTTGATTTTAGTGGAAACTGTCATTTGAAACAAATCATGTTATTTAGGATCATGAAATTCCTATTTTGTTCAATTTATAAAGACAGCCGAATCCCAAAACTTAAAGATCCCAAGCAATACCTTTACATCCAGACTACTGGCTATTTTAGTATGACTAGTAATTGTTACAGCTGACACTGGTTCAATCTGTATTAAATAATTGAACATTCAATGGGACTGAGAGAGAGAAGGAGAAACTGCAAATCTGATTGTACAGCTTGTTGGTTGGTGTTCTCTCCTGGGATACAGAAGAATCAGGTTACAAGTTTCTGCTCCAAAATCCAGTTTAATTATTTATACAAAGAGAAATAGCTTCAATTGTATCCTAAGAGGAGTTCAAACGGGGATATCCAATATCTTGAAGATTAGGGTACTCCCCTGGGATGCTGGGAGATCTCTCTTTCAATTCCTGTGACAATGAATATTTAATAATTTATATACAGTAAAATTACTTCAAGACAAAATCATACCAGAATATCCAGCCCCTCAATGGTTTAGACACTTATTTGTAATTCAAACAGACCTGATTTCCACCCTCTGATCAAAACAGAACTCTAAATCAGGAAGAACAAATACTTAAAACAGATTCTTCTCTCCTAGACAGGTGTTTTGTTCTCTGGTCTTCTGAGTAAAATAAGTTCATACTCTTTATCTGCAGGTTTTGTGGAACAGAAAATTTTTTGGAACTGACTTGGAATTGGATATTTATTTCCTGAAGAGGATTCTTTATTGAGAATATAGATATAGATATACACACACATACCAAGTGTTCTCGATACGTATCTCAGAGTGCTTCCATAACTTGGCATTCCCATCTTGGGTAGCTCAAAGCTGTTATCTTTTGTGAATACTACTTGTACTAGTTCTCTATTCTATGCATAAGAAGTCTGGCCTTCAAAGCTGCAACCCGAAGATATAGTACACTGCAGTGTTCCTAAAGGTTATAAGTCTTAAAATTCAACACTAGACAACAGCATTTGTATGTACAAGAGAAGAAAGAAAATACTAATTTGTATACAAATTGCTTGTACATAATACTAATTTGTATAGAAATTGCTTATACATCTGTGTCATGAAGAAACAAGGCTACTTCAAAATAAGTAGTGATATAGATTAGTTCTGATTGGCTCCAGGAAAAATATTTTACTTAAATCTATTCTCTTTTTAAATGTATGGAAATGCTTAAAAATTAAAAGTATATTTAAAAGTTCATAAAAATAGAAGTGATAGAAAACCTATGCCTTTCCTGCCATTTCATGGCTCATTTAATCCTTATTAGTTAGCCTTTATAAGGTAGATTCATTTTCACAGTACATTTGATATATCTGCAAGCATTCATTAGTGCATAAAGTAAATAAAAGCACCAATGACCTTATTAAACACTGGAAAACAAAACAAAATAAAACAAAACAAAAAACCAAAACAGTATTGCCTAAGGGGGAATTACTTTTCTTTCTCTACAGAATATTACTTTTTAGAGTGTTAAATTCATAGTATGCATGAGTCAATGAGAGTC
>JAOXNG010000001.1:23211437-23222725 GCA_028566535.1 Scolopax minor | reverse complement strand
TGAGCTCTGTCTTTTAGCCAGTTTTCAATCCACTTAACTGTCCATTCATCTAACCCACACTTCCTAAGCTTAGCTATGAAGATGCTGTGGGAGACAGTGTCAAAAGCTTTGCTAAAGTTAAGGTAGACAACATCTACCACCCTCCCCTCATCTAATAAACCTATAAAATGTATTTTTCGTTTACAACCGTTAAAAAAACCCTAACACTTGTTTGTAGGACAAAAAAAAGTGCTTTAACATATTTTTCCCTCTTACATGCCTATTGTCATATGTCACAGCAAGTATATAGCTCATTTTCTTGCTATTCTTCATCTATTCTGTAACACTGTTTTCAAGCTACATGTCTATCACAGGCTTTCATCATCAGAGAAGCAAAAAATGAAACTGCAGTACACAGACAATTAAGGTGGATTTGATTTCAATACACAATATGTTCACATTCATTTTCAAAGATTATGTCATAACATTCTGAGAATGATCTCTTTTAGAGGTTTACTCTGTGACCTCCTCTCCATCCATCAATTATATGTTTTAGTATCCACTTCCTAAGTGGATACTAAGTGAAGTACCTGACTAAGTGAAGTACCTGAAAGATGTATTTACACATCTTACCAGCACAGCCAGCAAAGTGTTGTCTGAACTGAACACATTCATTGTGAAGCTGGCTAGAACTAATTCATGAAGATGAGTCTAAATACTGCCCTTATAGCATTTTACAAACAGATCCAGACAGCCATGTCCATTGCATTCTGCATCTATAGATGTAGAAAATAGATCTCCTGAAACTGGACATTTCTTTCAACTATTGGAATAGACCTTGATGTTAAAATATGGTCAGTAGTTGATATCTTTCTTATTTAAGCCTTTAATCTTTCACAGAACTTGAAGGGAGGTTTGTATCAAGTAACTGTAGTTATCTGTAACTTATGCATCTATTCAGTGTCAGTCAATTAGGTCACCTTTCTACTGCCTTTCAGAGATTCACAAGCAGACCCAGCAGGGAAAGGCCTTCATGGTGTCTTTTGTACAGCCCAAGACTGATATCAGCTATTAGCTTCTGGGGAAGGACATTCCCAACATGTCATCACTTCAACCTTAAAAGCAGAGGCAAAGTAGTAGTATATCCAAAAGTACAAATACCTATGTTGCTACAAACACTGATTTCAATTCCTTTTTCCTGCCATGTTCCATCATGTCCCATCATTCTTTCAGGACAAAATTCTTTCTACTATGTTTCCCCCTACTTAAGTACCTCTCTCCATGAAACTCTTGAAACTCTCTGAGATCTGAGCTCAGTATGCCTGACAGATTTCCTCCTGGAAATCTGGTTCAGTTCCTTTAGATCCTTCAAGAGAGCACCTTCAGGTTCAATAGCTGCTTGTACCTGTATGACTAGCAGGACAGTGGCACACCCACTGGAGCTTCCTTTGAAATTTCTCACTAAATCTATGGCTTTACTTAGTTTGGAGAGTAAGATTAAACAGACGTCACAAGATACGTATAGCCAGATCCCTTTCCGAGCAATACTAGATTATAAGATTCTTACGGAGAGCCAAGAGGATAGTCAGTTTTGCTGAGCATCGTATATGCTATGGTATAGGACAGCATACACATGAAAGAATAAGACCTCATGATAAAACTGGAAATATGAACAGAACTTCAGTGACTGAATAATTTTAAATCAAAACCATAAAAAGACTGTTAATTTTCCTTGTGCTAGACTATTCCACCAAAAGGAATTAAAAATTGGGCAGCTAGTTTATATTTAAATACCCTTTAGATGAAGTTGAGTTTGGGAAAAGATCTTCACAAAACCATTTTTATTTGTGGCTTGTTGTGTAATGTATGGGAGAAAACCAGTCCTTACTTCCCCAGTTTAAGAAAAGGGAAGATCCTCATAAAGAGACACATACTTAACTGTGTAGTTTGGGAGAAGCAGGTCACTAATGCTTTTTAACAGCACCAACCATGTTAATTCTTTAAACTGTTTGGTAGAAAAGTTTGTTAACAACTTGAAATAAAGATGACGACCTATTACTAAATAAGCATCGATTATATCACCCAACATATAGTTCAATGAGGGGTTTGAGGTTGAGTTGGAGGTTTTTAGGTTTTTGTACTCCTGTACTCAGGAGCAAATTTTTCCATCAGTAAAGTGCTGAAGGGATTAATTTTTTAAAAAAAAATGAGAGGAGGGAAACCTGTGATTCACATAAAGCAAGCTGCAGCCTCAGAGGTAAAACTGTGTTTCAAGAATGAAATTCCAAAATCTGTAACTCTTGGTAAAATTACTGTCCATTTTGGCAAAGATTTTTTATTGTTCCCATATTTACTGTCACATTGAATAGCTCCCAGGTCTTCACAGCTACATGCAAACTGACTTCTTAAGGAAGCTGATAATAACTAATAGAAAAAATTTTTAAAAAGTAAGTCTCAGATCAAAAGCACAGAATTCAATGAAAGAGAACTTGTATTTAGCAAAATTGTTTGCTATTTTAACCAATTTCAAAATTCTTGTGCTAAGTAATTCCTCTGAAAATTATAAAGTTAACATAACATACTCATACTATGATATACACATAAAAGCTAAAAGTTGCCACAAATACTGTAATAAAGAACTAAAATAAAGAATCTTAAGGTGCTAGGATTCATTTCACTGTGAAATGATAGACCTAGTTGAAATGCATGGGAAAATAATAGTTTCTTTTAATGTCAATGAATTATACATTGACTTGATCTGAAAGTTGAGACATTTTTGTTCCAGGAATGCCTGCATGAAGCCTTCTTGAATTTAACTTCAGTGGCTATTTCAGACAGATTCTTCTTATCATATGAATGTTTGCCTGTTTCAATTGTGCAATCTCTGTAAATAGAGATCAGTTTGCAGAATGTCCTTCCTTGTGTCTGGAGAGAAGTACGACCATTGCAGCTGCTACCATCCTTCATGCTATCATGATAATCCTAGCTGGTTTTCATTACAGACTTCCTTTACTGGGCATTTGTAGTACCCATGAGAACACTACAAACTGAGAAGTGTCAACCACAACTTAACAATAGTTCTTTTCACAAAGGCATCATGTTCTCTGAAAAAGAACAAATTGTGCATTTTATTAAATGTTTTGTATGTGAGTTATGGGTGTGAGGGTAATAACTACTGGATGAGACTAGCAGAATTCACCTGTAAGATCTCCTCAAGATTTTTATCTGTATATCTGAGACAGCTTTGCAAATGGACATGGTCACACTGCATCCACCTTGCAGATGACTAAAGTGCAGAGTAGTTACACAATGCCTAAGAGCAATGTTAGGACTAGAATATTTACCACATAGCTTTTAAAATTACCAAATACATACATGTACTGTATGACACCAACTTAAGCCTCTCTTTAGAATCAGTGAAGACAAAGAGACTAAACTATCCCATCTACTTCACATATCTAATTCAGTATATAAATCACCCTGTAGAGTTGCCTTGCAGAGGGAGCCTACACAACTAGATTAGACTGGATATGCAGTATTCAGATAGATAAAGTTATTTGATGACTTCTGCTACAGAGTTTTTCAGTCCTTCTTTGATGCAGTAGCCAAGATGTAGTATTAGTTTGGCTGCTTGTATATTTATACTTACTGACTGAATATTGAATGGTAAATTGTTTAACAGTTAGGATAAAATGAGATTGAAAGTATGCATTTGTACTTTATTTCATAATTTGCCTCATGCATCACTAACACATTCTTCTCTTTTAATGATATTAGGTAGATGTATGTCTAGTAAATTTCTGCCATCTATTTTCTCATCTTGATCATTTAAAAGTCACTATGAAGGATAGTGGGCTATAAAAATAGATTTTTTGTACATGTGTTTTCAATGTCAAATGAAGCTTTTTGGCATGCCTCATGAGTCCAGTATAAGTGTTATTTGTCAATGTGAGAAGTGAATCAAAATCAGCAGGAAACAGAAAACTTGCAATAAGAAACTGTCAAGAAAAGAGCAAACCAATAACAATTGACCAGTAGTTAATGAAAATGGATGGAAAAATGGAGAAGAAAGAATTGACACAAGAAGACTGCTCATACTAAGAATAAAAAATGAAGTAGCATTGTTTATCTTCATTTGGCTACCTATCTTAAAGTATAAGCCCCAATGCTGACACCGGTAGAAAGGAGAAAATATGAACTCCTTGCAAACTTGGTCTGTACATGACATTGACTCCTATTCTAGAATCTTCTACTATCTTTCTTCTTTTTCACTTTAAATAGTTATTTCTTACATGTGTGTCACAGACACACACACAAACTCAATCGCTGCAAAAAAAATCAAACAAAACTCCAAACCTAAAGCTTTTTTGGGTTTCACTTAATTTTTTTAAAGAAAGATCTATTTAGCTAAAAAAAGAAAGTAGTCCAGCTCAAGAATAATTTTGTAAATTTCCTTTTATCTCTTCCTTTTTTTTTAATTTAAATTTCTCACCTCTCTCATCTTGCCAAACGTTTTTATGAGTATAGTTACAGTGAATTATTCAAAGAGGTAAATCACTTAGAAGCTGTCATTATCTACAGCCAGTTTGCTGAGAGTGTAACTATTTTAATGTAAAAGTCCCAGCAGTGATAATCGTTAAACCTAAAAATACATTTGGTTCTAATGCTTCATGTTTCATGTGACCTTATTGTTTCCCCAAACAATTAAAAGAAAAATGTGTTTTCTTTTTCTTCCATACTGAGTATATAGTGTTATCTCATTTATCAATTATTCAATTACTTTGGATCTGAAGAAATATCTGCAATTTTGCTTTTCCTCGGTCTATTATTTTATGGCTGCCAAAGATCAGTAGAAAAGGCAAACAATGAAATCACACTGTTTTATAATTTACCAGCTGCTGCAGAACTACTCTAGTACATTTTTCTTACTGGTGTGTTCTTACTCACCATTTATCTTGATATTAAATGATCATATAAATGATCAAAAACCAAGACCTACATCAGAAATATGGTACCTATTCCTTAAATACACATCAGGAATAAAGGCTTATTGTGAACTAATATTCTTGGAGAAATAAGTCCTCATTCTTTAATTACTCTTAAAGTGTATTCATTCTTGCATTGACCGGAAAATGCCACTACCTAGGATTTATGATCCACATGTAAAGATCTGATAGATAGACACACTTCCCTTCATCTCAGTGATTTACACAAGGCGAATACTATGTCCAAAACATGGATTAATCTCAACTTTTTCTCTAAAAACTTTTAGGATCTTGTCCCAAAAGGACTATTAACTCAAAAATTAATCAGGTATGTCCTCTTACTGTTTTTTAAGGAGACCATAATAACTACCACAAAATGCTTCTGCTGAAATACAGAATGCATCTCTATTCCCAATGGAAATCAAAAATTACCAAAAAAAATAAATTTTGACACACTGAAATTATATTATCGGATATTAGCAAATCTTCTTTAGAGTCACTATTAAAAAAAAATCAGCACTTTTAAAAATATGACCACACGAGGTATAATTCATCTCACCTAGCTTTTGCTGTTAAAGTTAGGCATTTTTTATGCTTAATGCCGTAATTTATATGGTCCCTCAAGAAGCTGCCTCCAGAAGTTCATTCATCCTACCAAAGATACATATTTTAGGACAGTATGAATCATCCTCTAAAGATGCTTATGTTACCCTGTCTACTTTGGAAGGAGACTAGATGAGTAGCTGACACAGCAATTCAATGGCTGAAGTTATGAGAGATGAGTGCTATTTCCAGTAACTCTTCTACCTTCCCATTAGAATCACAATCTGAAATATCTGTAGTATTTTAGGCGATAAACATATAAATGTGTCAACTCTGAATCAGAAGTTAATTTACATTTGATTTAACATTTAATGTTAATGCTTACAATTACTGACCTTTTGATACATAGATTACTTTCTTGTACTACAAAATGTATGTCCTGACCATTTATGTTCAGTGATTAACAACGAATTTTGTTGCAGATTTATGCTCCAAGTTTATAGTTTTTCACTCAATTACTCATGACTTTGCCTTCCTCATATTTGGTAACTGTTGCTGAAAATGCTTGTCTGTTTGGGGTTGTTTGGGGTTTTTTGAGGTTTTGGGGTTTTTATTATTTTATTTTGGTTTGGTTTATTTTTTGAAGATTTTTGGGGGTGGGTTTTTTATGGTAATCATTTAAATAACTTTAGCTGTCTATATTTGAAGAAAATAATACTATTAATACAGCAAGTATTAGTCTGCTAACAGTAATTCAGTGGAAACTAGTTTCTCATTTTTTTTTTCTGAAAGATAATTCCAGTTTTTTTCTTGATGTTGGTAAAGCAAAACATATCAAGAGATCCCATAGTAGACTGTACTGTAAAAACTTTATTTAATAAAACCAACACAAAGAATTAACAGTTTTCCAAAGTTAGATAAGTAGTCTTGCCATTCTATTCTGACCTGCTGTATAAAGTCAATAAAATCTCGCCCAAAAATTCCTTCCATTTAGTTACCCTCTTCTGCATAGCTTTAGGGCATAGTTTTATGACATCCAACGTGGTTTTAATGGCAGCCTAATGTAATCTGGCTTAAAAAAAAAAAAAAACAAAACCAGAAACAAACCACCAAATGTATTTTATTTCAGACTGAACTTCAAGGATAATAACATGAATTCAGAAGAATGAATTGGACTTTTACCATTGTGCCTATCAGATTAGTATCTCTACAAACAAACTTTCCACATACATAAAGCCGCGCCAAACAATTATTATTTTCCTCCTAATGTATCAGAAGGTGGAAGGGAAGGACTATGGAGGTGATCATAGTCTTCAAACAGGCCATATGTCAAACTACCAAAAGTTTTACCAATAGAATGAAATTGGTTCAAAGATCTCCTTTCCACTTCCTTTCCCTTTATATATCAAAGACACATGCTCATAATTCTGATGTGGTACGCTGATAATCACTGAGAGTTTATGAATCACGAAAATTGATTTTGTTTTTTACAGGTCTGCAGAAAAAGCATTGGTTTCTACTAAGTTTCATACACCTGCACTATACAGATTGGCTTATACAGCACCATGTTTTCAATTGCCAATGAATCATGCATAGAGGTATTTTAGGGAGAAGCTCTGAAACAGATTTTTCCTTTACTTTTTCTGTCCTCCATTTAGCTAATAATGATTTTCTGCCACAGAGTTTCTAATGAACTGGAAATCAACCTTTTTCCCTTTATTTACCTTTTTCTTCTACATAGTACATTAGCATTCTCAAATTACATTTAGATA
The DNA here is from genome assembly GCA_028566535.1 of Scolopax minor. NCBI lineage: Eukaryota > Metazoa > Chordata > Aves > Charadriiformes > Scolopacidae > Scolopax > Scolopax minor. The sequence goes on along the minus strand of JAOXNG010000001.1, from coordinate 23,215,446 downwards.
TGTGTAGGGCAGAATATTATTTGCATTCAGAAAAGAAAGATTGGAAACCATTTTTAGTGACAGAAAAAGACATAGCCATTCTTTTAAAATGTTTTTCTTAGTACAAGGTTATTCTACTCCTATAACAATTGTTAAAATTAGAAAAGCACTCTCTTCTAGTCTATTGTCCTTACAATGGCTACTGTTTAGGATTTAGTATGTTTATTCCCTGCACCAGTTAGCAATGAGGATATGTTTGTACTTTGCCACAAACAATTGTGTACTGCAAATATACGTAAGCTATGATTATATTGCTAACTCAGATACTATTAGCAAACCATACTGAACAGTCTGGATCCCAGTGAATTGCAACTGGTCAGCCAAACTACACAGGAAATGTTGAATCCTGAGCTGTCACAAATTACAGATAGATGTATGTCAGCTATCTATTTTAGATCTTACCTGATATAGTTACTTCAAACTATCAACATAGCAAGGACAGGCAGGTAAAAAGAGATAGCAAGAAATCAAAGCTGCTTACTGCTGTAGGAGCTGACTGGAAAATATCTGTGGTATTATAGAATTACAGCTGTATTTTCCGAATTCAATGGTGACAAGAAAAAATAAGTTTTATCTATTATTTATAGTGGAAAAAACCACTAAAATTTCCAGAAAATCCAGAACAAATGAAGATTGAGCCTTAATGTATTCAGAGGTTTTATGTATTCACTGGCAGAGCTAAAAACTAGTCTGAGAATATGAAAAGTAATCACTACATATAAAGGTAAATTAATTCAAAGGCTGTTACATCTTAAATGCAGCAAATCTTCAAAAAGTAATGCAAAGCTCTTGTGTGTTTAAACTATACTGCAATTTAATTTTAGTAACCTTCAGAATACTGTTTATCTCAAATAAAATTTGGGTTTTTTAGTGGTCATGCTCTGAAAAAGGTTCTTGCTATCATTTGCTGGGGCTGTTTTGTATTTAAGAAAAGTTAAAAGAATTAACCATTAAAAGTAAATAGCTTTCATCTGTTTACTGAAAAAATTAAATATAGATATTATAAAATTGTATAACATTTTCAGTGTACTAAGTGCAATATTAGATTTTAATGTGGTAAAATTAATTCTAAAATTTTATACTTACTATGGCATACTGCCTTTAGTCTCTAGTTGCAGCTCCCATGGTTATCAATAACTGTATAGTTAAGCAGGAAACAAAAATACTTCTGAGATATATTTCTCAGAAATTTAGATTTTATTTAGGTAATGAATACATTACATTATCTAAATTAAGTAATGTACACATGGTCTAAATTAATTACTAAAAAGAAATTGATTACATTGTATGGCAAGCTCTTGCTTACTTGTAAATAACAGATAGATTACTTTAGTAATCTTTTGTGCCAAGATATACAGACTTTACTCCCTTTGTAGACTGTGATACTTTTAAAAGTATCTATCATAAATAATTCCTGTATGGGAAAAATATGGGTTTTCTTTGGTTTCACGTTGGTTTTTGTTCTTTTGCTAATGCTCAGAAAAATCAAGCACTAATATCCTAGAAAAATAAATAAATATTCTATTAAACACTGATGAGACCACTTAATTGAAAAGAATATCAGAGTTTTGAATTTTTTCTCTGTTTTGGAGTAGGTACAAATTTTACATTTTTTGTTAGTTTTCTGTACATTATTTTACTACATAGGATGCAATGCAAAAAGTTTTCAAACACTGAGCCATAGAATTACTATATTTGATAATACTGAAACTGATGCAAGAAGAAATAAAAGGAAATAGGCTACACTCACAGCTTCTAAGAATATTTAGTTATAGTATCTTTCATAAAACAACATTTAAACAATTTTTTTTCTTCAGGATCCTAGTTGTTCTTGTCAATGAAATTTTGTTAGGTCAGATGCCTTCGGCAATAACTATGGCCTCTTCTGGTGTCAGTAAAGGCTATGCAATTCCTGTGGCCATAGAGGTTCTGCAGTATTGTTTTTAACAGGAAAGGTTAACCACAAAGTTTAGATAAATTTTTTATCTAATCTTGTTTCTGGTATTATATACCATCAAATATTGAAGAGATTTCTACCCAAGGCAATGCTGAGTGCCAATTTGGAATGGCAGATAAATGAGTTAAGCAGTAAGAAAATAACGTTAGTCAGCATAAGTGACTTATACACCAGAAACTTAAAATTTGTAAGACGAATGTATTTTGCTTCTGTGGGTATTTTGGATTCACTGAAGGACACAATGTAGAGGCTAACCTGTGAAACAGAAATAGATACGTGTTGTAAATGGCAACAGTGAACACTAATACATTTAAAATATTTTATACACTGTTCTGCCACCTAGAAAAATATTTATATATTCCCTTTGTTGAATAGATCTGTGAAATATAATATATAAATATTAAGCATTATTTGAGTTATGACATATTTACTTCAAGAATTATTGTGTACTTCTGTATTAATCAATTCATAAAATGAGTCTTTGGTTTAATTCTCATCTGTATTTAAATGATGTGGTACCTTACAAATTGTAAGACCAAATATTGCATGCAACTGACCTGTTCATTTCATAGGATCATGTTCATCATCTTTAACAGCAACAAATGCTAGCAGAGAGAATTATTCATTAATAGCTCTTTAAAAGGGTCGACTGCAACTAGGAAACTGTAAGTAGAGTATTATCTTATACATAGAGGATATTGTTTTGCAATCACTTGTTAAAGCATCAGCATTAGGCATTCACAATGCCTAATTCACAACAGGATTTTGCTGGAGTGTTCAGAATGTTTTTTTATTCACAGTCTTTCTGACAAATCATTACATTAGAGTTTTGACCCTTGGCACATCTCATTTGAAATTGCAGCAGACAAGGACAATGCTACACATTCAGTTTTATTATCTCTTTCTATCTTTGTTTTCAGTTGAAGTCTTTTAGTTTAAACTTTGAGACCTAGTATCACAATGACAGCTTTCATACACAGGCACATCATTTTTAGCATATGTTCAGAGAAAGGAGGAATTTTTTGATCAAATATGTATTTTAAGACTTTCTAGTTTTTCAGATAAAATTTATACTCAGATTAATAAAAATCTGAGAAGCTAACAAAAGGAAGAAACAAAGAAAGAAAGGAAAACTAAACTTTTGAAAACTAAGCACAATTAGTATTTTCAGTTATTTTCCCCCTTCTCTCCTTCATCTTAAGAGAAAAGATGTATAGAAAATGGCTCTAATGTTTTCTTTATTGTGGCAAAACTAATATATACAGATTGCATTTACATTTTACTCCCAAAGTTATGAGTTCATTGGTCATTTCAATGTCTCACAAGATGGAAATGTCTGGCAGTGACTTTTAAAGTCTGTAATGAAGGGTACAATGTCACTGATGTGCCTTAGGACACTCACAAATGCAAAGATTCAAATCTGCAAAGTGCTGCGGAAGAAAGAATGCATTTGTACTGTGGTGATGCTTGGAGAACTCATCACATGCCAAAGAGTTCTCAGCACCTTGCTGTATTACAGAACAGAAGATTAGAAGATTTCAGTAAGTTTGGAGACAACACCAAGCTGGCTGGCAGTGTTGACCTGCTGGATGGTAGAGAGGCTTTGCAGAGTGATCTGGATCGATGGGCTGAGAACAACAGGATGACATTCAATAAGGCCAAGTGCTGGGTACTGCACTTAGGTCACAACAACCCCCTGCAACGCTACAGGCTTGGGGAAGAACTGCTGAAAAGCTGCCTGGCAGAAAAGGACCTAGGGGTGTTGGTCAACTGTCAGCAGTGTGCCCAGGTGGCCAAGGCCAACAGCACGCTGGCCTGTATCAGGAACAGTGTGGTGAGTAGGAGTTGAGAGGTGATCGTCCCCCTGTACTCAGCACTGGCAAGGTCACACCTCAAGTACTGTGTCCAGTTTTGGGCCCCTTACCACAAAAAAGACATTGAGGTGTTGGAGTGGGTCCAGAGAAGGCAACCATTTTTTTGAATGGTTGCTAAAGCAAATGTGAATCACAGTTC